>KB644832.1:0-106333 GCA_000347475.1 Penicillium paxilli ATCC 26601
CAGGGGCGGTGGGAGCATGTTGGAAGAGATGGTGGTGGGGTGAGATCTTCGATGCACGAGCAACACCGGGACCGACACCGGCACCAGCCACGCCAAGCGAAAGCGTCTGCGACTTGACGCTGTCCAGGAAATTGGCCCGCGGGTTGTGGATAGTCACGCTAGGGTTGTGCGTATATTGTGCCCTACTCTCGGTGGACTGAGAGCCCAAATAATACCACAGATGTTCCGGTCTGTCAATGGTAACCGTAACTGGTGGGGCAAATTGGTTTCTAGCTGCATCCACCGTCTCAAATTCAGCCCACTGATAGGGAGATCGACTGTCGCCAAATGCACTACCTGCAACTGGTACGGCGGCTTCGAAGTCCTTTCGTTGTTCAGGCTTTCGCACCAAGTGGGCCGGGAGGGGTTGAATTCCCGGCGCAAGGGGCGCGAAATTGCTCTTGCGGACGACTAGCATCCAGCGGTATGGCATTTCAATCACATCTCTGTTGATATTTATTAGTATTCGGTCATATCAATATAACTTTGGTTTTAAGCTCGCTCCTCTCCATGGGTGTTCCAAACTCAAGAATATCTTGGGTCGGGAGGCTCGGGGAGGAGGCTCTGAGAGAAAAAAGGAAAAAAAGGGAAAAAAGAAAAAAAAATCCCCAATTCCCTCCACCCTCCAATGGGAAACCCCCGTGGCGGGGTGGAGATGGAATTTTATGGTTTCACTTACCCTCGCGGAAGAACCTTCAACAGAAGTGCCCTCTCTCCGGGTCGATTCTCAAGCACAATGGCACCATTGATCTCCTTGTCGACTTGGAATTGGATCAAATCACCTGCCGTCAGGCGGCGAGCTGCCTCAATCACTCGACGATCCAGATCAGACGATTCACCAAGCAAACCAGCAGGGCGTTTCTGACGGTGGAATTTACATTTCAGATCAACGCTTGGCAAGGTATATTGCACACCGTCGTCGGCGATGACCGCAATGGAGCCATGCTCGACCTGGACACCTGCTAAAAGAGCACAAGTGGCATGATATGCTCGAGTACACTTGCCAAAGTTGCACTGGAAGCAAGCACCACGAACTTCCCGACAGAAAAGACACTTCAATCCCAGTCGTGCCTTCGGGATCAGGTCAATATCGCAAACCACCTCGTTGCCCGATGCATCTCGTAAGATAGTGGTTTCCTCAATAAACAAAGCACAGCGCCGGTGAACATGGCCTTTGCCATTTTCAGTCGGCAGCAAATCCTCATAGTCAAGATTATTCGGGCACAATAGACACGGAAGTTTCCGCGGGCCTTCCATGTGGAGCTTCGATCGTTTGGTGCTCGGGCCGTCGCCCGTGATCTTCCGCTTCCGACCACGGGTGGAGGTCTTTTCAGGTACACTGCGTGGTGGCGTAAGAAGATCTGAAGCTCCCTCAAATCCTTCTAACTCGCTCTCGAAATCACCATAGTACTCTGGTGTGGTTTCCCCGCGCAGCTTGCGCTCGATCTCATCGACATCGATCCAGACACTATCAGCCTCGCAGTGACACTTTTTGGCAATTCGACCATAGTCTAGCCATCTCTCGGTTGCAAAGTTGACTGATTCAGCACAGTTGTAACCGATGTTATACCCAGAGTGGTATCCGTAAGGGAATGTGATCACAAACTCCCCTTCGTAGTGGACCAGGCGGTTCACCGTGATTCCATACTGGGATTTGAGCAAGCTAGGAGAGACAAGGTATGTCTTATGACGGAGGAACTGGTCACAGTTTTTGGCATCACTGGACCAGATGCTGCGCATGGCAGCCTCGAACTTGGGAGCATCTTCTTGCGAGATGCTGTACCATTGCTTGGGGGCTCCGAAATGGATGTAGTTGATACTGTAGAGATCCACATCTTCCAGGTGCCAGGCGAAAGTCGCCTTCCACATTCCCAGGTACAGATATGCCGTGTTGACACCTGGTACCTTCTGACCAAGAACATCAAGTAGGTTTGGCAATTTGGCAACATTCCATGACTCCGTGGAGTCATCGAAAAGGGACCCCGGCATATCAGCACCATACATAGGATTGTTGAACATTAGAGACTTCCAGTAAGCAGTCTCCAGTTCTTCGCATCGCTCAGCCGTATAATCTTGATTGTCGTGGATGCGGTAATCAAACTGCTTGAACGCTTCTTCATCGATGTGATCAACTGTGTCGCCTCTGTTGTTCTTTCGCCGAGCCGTGACAGACTTTGGCTGTCTACCTTTGGGCTTGGAAGCAGGAAGCGATTCGCCTTCACTTAGCTCCTCGCTTTTAGGCTCGACGGGGTTTGATTCGGGCGAGACCGGTGTTGGGGGTCCTTCTGGCTTGGTTTTCTCGATGTCATCGGCGGATGGTTCTTCTTTGATTTTGACTTCCTTTCCACGCTTAGCAGGGCGGCCAGGGCGGCGCTTCTGAGTCTCCGGGCGGCTGGACTGGGCCCGTGGGGTAGGAGCTGTCCGGTTGGCTCGTTCTTGATTTCGACGTCTCTCGCCACGACGAGCAGGAGGTTGGTGGCTACTTTCTTCGCAGAGGCCTTTCCACTGGGGGAGGTTGTAACTTCGCTGGCGTTCGATGTTTGCTTGTGTGTATGTGCCGTGTGATCCGTGGAACTCTTGCATGATCGGATTCTTTACTCGAATTGACTTCACGGCGTCATCCAAAGGCGAAAGTGATTCGGTCCTTTATGACAATAAGCACGACAATCCTTGCTCCTTTAAATGTTCCGTACTCACCATTCTTTGGGTGGAACCACTTTGACGATTCCTGCTTGCATTCCATATTTATCGATCTTGTTGATAAATTTTTGAAAATCTCGGAATTGATCCATGGTCTTCGCTCGCAAGATTAGCCACTTTCCAATCCAAAGGACCAAGCCAACAGCTTCGCTGTTTTTCGGCAGTTGTTATCATTTCTTAGAAATGATAATCCTCCTGATCCTAGGAGCATATGGAGACGTACAGGTTTGAAAACCGGAACTTTCCCACCACCATAATAGTGATCAGGTTCAATTTCCTCTTCCTCCTCTATAGGTTCATCTTGTTCCTCCTGTTTGACTTTCGGCTCTTCGGCTGTAGCTGCTGATTTGGCATCTAGCTCGAGGTCCGATAGCTCAGATGGTACTCCTTCGGGTGCCTCTTTCTTCCCGTTGGCGCTATGAGGCGGAGTAATCGAGGCGGAATCGACAACAGGTGCACCACCGAGCGGATCGAGGTGTGGCTGGTCGAGTGCAGTCGCCATCTTGGATGGTAGGGGGAGTAAGATGTTGCGAAATGCGGTTTGATACTCGGGTGCCGTCGTCGGATGGAGCGACCGCTGATCGACGGCGAAAGGAGGTTCCCAGCGGTCGGGGAAAGGAGAAATGGTTCGGCAATCGAGGCAGATGCTTCCGTTCTATATGAAAAGAAAAGGTCGAGTGTTGATATGGTTTCAGCGAGTAAATGGGGTAACGTTTACACCGGACGGGGGTGTAGAACGAAAGATGGCGGCGATAAGCTCTTTGGTCAGAAAGCGCTTTTTCAGCTCTGGAGACTGGGTAAGCGACAAAAGCCTTAAGCGAAACAAAATTAAGAAAAGAACCAATGGAGAGGAACGAACAAAGTCACAGGGAGTGTCAAGCGTATCAAGGGGAGAGGGGGAAAAGTCTCGTAGGAGGTTGCAAGGAACGAGTCAAGCAACGCAATCGTACGCTAGACCAAGTTCGCCCCATGGAAAAAGGATGAGGAAGAAGGAGAGTGGGCCAATCATGCAGGTGACGTTCCGGAAAGCTAGTGGAGCGAGCGAGCACGATGGCCTGACCTGACAACTGGGAGGCAGGATGGGCAGGGGCAGGGCAACAGTGGGATCAGGGCGAGAACTGAAATGGGAATGGGCTTTTTCAGGCTTGGCTAATCACAGCTTCTGATCAGGTGGAAATGCGTCCGATCAGAGCGGGAAAAGGTGGACTGGCCGTCGTAGCGCCTTGGGGGAGGAGCCGCGAGATGTGGACTGGGGCCCGTATGATACTGTACAGTAAACTGATCTGAATTGAATCCCCGGTGTCGGACCAATAGAGATGGGTTGGTAGGTTCCTCTGCGCCAGGCGAAATGAGGAAGAATCAAGATAACAAGAGTTTTGTGCAGTGAAAACGTATAAAATCAAGCCACTCACCAGATAGAGGAAAGTTGCGATTCGATGTTGAGCTGTTGCGACCATTTGAAAGGCCCAAGACGGAGAGTCGCTGGGAGCTTTTTGCCAAGAAAAGTTCGGTCCATCAGATATGTCACGTGTATCACGTGAGGATATTTCCGGAAACCAGGTAATGACGGTAATTTAGTCCAGTTAAAGAAAGAAATGCATTAATTACACTGGATCTTGTGTTTTCACGTGCAGTAAAGAATACAAGGGGGCTGTGCCAGCTCTCGGATACCGCCGGACCCGACAATCCCTTCATGAATATGTACTTACATGTACAGTTGTTACTTGGTTTACATGGTACGGAGTATGTACTTGTACACACTGTAAACCATTTAAAGCAGTTGGAATTTCACTAGAGGATGATCTCACTACGCACGGACTCCCCTTCAAATAAGTGGATGCTAGGATCGAAAGCATTCCAACGAATACAGTAGTCCTATTTTTGTCATTGACAGTATAGAGGTGTGCATACTGCAAAGTTGCTATACTCTCAGAATTGATGTTTACAAATGCATTTGATTGAAATAATACAGTACTACTAGCAGTATCTGAATGGATACAACTTACCCGCGGAAGATCTACTGAAACCAGACCCCGAGATGATTTGCCGGCCATTTTTAGTGGTTCCAGGCCCCGGGGGAGCCCCGAAGTCGCACACTGGCCTGATTTCCGTCGATCTCGCCCACCTGTGTCCAGGTGGAGTTCCAGTTGGGCGATCTAGTATAGATCACTCAAACTTCGATGCAGAACGGGCTTCAGCGCTACCTCCTCCGCCATACTAGTAAGTTTCTACCTTACTCTTGACTACAGGTTGCTTCTACTAATTTTGAAGACGGTATATTCTATTTTCTATCCCAAAAAAAAATCACTCAGGTATTGAGTAATTTCTTGAAGTTACTATCACATCCACTCTTGGTGCAATCGGTCATCCAGGTTAATATACCCATCAACGACAGCCAACCCCCGAAGTCTCTCCTGTTCAATACGCTCCCACGCCCATTCTTTGGGATCCCATGAATCAGAGTTGGCATTCTTTTCCTTCTCAAGAGTTTCCTGGTCGGGGATTTGATCATCCTTCATCGTGAGCACCTCGCGCACCAAGGATCCATCCACGCCTCCGGTAGCTGTAATCCCCTCACCACTAGCCGGTGTTCCTACTTCAGAAACTTCCGCAGGCGAGTCAGTCGACTCATCCTTCGGTTGGCTCTCTATCGGCGGTGCGGGGAGAAATCCTCCGAGGCGGAGAATTCGTTCGGGTGCAACAGTCAATCGGCCTTTCTTCACAACATACTTGCTCAAGGCCGTTGCCAACAGTGTCTTCTCGCCACCAGCTTTACTAGCAGGTCGCATGAAGCACGTGAGAATGTACATCCACTTCTTATCCCATGAGATCACCTTTGAGTGCATCTCGTAAAGCTCAAAAGGCTTAATCTCACGCTTGAAGCTGCAATAGACAGAGCCAAGAACAATAATGACGGGCTTCTTGCGGGGGGCACGCTTTCCCTCTTTCTCCGCTGCGGCAAGGAATTCCTTGTCCAGTTCTTTGCTGACAAGACCGACACCGGGACTGTAAAGACGACTTACAAGTGCCGTACGAGACACGTCGAGGTCGGTGAAATATGTGCTGTTAGACTTGTGCATATTATAGTCTGTCTCCAGCAATGGTGTTCGCGAGGTGACCCGAACCGGCACGAAGACCGGATGAGTCGGTTTGCCTTGTGCATCAACAATGGCCTTCCCCTTGGGGAAAAAGGGGGCACTTGGCTTTAAACGAAGGTTGGTCGCAAAGTGATACAGCAGGCGGAGCTGAAACACTGGTCAGCATGGTCACACGACGTCTAGCAGTTACTAGACCCTTTATGCTTGTCCAAGTCAAATTTGACGAGCAGCCTCGGGGTGCAGTGCAGTGTGTGAATAGTACATACATGCCAAACGAATGGGAGACTTTTCAAATTGACGAATGCCAGAATAATGGCCAGGGTCCTCCATGACGCAAGCGATGCCACGATTGAGAGTAGGTCTCGCATGCTTTCGACACGAAGCGCTGCCGGGATTCCGGACATGGCACGGTCAGGATAAAGATATTACTCGGGATCAAACAATTGATCTGGCGGTCAGAGTTAGCAATTGACAACACAGGGAGATTGGATCTTATACGGTTTGCGGGATCTTACAAGTATGCTCAGGTGGAGGCAAGGCTAGTATAGTTCCGCTCAGTGCTGGTTCTCAGGGGAATTGAGACAGGACTTCCACACTTGTTAATGATATTTCTTAAGGAATGACTGGTGTATTGGATGAAAAGAAATAAATTGGCAGATGATGAAGTCACGATCGATCTCAACAAGATCCCTTCAGCCGTGCCGATCACAAATCACAGTAATGCCAGACCGTCACGAATGGGGTCACTGTTGGGAACATTTGAAAGGCCGAGGTTCGTTGCCTGCACGTGATGCTGAGTCATGTTATGTACACAACCTTATCCATGGAATCATTAAGCATAATTTAAGGTACAATCAATAAATATTAAAGTCTACTATCAGTAACTAGTAATAGTATCATAATTATAGGTTTTGATGCGAGTAATTATCTCGATCTAGAATATGGGGTCAGTGGGTTACAGATTGGGCTTAGGTGACGTGTTGTTGCAAGGATCAATTAGTGCCCAGGCTTTTGCACAGACTCGACTAAATACCATTGGCAATACCAAACAGCAGATTTGTGTGTACCAATGACTACGCACTGGTATCAATTGGTCAAAATCCTACTGCAATAAGAAAAAGAAAAGTAATAGCATGAAAATAAGGCCATTGAAAAATGGCCTTGTGCACATCGGATCAAGATTTCAAACCCACATGTTCGTACACTTTTAATTTGGAACATTGCTAAATTTCCCGATCTAGTTAGATCTTTCATGAACTTTCAACTCTGATACTACAGGTGCTAAACTCACATATAGTACTGCCAGTGCCAGTGAGCACCTGAAAAATCTCTTTCAAACGCCTTCTAAGCACTAATTAGAGTCATCATGAAGGCTCTGACTATTTCTTACCAGATCACCTGACTATTGCGTTTTGGCCCCATCTGAGAGGCCTGAAGACGGTATCGTATCGTGGCAGTGTGCACGCTGTCCTTCTTCTTTTCACTTATCTATCGCACAACCGCAAGCCTCTTATTTGATAAGACAATTATTTTGATACCCCAGGCAACGCATTGCATGCATCACGCAGACCCGTGCATATTATCTGAATTGCCCAACTATCTTTCCTTGCTACCCTAAAGCGCGGGGCTACCCTTCATCATTGGTGAAAATTGCGCTCATTTCCCCTCAGCTTTAGTCTGATTCTTCCCCGCTTGAAATCACCATGGCGGCTCAAACCGGTGGTAAAGATACACTCGTTCTGCCTTCAGGCCGCACATTAGCCTGGTCCGTATATGGCGGCTATCTTCAAACCGAAGAAAACCAAGAATCTCCGACATTTATCTTCTACTTCCACGGATTTCCCGGCTGCTCCAATGAAGCGAGCCAAATCGAGCCAGAAGTCCTTCTGAAACGCAATGTCCGTATTATTAGCGTCGACAGGCCAGGATTTGGCAATTCAACACATTACGCTGAGCGCGAGATACTAGATTGGCCGAAGGATGTCCTCGCCATCGCTGATCATCTACAAATCGCTCATTTCTATATCCTTGGGTTTTCAGGCGGTGGTCCTTACGCCCTGGCATGTGCGCATTCGATCCCTCGCATCAATGGCGATGCTTTCGATGAAACGTCCAATGGACGTTTGCTTGGTGTTTCAATCATATGCGGTGCATACCCCTTCAAGCTTAATGTGACAGGAATGCTGCCTGACCTGAGGATGCTTCTTGCTGCCGGAGCATGGCTGCCAAGATTCGCGACAGGTAGTTTGTTAGATTGGTTTGTAGGAAATGCTGCGAGGGATCCGGATCCCAAAGTTCTTGAGAAAGCGATGGATACCGCAGTGATGAAGAGGCCTGGAACAGAAAAGACTGCTTGGACGAAGCCGCTTATCAAATCTGCAGCTTTGGACTCGGCGCGTGGTGCTTTTTTGAATGGAGGTGCTGGGGCAGCGACGGAGCTTATGATTTTGAATGATTGGGGGTTTGAGCTGGAAGATATCGATGGGAGAGGCATTCGCTTATGGCATGGTAAGCTTGATCGCAATGTTCCATTTGGTATGGCGGAACAAGCGGCTGAGCAACTTCCTGGCGCTGAAACGCACTTTTGCGAGGAGACTGGTCATCTTGATATGATATTCCATATCGAGGAAATTTTGGATAATCTCCTCGGCAGGACAAACGATGAAGATGAGTAAATCGTTGCAACTTCAATGTATCTTCTGTATTTAATGAATAGTAAATATCCATGAGCCATAATGTTCTCCCACAGTTCTTTGTGATAATCACTGCTAGTACTGCTATGAACGCTTATGAAAATTTCTGTATTGCCAGCAATCTCCAATGCTATTGAATACTAGTACTAGTAGTACTAGATTAGCGTCCCATATTATTACTCGTGCTACTACTACTAGTACAATGGGACTAGGTAGTCTTTCAAATACCAGAGCCAAGTCATTAGAAAGTACGCATCAGTAAGTTCACGAATCAGACTATCTGTCACCCGCATTCCAACAAACTCGCTTGACTGTTGACGGCTCATCGGCCCATCTAGCGTGCCTTAGCTCGACAATGGCTTGGGTTAGGGTCAAATTTGGCCCACTCTTTTAGCATTGACATTTACTGGATTGGCTACTTGTATTCGCACGTTCCAAGTCGTTGCACAATTGACCGAAGCCGGTACATGTCAAGGCCAGACTAGTCGACCCCTCTTCGACCTTGGGAGTCTTTCGCAATGTGCAATTTCTGACATCGAAGCCCTCCTTTGTCCCTCCAGTGCGCCGGGGTATCTGCTTCTCTCGAGACAACGGCCATCATGGCTTTCATAGTCTCAAATTTGATCATTGCCATTCTATGTCTTGCGATATTGCTATATGCAAACTCAAGGCATCGAAGAAAAGCTAGCGAGAGACCAAAATCCGGCCCTCTTCTTAAGCTTCCTCTTATTGGATATTTACACAAATCCCCATTAGAAAAGCCATTGCTGAATTGGGACTCATGGGCTAAGAAAAATGGCCCTATGGCGGTACCAAGGTTGTTCGGTATCATTCCTATCGTCATCCTCAACTCTCTGGAAGGTGTGACAGAACTATTCAGTCGTCGGAGCCAGTGGTATAGTAATCGGCCCGCCTCAATTAGCATGGAAATGATCACAGGTGCATCACCGGGGAAATCAAAATTCACACTCATGCATGACTATGACGATATACTCAAGTTGCACCATCGAGTTCTCTCACCCAGCCTTGGCACATCCGCTGCGCCTAATTATCAACCATTGATGGAATTGGAGTCAAAGCAGCTACTATTCGACCTATGCAGAATCTCAAAATCCGGCTCCGGCTTGGTCAGTACAGATGAGGTTTACCCGGTGTTAGAACGCGCCCAGTCGAGTATCATCTTGAACCTTCACTATGGTCTTCGTATTCCACGTTTCGAAGAAGATATCCTTCACGAAGTGATCGATATTCAGGCTAGAGTTACACATCTCGCTGCCAACCCCATGCTGCCAGACATCATACCTTTCCTGCGTCATTTGCCGTTCTTCTTATCTCCCTGGAAACGTGCTGCAGCAAAGCTCTACTCGACCCAGATAGATCTCTATATGCGACTATTGCGCCATGGTAAAGATTCCGAAGGCTGGAACGCTACAAAGCAAGCTCTTTCTACGGCGAAGAAATACTCCTCAACAGAGATCCCAGATCTCGATCTCGCTTTCACTTTGGCGACATCGATTCAAGGAGGTATGGAGACATCACCTCGACAACTGCTTTGGCTATTCATCGCAGCACTACACAACCCATCATTCGTGATAAAAGCCCAAGCGATCCTCGACAATATCGTTGGACGTAATCGACTTCCTAATTTCTCAGACCGTCCAAATCTCGCCTTCATAGATGCCATTGCCAGTGAATTATTCCGATGGCGTCCTATTGCCCCGGGCTCTATTCCACGCCGAGCAGACCGCGATGACGAATTCATGGGGGTCAAGATTAGTAAAGGCGTCGTGGTCATGGCTAATGCGTGGTCAATTGGTCGTGATGATCAGGTGTTTAGCCCTCAGCTTGGAGATCTTGATGACTTTGTACCGGAACGATGGCTACACGAAGACAATGATCAAAAAACGACGCTGCGAACGGATCTACCATTACCGGTATTTGGACAGGGTAGACGGATATGTCAAGGCAAGAGAGTTGCGACGGATAGTGCCTTTTTGCAAATTGCCTGTCTTCTTTGGGCGTTTGATATAGAGCCTGTAAAGGGGGAGGAAGTGGATCCGTGGGCAATGGTTGTGGCGGGCTTTATGGCAATGCCGAGGGAAGTCAAGTTCAAACTTAAGCCGAGGGGTGAATGGGCAATGAAAATTATTGAGAAAGAGTGGGAATCGGTGAAAGAGGTATAATAGAGGCTGGCAGTTCTGGAGTATTGCAGGAATTACATGTATTTGGGCATGATAGTAGTACCTAGTTGGACGCTCGACTTGGAACCCCCAAGTTCAAGTTGGATTAAAGACACACTTGAATTTATTCCAAGCATTTGCAGCTTAAGGCTTCTAGATGCTAGTGCATCATCGTACTACTAGTATGCTCTTTTATGAGATTGGATATGCTCTATCAAGCGTAGTATCGAGCCTTCAGCGTCAACCTTTACCCCCAAAAACAAAACCAGTCATAGGAGCATTATTAGTAGCAATCTGCAATCCCGAGTTCTGGTTTCCAAAAGTCACATTCACCACAGGTGTGGCCGGTGACTCGGACTTAGCAGCTTCCTGCACCTTTTCTAAAAGCTCACTCAGAAGTCTCCGTGACATCTCCAGGTAAATTCTCTCCTCTTTAAGTACTCGAGCCGTTTCTTCAGGCTCAGATTCCTCGATATCAGGCTCAGGTTCCTCGACATTAAGTCTTTCAAGTTGAGATTCCACGAGTCCTCGCTGTTGATCAGCAGTCTCAGTGGCAACTTTCAATTCAACCTCTTTCGCCGATAATGTCCTCCTGATATCTTCCGTGATTTGAGTATGTTGAAAGGAACTGTATCTGTATTTTGACATGCCAGTCTATAATCAGTATTTTCTTTCAAAAAACTTGGGCATACAGCCCTCAAAATTGATCTTGGAACTTAATGGAAATTCAGCCTTACAAAGTTGCCGTGCTAACAACGGAAGTAATGTTAACCTGACAATTCTGAAGCTTGCCCTGTATCGACTTAATATGACCCAACTTCCAAAACCCAATAATCGACCGATCCCTCCACGAAAGCTTCAAATTTTCAGATCCATCGATGTCCCCAGCCTTGGCAGCCCTGGCTCCAACTTCAGGTTGAACTTGTTCAGCCTGAAGTTTCGAATGACGAGTCCACCGCTGAAGATCAGCGCGAAACTCCTCACAAGCCGTAGAGCAGATATCGATTGTGGACTTCACGTTATTCTCCACATTAAGACCGAGAGAACTTAAATCTTCGGGGTTTATAGCTTGGAGAGATGATAGAGCGCCATCGACCAGTATAATCTCGTTCTGTAGATCCCTCACGCTGTCGGGGGCGTCTTTGATATCTTGTAAATCGCGGAGAAGTAGGCGCATGCCGTGGAGTGCGGGAATGATGACGCCGGCGATGTTCGCGGCAAGACTAAGAGGGTCCATGATGAGAATACTCAGAATAGTAACGAGGTATTTGGATGAATGATCGGCGTCTGGTAGAGGGGTTGAAAGAAGATACAGGTATGTTGGCGCTTCGGCCAGCCTAGCGCGGGGCTCAGGGTGCTGCGCCCAACCAGCGCATCGTATGTGGTTGTTGACTGAGTGCTAGCTGCAGGTCTCAGCCTTTGAGTTTGTTGTAATAATCGCTGACTCTGTTCATTGTCAGGATAGACTCCTGTGTGAGCTTTGGTCTATCGAGACCTACGTAAATACAAGGAGAGACTACTAGTAATGGCTCATTTATCAAATTGCCACCTGTATCGTATAGATAAGTCCTCAGAGTGATGATGGGGCGAATCTTATTCTCCACATCGCGGTTCCAGAGCGCCCTGCCATTACTCCACTGTAGTCTCTCTCCACAACTATGCGTCCTATCTATCTAGTACATTGATGTCATCTAATCGATCTTCGATTGCCAAGTGCAGCCAAGTAAATAAATGTGGTAAACGTTTCATAAATCTTCAATAACTCAAGCTACAACAGTGCAACGAACACCAGCTTCATTTATCAATCAACACCAGAGCCTAAACTAAAAACAAATCATGACACCCGTAATCTCAATGTTTTCTTGAAAAGTCCCATCCAACTTGAGCAATATAAGTCAAATCAAACCTGATATCACATCTCATCAATCTCAGGCTCATGTTCAGTCTCGAGTGCCTCATCCCGAGCCGTTCTCTCAGGCCGATTCCGAGTCGGCGAGCCACTCGCTTCCTTCCCCCATAAACTATCATAGATATCGGCTTTATGTTGCTCAGTCGTGCCCTGGATATAATGTTATCATCTACTTCTAGTGGCATTGGTACTCAGATCCAGGTGTTTCCCGGTTATCGTATACGAACCTGGTCAGCGGTCGCCTTTTTGTCGAGGTCGGCCTTCATACGAGATCCTTCGTAGTCATCGGGGAAGGTGGTATTCACGAAAACTAGTTTGGGAAGTATCTGAGTTAGATCAGTTGCTCGAGAGAGGGGTGTTTTTTTTCTGACAGGGAATTTGCTGTACATTCTTCGTTGCCCTTGATATCATGTTGGGCTTTTCCATGGAGAGATGCCCGGGTGAGTCTGGTTATTTGGAAGGCCGAGGGCCTTGTGAGTTGGCGTTTCATTAGAGCGTGATACATTGTGTAGAGAGTATGCGAGAAGCTGGAGACAGTTCAAGTTTCAAATGGTCAGCAAGTTCAAATTGTTCGTATCAATGGCCGTTATAGCTTGGCATAGCTGTTGCTAGCTCTCGGGCATGCCGTCTGATATAGCTCGCCTCCTCAGCTCGATCATGATGATGTCAATCATATGACTCTTCAAGATCAAATTAGATGCTCCAATGAGACCGCAAGGAATCGATTGATGGGAGAAATCCCGGGGTACCGATTGCCATCCCCGACCTACACGAGACAGCATTGGTTGGTTGTATCAAGCGCGCTGTGGAGGTGGCGACTTCCAACTAACGTCTCCATGGTTCCATCTGGCGACTTTGTCAGGTCGCGTGATGTTCCTTGGGAATCTAGATCGTAGCTCTTCTGCAAGTAGATATTTGTAGATGATTTGAATTATATTTCCATGCATCCCGGCATCCCGGCATCCCAGTCAAAAAGCCAAAGATGGTCTATATGTACAAAAAACTCCGGCATTGCAATAGCCCGTGAAGCGAGTGTATCGTTAAAATCCATGATTCCCTTAGTGCGCCGTTGGAAAGGAGAAGAGAAAACAAAAAGAAGAAGAAGACGCCAAAGGACACGCTATGATTCCCAGTCCATTGCTCTCATCAGCAGGAAGGTCTCGGCACTGAGACCCCGTGGGACTTTCTTTCCATTTTCTTCAGTGAAGAATTCCGGTTCAAAGTCGCTTGCCTTGGCCCATTCTTGGATCAAACGGCGCCAATAGCAGACTTCGGCCGCTTGCGTGAGGTAGCGCTCGCGGAATGTTTGGACATTATTATCGGCTATGCGTTGGGCATCTTTGTCGTGCTTGCGCAGCCATTTCATCTTTTTCTCAAGATCGGACCAATCTCGGTTGACTTCGACGAAGTTCTGCTCTGATCCTGACGATCGCAGGAGATGGGAATGATGCTGGATCCAGTCTAGTTTGTGTGAGACCACCACACTCCGGCACATCTGCAAGTATTTAAGATGACCCGAGGAAGCGCTTCCTTCCGTCTGGGCGAGATATTTATAGTCGCAGAATTCCGGCATGGTTGTATAATCGTTGGCCATGCTTTGCTGACCGTCTTGGTCTAGAGATTTAACATCGGCCCAGGGTTTCTTTTCGGTCACACTGAGGAACTTGTCGCGGATCTCTTCTTCGAGGGTGGACATTCCCCGCCACAAGAGTTTGTCGATCTTTTTCTTCCAGTCCATTCCTTCTTTCTCGGCACGCTCAACGTCCAAGAGGATTTCCTTGACAGAACCAGCCTTGATCTCGGGCCAGGCCCAGAAGCCAAAATCCGGGATCAGCCATACCAATTCGTCTTCTGGGCGACGGGAATAGCCCCATTGCGCGGTATTATCGATATGATCGTCGGTGTTGAAAGCGAATTCAATGTTGGGGAGTGGTTCGGGCGAGGTGAGGATTGCCCGGTTGATGGCGGAAAGGGTCGCGATCTCACGCGACCAGACGGCACCTTCTTTGGCAATTACATATAGCTAAGAGACCGTTAGTCTAGGTCTCTGGAGCTTTGGAGAGAAGCGGAACGAGGGAATCAGAGGTAGTACTACAGCTACTCTAGTCGTACCTGTTGGTCATAAATCATCGCACGAATGTATCCATTCCGCAGCGGCACCGAATCGATTTCTCCGAGGGTGATGGGTCGTTCGGCGCGCGCAGCTCCGGCACGTTCAAGATCGGCAAAGAGGTCGGGGAAGGCCAGGTCGCATTGACCCTGGGTTAGAAGGAGGTTATCACGGTCGCGTTCATATCGCCAAGCACCGTTGAATTGGTGCTGGCCTTGGGGTTGGGTGAGGGGAGTTCGGGTGGGTTGAACGGTGGATTTCGGGCGAGGACTGATTAAGTAGAAGAAGCTCAAAACCAGCAGGAGACATGGCACAGTCACCAGCAATGGACGTTTGACAAGCAGCATGCTTCCATTCGGACTCGTTCAGTGGAAGCGGCAGTGGTCTATTCGGGTCATGATGATGGAGAAAAAGGAAAAGAGGAAAAAGGGAAAAAGGGTAAAAAAAAAATACGACCCGGGGGAATATGATGGGGTGGGCTATTTTAGGGGGGGAGGGACCACCGGAAGAAAGCCTTGTCCACAGTATATCCGCGTACTAGCCAGTCCCCAGCACTGCTGCTGCCACCACTGCCAGTGATAACTGTTTAATGTTATCTGTATCTGCCAGTAGGCGCCCCAAGTCCTATGACAATGCCCCATTGAAAGGAATAGTCAAAGTTCACACTTAAAGTGGGGGCTGAATTCACTCTTGAGAGCTCTTCTTTGGTAGACACCAGGCAGTGGCGCAGGGCAACCCGTGATGACGAGATCTGGGGAAGCCTGAAGCGAGAGCAGGGATATCATGCATGAAGTGCTGGTAATCCTTCTGCTTAAGTCGGCCGTGGTACTTCCGGTGTTTCTTGATTAACCTAGTCTGGAGTAGTCCAGCGGTCTGACCGAAGTCAGCAGAGGTGAGTGGTGAGTGGTGAGTGCTGAGAGTGAGAAGTGCGAGGTGCAGATGGAGAGATTCTAAGTGATTACTGGAGTACCTTCCCCAGTTAACTACTCACTACCCTACCAAGATTATCCTTAGGTACTCATCTCTCGTTATCAACTCTGCTTCAAGGCCATATACATAATCAATAATCTACTTCAGTATGCTTGACTATGACTAAAAATATCATAAATCTGAGCCGCACGCTGCGCCCCACAGGCGGTTCAGGGTCCAACTCCCTTGCAAGTCCCAGTCTTCCGATTCGATCCTTTTCAGGAGAAGATTGGCGGTCCTCCAGGGCCAGTGCCAGGGCCCGGTTGTTTCCAGAGAGCCGCCCCCAACTGCCAAGACGACCTAATTATTAATGATACAATGATACGTGCCATTAGGTGTAGTTAGGCTGAGCACCTGGGCAACGGGTTGCATTAGTTGCATTCGCATAACTTGGATCCTAACATGGTCTGTATGCTTATGGAATTATGCACTGCATCGACTCACTTAGTAAGACCTGGAAGCATTGACCTACACATACTACGTACTACTACTACCATGTAAAGTATATCTAGTAGTTACTATTAGTAGTACTAGGTAGCATGCTCTCTGCTGATAATAGGAATGCTATCCAGTGTGAACGAATTTCAGCCTTGTCTTTTCTTTGGCACAGCCATCTAAAAGTGGTCAACCACTATTGATTGGCATAACTAGCCAATACTACCTTGACTAGTATAGCTTCGAGTCATAATTAACTAACTATAGTGCCATACTAGCATTATACCTCGTGGGGAATGTCTCACCCCGCCGTGAAAACGAGATCCACCTTCGTATAGAACTATACCTCATCTCAACGGTCTAAACCCATCCCGTTGAGTACTACTACTAATACTACTGCTAGGACAAGGAACTAGAATAACAAACAGTTTGAAGTGATCGAAGCTACCGTAACATAGTACCAGTAGTATCAAATCCAACTCCTCTCCTCCCTAATCTAAAAAATAGCCATACAATTAGGCGGACTCGACACACCCCGAGAGCAATTCAACGGACTACTCGACACAAAGAAACTCCACCGTCCCAACCTCCGACACGTCGCCGCCAACTCCTCCAAATCAAACATCTCCCCAATAGGCACCCCCCACCCCGCAAGCAAATGATGATGCAAATCAAATTCCGGCTGCTTAGCCGGAAACACCTCAAAACTAACCGCATCCGACGCAACAGCCGCAAAATGATTATCCCACATAAACCTCAACACCCGCTCACTCTGCTCAATCCCAGCATGCTGCGGCATTTCTTGCTCACTATACTCCTTCCGCTCTACAGCAGACATACCAGCCCAGGTACCCGGCAATCCAACACGCAGGAAAAAGATATCGCCGTGCTTAAACTCGATCTTGCTTTCGGCGGCTATCTCGAAAACTTCGTCAAGCGTAATTGTCTGGCGCGTAAGTGCGTTTAGGGGGATCCCTTTTTTCTCTGCGTAGGAGACGTAGTCGATTAACACACCGCGCCCTGCGATGCCCTTTTTGGCCCAGAATCCGATGCCGATGCGGGGGGAGTTGGAGTCGATTATTTCCTCGGCTGTTGTGCCGCCGTAGAAGAGTCGGCGTTCGGGGTTCTCGGGTGTTGGGGCTGGTGCGTTGTGATGGCGCAGTCCGTCCCATTGGGATGATTGTTGTGGATTGAAGTGGTACTCGTCGTCGAAGGCGATGCCGGGAGCTACCCATTTGATGCGGTGTTCGAAGGGTTTACGACCGAATCCTGTGTGTTTAGATTAGTGGAATCATTATAAGTATATCTACCAGATACCGTATAAAGGCTCATTTCCTTTGGGTCTCTATTCTTCTTTTTCTTCTTCTTCTTCTTCTTCTTTTTTTTTTCGAGGGAACGGTACCTGGTGGAGTCAAGTTCTCAATATCCCAGTTCAAACACACACGTTCACCCGTTTGGATCTGCGTGCGTGCTGCATCCGCCACAACCTCAGGCGTAAGCAGACGAAGCATTCCCAGTCCTTCACCTTCTGACCCTGCAGGTGCAGGCCAGTATCGAGCCTTGTCAGGGAGGTCATCGAATTTGGGGAGATTGGCCATGTTGGCGATTCCTGGAGTTGAATAGATGCGGGGGCTATCTTCAAGTTGATAATGGCAATTTAACCCCGGCAGGCTGAGTATTGGGGGAGGAAAGATGACTTTTGGCGTATTGATTGTTCCTGGACTGTGCTTTTGAATTGAAAGTCTAGGGACAGGAGTCCTAAATATTAGTACAGGTGGTGCCCCCACGATGTCGGGGCAAGTCCGTTGGTGTGGATTTCGACCCCGCAGTCTGTTGGATGGTGCAGATCTTCCAATATGCTTAGCCACGTCATTGGAATCACACATACGTGGAGACACTCAGTACCTTAGGGTATGTAACATACACTAGCTATGCAAGTGCGGTTAAGCTGGAGGCCGGTCTTCTGTGTGGGATGTGTGTTCACCGTGTGACTGAATTCGAATGAGCTCAAATTCGAGTTGTGGTGACTACTAGTAGTACTCTCCTAGAGGTAGTAGACTTATATGCCTATTATTACTGGAACTTAAGATTGAAACACTTCAATCTGAAGAATGATACTGCTACTACTACTCGTAGTATTACTATATAACAGACTAAGAGACAGACATGAACTATTTTATTACACCTTAGCATTTATGCCGAGAAGTCAATGCCGACGCTATCACAAAATCTACTCCAGAAACAAGTAACATACAGCATGTTGCCGTTTGTAAGAGGGAAACAGTCAAGCCACCAAATAGAATTTACAAATCATCCAGGTCATCGTTCGTCTTCGAGCCACGGCTGGGCAAGTCAGACATTTCATACTCCTCTTTACGCGAAGAACCAGCACGGTCCGCTGACATGGCCATGGCCTGTCGACCTGTGTCCGAAGACTCGAGGAATTCGCGCAGACGGCGTTTGCCTTCTTCGAGAGCTTGCTGTGAAGCTGCCTCGGTCATCTTCAAAATAGGACCCCACAGGTTGAGCTGGTAGGTGACATAGGCACCGACAGCACACACGAAAAGCAAGAAGAAATAAGCGGGGTTGCGGAGGACTAGGATGAAAGCAGATTAGTAAATTATAACCAACTTATACCATATTGAAGCATATGCGACGAAAGAACTTACCTGCAATGATCTCGTTCCATCCCAACGCCAACAAAATACCGTAGAAGTACAGAGGAACTTGGGTCATACCGCCAATGGCACTCCGCTTGGCTTCCACGTACACTCCATCGGCAGCCTTCTTGAAGCGAACAGTGAGTTCCTGGCGTTTGGAATCACCGAGTATTGTCATTTCTTCTTCCAAACTCTTGCCCTCATCCTCATCGACGCCGCCAATGGGAGCAAGGTCCTCTTCATCAGCGCTAGTAGCTGAGCTTGGGGTGTGGCCGATCCACCGGTCAAGTAGCGGGGAAGCAGAGGTTTCCGCAAGGCGGAAACGGGACAAGAGAGGGATCAAAGTGAGAGTAGACTCGCGCGCACGGGTGTAGATACCCTCGATATCATCTGTCGGACGCCAGATGCGTGGCACGCCAGCCTCGTCATACCGGAACTTATCCTCGAAATTCTCCCGCAGTTTCAAAAGCAAGTTGCCCTCGATCATTTCCTCGTCAATCTTAGCACGGAGGACGCCCCAGGACTTGCGACGGAGACGCCACAGACCAACATCGACTTCTTCCAGGCTAGCATCGAAGCTACTAGCGCGGTCCGTGAATCTACGCTCCGCGTCTAGGACGGTCTCCACAAACACATTCCAGATACGGTCCCAGAACGCCTTTTCTGTGGGCTTCTCGCCATCCTCCGGAGCACCAGCACCAGCACGTCCAGAGCCAAGACCGTTGAATTCAAGTCCCACGGATTCACCCAGACGAGACTGCACCCACCGTTCGACACGACTGGCCAAGCGTCGCATCTCCTCGCGTCGAAGACGAGCGCTGACTTCGGAGAGTTCCTTCTCATACAGATTCAACTCCTGCTTGTAGTTGCTCCAAGAAGTGTTCTCCACCACAGTGGTTCGTGCAACTTCCTCGAACTTCTCCAGCGAGATCTTGGTCTCCTCGTGAACAATCTCAGCAAAGTCATAATTGCCGCCCTTCTTCTGACCAGACTTGACAGCATTTGTCACAGCATCACTGAAGTCACGAATACCAGATTTGTGTGCGGCTGAAATCTGGCCGTGGAAGAGAGCCTTCAGTCGAGTGTCGATTTTGCCCTCCAGTTCAGCCTTCTTGCGCTGGTAGACACCCTTATGGTACCGGCTAGCTTCAGTCTCAAATCCCTTAATGGTCTTAGAGCGAGCTGTTCGCATAGCTGCACCCAAACCGCCAAGAACTTCAGGGGCTCCTAGGCGCACTGCCTCGTTCTGCTTATCTTCAAATGCAACGATAGCTTCGTCAAATCCAATCATAACCTCACGCAAGATCTCATCGCAGCGGAATTGAGCAAGCAGTTCCTGCTGGGTGGGCAGATCCAGATCCTTGTTGTTGACAATCTGGTCCCAGATTCCCTCCGCATAGTGCGAGAACCCATCAGCAGGAATACGTCGGTGGTACTCAGGCAAGAAGACGCCTCCCTCCGAGAATTCACCCTTGAGCGCATCCCTCTTAGGATCACGGTGTCCTTCGCGGAATCGCAGTCCCAGTTTTTGGGCCTCTGTTACAAATTGGTCTGGCTGGTAGCCCTTGTGCGGGAGTCCGTAGAATTGGAAATCGAAGTAGTCGTGAATGGTAGATCTTTCCAATCCGGCGGGCTTGGAAATTGTATCCCAGAGGCGAGAGAGATCTTCCAGTAACGTCTTTTGAAGGTTCTTGAGCGGGGTGGTGCCGATAAAGTCACGAATAACGAAGAACAGTAGGGACCGGTGAGTGGTGCTGCGATTCCATTAGTATCCGGCGCAATATTCTGATATCATAGATCATTCACATACTTTTTATCCTTGAGGAACAATTGCAGATTCACCTCAAAGACGGTCTTCAGTAGTCCCATGTTGGCACCCTGATACAACCCCACTTGGTGCTCCCAAATGTTGACGATAAGGACCTCACTCGTCGCAAGTGCGAAAAGAGCACTCTTGCGCTCAAAGTCCTGGTCCTCGCCTCTTTCACGGCCATCCGTACCTTCCACGTCCATCACTAAGATGTTGTCGGCCATCCGCGAGCCATCGGCTGTAGTAGACTCGCCCTGCTTCTTGTTCTTTGATAACCAAATACCCTTCGTTGTTTGCCTTCGCTCCATCTCGGACATGACGGCGAATTGTGTGCCGAATAGCTGGTTAAGCAAAGTGGACTTTCCGGTGGACTGCGATCCAAACACGGAGATGAGGTGGTAGTTGAAGCCGGCGGGAGTGACATCTTCGAGGGAGAGGTACTTGGACAGGTTAGGACTATAGCATAGGAAGTCAGTCACATCGCTTTATATCTGCGAGCTCTCAGAGAGCTTGCAATGAGGCCATCGGCGGCCAGGTGTTTCGCCATACTTGAACTCCTTATCACCGTCAATCACTTGAACCCCATGCTCGTATGAGGCGGCGTCGCCTTGGTCGGCGACAGTAGCAAAGTGACCATTCGCCATAACAGGAGGTGCAGTTGGCATTCTACCCAGTCCCGACGGGCGTTCAGTCATGGTGGTGGATTATCGCACTCTGAGGAGGTTGTGGGGACAGATCACCGGAGGAGAGTGGCGAGAGGAGAGAGTGCGGGAACTAGGAGGTTGGGGGGGGAGGGGGAAAGTGTGGAGCATACACTTCTCAGAAGCGATACAGATAAAAGTGAAGTAAAATGATGGTCGCAAAGAAAGTCCGATCACAAGGCCGTTGCACGAGGATCGAATGGTCCGAGGTCTAGTCAACTGCCAGTGGCTTTCCAATGGTTGCTGGGGGAAAACAGTCGTCTTACATAACCCTGCATGATCGCCGGGTGTTCCACGGTTGGAGTACATAGTGATGCATCCCATACACTGAGGTATACAAATCAGATCTAGGACTATCTTAGTATATTGTCCAGCCCATTAAGCTTATTATTTTTGTTTAAAAAAGCATCCATATGAGAAGAGAGCTTTAGAGGGGTGAATTATCTAATAATTACAGTGGTGATACTAAATTGTCACTATACAACAATGGGGTATACGAACAACACGCCGCCGCGCTAACTAAACCAATTCAGATTCCATCCATGATCCAGTCCTAGATCAACATTGGGGGCTTGCCATGCAAATTGACTGAAGTCATCAAACAGACCTGTGAAGGCATTAATTTCTGGCCCTGGAAAAGTCGAGGTTGCAAGGTTGTCCACTGGGAGAGTACCAGTACTAGGCTGGCTCGGATAGCCTCCCATGACGCATGGGACAGACACATTAGTGTTAACAGCGCCTTCTTGAGGGGTCTCCAACACTCCCTCCTGTTCCGAAAATGGTGGTGTGTATAACTGATTGGGTGATTGTTTACTGAGCAGACTCTCTGGCGTCGGGCCGCTCACATCAACATCATCGCCTTGTTCTTTTCTCTGTTTCCGAACGAAATTGGCTCCAGCACCAACAGTGATGGTTCCAAAGTATGGCACCGTGATCTTGCATGTGGCCATCTCAGACCATTCCCGCTTTTGTGACCTTGTGCGGTAGATCTCACTCAGGATATTGGAAGACTCTGCAGCCACGGAGCCACCTTTTTGGCCCTTCGCTTCTTGGAGAATCTCGACAACTTCACCAACTAATCTCCAATCAGCTTCATCTTGCTCTTTGCTATGCTCCGGCTCGTCCTCTGAGTAGCCGTGCAGGTGGACAATGAGTAGCATCCCCATAGTGAAAGCAAGAAAATCAATCATCTTGCATAGATAGGATCGCGTAATGGCTCGAAGAACTTTGTAGATTGCGAGGGCTTGTCGTGCTGATATGATTGCTATTCGATGATTGTAGGCAAATTGGGGATTTTGTGGATATTTCAGCATGAAGGGTAGATGTAGAAGGGCCCGTAGGACCTTTGGCACGAATTGAAGGGGAATTCGCTGGTGAAATTCCTCTTGATGCTCGCCGGGGCGTAAGTCGGTGCCAAAGAAACTACTCGGCATGGATTTCCAAGCATTGTCAAGCTCGCTGTCCAATCTTAGTGTACTCTCCAAACACATATTAGCTGGATTTTGATTGCGGTCAACCATGTGTCCACAGATGACTCCGATCCGCAGTAGGTATTCTTCTGTTGGTGTGTTTTGCTCCTTCATGCGCTGCTGAACCTGCGGCAAGAAGTTGGCCTCGGCCACGCCGTAAGGTAGCCCAAGAATCAAACTCAGTGATCTGTCTGAGCAGTTTAATGAACACCAGATTTTCTGCCGTCTGTCGAAGAGGGTATCATTGGGGGTGCGAGTGCGAGTTGACAGGTGCATCCCAGCCAAGTGCGCAAACTCGATAGCTCTGCGGTTTATTAACCACGCCTTTCGAAGCCGGCCTTCGTTCAAATGATACTTTGATAGAAGCATTTGACATTCGATTCCAGGAAGCGTTGCTGCAAAGTCATCATCGCGAACGACCAGACGATCCACGGTTTCAGTCAAACGACTTGAAAATTCCTCTGGATCAATCTTTACAGACAGTTTGTTAAAGTCAAAGCTTGGTGGCGATTGAAGCACACTCATGCAAAGGCAGACAATTGCTTTGCCTACGTCAGCTGGTGCCACGAGAGTTTTGCAGGGGTCCCATTTGTGATCAAAGATTCTTTGTATTTCGGGGAAGCTTTCCTCCCAGACACACCATAGCTTTGAGCCTTCATAAATGATCTTCGTTATATCTTCTTGTGGGGGAAGCAAAGATAAAAGCTCAGATCGCACGGTCCGAGCTTTGGGTGACATGTCCTTGATTCCAGTAAATTGCTCATGGTTAGATGGGTCCTCTTGTCGGGTGAGAAGATAATTGTCGAATAATTGTAAAACTGGGGCACTCTGAATTTGAATGCTAGAGGGACCGAGTCGATCAGGTTCAACAGAATCTTGAACGGGGTTCATGTCGGACCGTGACATCGTGGAATTTTCGTCTACTATAGCTATTTGTAGATAGCACTAGGTCAGTGTTTGTCCGACCACTGGCAGTGCTGGTATCTTGTGATGTGGAGTGAGAATATGCTGCTTACTGGGTAAATTCGCGGCATTACTCTGCTGATCCAGTCTTTTGGCCAAGTTCTGGACTACATCCTCTAGGTGAGCTACGCGCTCGCGGAGACTATAACGCTGCTGCGCTGCTTGATCAGATGCTGGCGGGAGACCTCGATCATTCTCGTCATGTTCCTGATCGACACATTTTGATCCCCGCAGTCGACATTCATCGCAGACATTTGGGTGATCGTTATTGTAGGTACAGCGGATTTTCCGGCGTCGACCTAGTATAGTGGTGTGATATCAGTATACTGGGGTGATAGCACAAACAATAGGATAGGGTCAAGATAAGATCTCCGAGTCCAGCTTACACTCTATGCAGCTTTTTGTCCCCTTCCGCATTCTCTTACGAGGCGGGCCATGCGTATCGGACCAGGAATTCATGGTAGCTGTGCTTATCAAGCCAGATGAGGCACAATAGACCGCTGTTTCTGGGTCTAGATCCCGCAGAGGACAATTATATCAATCCACGCAACGAAGAGTGTGGATATTCAGCCATTCAGACTGTCGGGCAAGTCGATTCAACGCCTGAAGACTTATTTGAGAAGAGATGAAGCCAGAAGGAGACTTTTCGGAGAGTAACCAAGTGACGGAAGAGCAAGCCTGACAAGGGTCATACTATGGGGGCGACGTTGTTGGGGATTGCTTTTGATGTGCGTGTGAATAACACCGCAATACTATAGTACCTTTGGGTTCGTAATTAAGCCAATTGCTACTGCTACTGATAGCTCATACTAGTAGCTGGTATAGCCTATTAGTATTGACATATACTACTACTACGGTCCTCAATATTGAAAAACACTCTGCAATTAATCAAGTGGATTTTTTTTGGCATTTTCATGTGAAGGCATGTCAATTTCCCCGTTTCATGTTTGGCTTGTTTCCGAATAGAATCGAACGAGGCACAACGCACACTGCCCTCAATGCTAACGCCACGCTCGAAGGAGCCGGCTGGTCCGAAAAACGCGCAAATTCGTCCGTCCATTTCGTCCGTCCAAGCCACGGATCACGTGTGACCATAACGACAACATTTGAAGCATATAAATAAAAGTTACTCTATAGCCCTAGAATCATATCCCTGAACAGGTCAATCTATGATGGATTCTACTACTAGTATCCTATCAGATGATGCAATAAGAAAGGAATGTCTCGGAGAGTTATAAATTTGCGAATAAATTTTGATTTTGAAATACATTTCCACGGGATGAGAGGAGAAGATACAGGTTACATCTCCAATAGAGAGAAGAGGTACATGAACAAGATTCAAGCGAATAAAAACTCCGGTTTACCCCCGGAACCCTTGTGGCTGATCGATGATCCCGCGCTGTGAATAATAGGTGGCAGACAAACAAGAAAGGAAAAGGGGTGTCATAATACAGGTCGGACAAGACTTATTTGCCCGATTATTATTTAAGAGTCAAAAGACCCTTTACTCAACAACACGGGTGATCAGACCAGTGGCAACAGTGCGGCCACCCTCACGGATGTTGAAGCGCTGACCGGCCTCAGCGGCAACGGGACGGTGAGTCTGGAGAACCATCTCGACGTTGTCACCGGGCTGGACACGGATAGACTGGTCCTCGCCGGGGAAGGTGAGGTCACCAGGCTCATCAGCAGTGCGGAGGTAGACCTGGGGGCGGTAGTTGGTGCCGAAACCAGTGCGGCGACCACCCTCAGCCTCAGTCAGAACGTACATGGAGACCAGGAACTTCTGGGCGGCCTTGGTGCTACCGGGAACAGCAACAACCATACCACGGCGGATATCCTCGCGGCGAATACCACGGAGAAGCAGACCAGAGTTGTCACCAGCACGGGACTCGTCGCAAGACTTCTTGAAGGTCTCAATATCGGTGACCTTGGTCTTAATGGGGGCCTCACCACCACCGACAATCTCAACCTCAGTATCCTTCTTCAGGAGACCACGCTCGACACGACCGGAGACGACAGTACCACGACCGGGGATGGAGAAGACTTCCTCGATGGACATGAGGAAGGGCTTGTCCATGTCACGCTCGGGGGTGGGAATCCAGGTGTCGACAGCCTCCATGAGAGCATCGATACGCTCGGTACCAATGTCAGGGCGGCGATCCTCCAGGGCGCAGAGGGCAGAGCCGAAGATGATAGGGGTCTCCTCACCCTCGAAACCGTAGGTGGAGAGAAGCTCACGCATCTCAAGCTCGACGAGCTCCAGCATCTCGGGGTCCTCAACGGCATCAACCTTGTTGACGAAAACAACGATCTTCTGGACACCGACCTGACGGGCGAGCAGCAAGTGCTCACGGGTCTGGGGCCTGGTTTGATAAGAAAAAATAAAGTTAGTTTAGAGTTCAATTGAGCATATGGGGGCTATTCAATCCGTACATCTGACCGTCAGAGGCAGCAACGACAACGATGGCGCCGTCCATGTTGGCCGCACCAGTAATCATGTTCTTAATGTAATCGGCGTGACCGGGGCAGTCGACGTGAGCATAGTGGCGCGAGTCGGTCTGGAACTCAATGTGGGCAGAGGAAATGGTGATACCACGCTTGCGCTCCTCGGGGGCCTTGTCAATGGCACCATACTCGAGGAAGTTGGCAAGACCCTTAGAGGCTTGGTGCTTGGTGATGGCAGCAGTCAGGGTGGTCTATGGATGGAATCAAGGTTAGATAATGATGAAATCAATCGCTAGGAACCGAATCTTACCTTTCCGTGATCGACGTGACCAATGGTACCAATGTTAACATGGGGCTTGGTACGCTCGAAAGCAGTAGCCAGACCACGAGCGGCCAGCTTGTCACTGGTGAAGACGTGGTGGACGGGGTTAATGGCGCGGGGTCGCAGCAGAGACGACCGGCTGGTGCGCGCCAGAAGGTTGATGGAACGGGAAATGCTGGACATCTTTGAGATATGGGAGGCCAAGAAACAACCAACGAAGAAGCGCAGATGGGATCAAGAAACACGGAGGTCGAACTTCGGGGGAGAATCAACACTCAATTTTCCCGGTTTGACCGGAAAAACTTTAGTCAGACCACAACCAATCAGAAGCCGCGAATTGCGGAGAGCCGGCTGTCATCACCCTCTACACTACGGAGTATACCTGGACATACTATTCATTCCGTGGCTAAGAAAGGTCAAGAGTTTACTCTCAGTCTCTCAAGTGCTTCCAATAACATCGTGACTGTAGAATGATAATTAGCTAGTATTTACTTTGTGGCACATTACAGCAATTGACACAGATATGAAGCTAATGGCTACCCAAGGTGGACTTCCGAGTCTACGCGATAACCTCCGAGTCCGAAACTCGTCTGGTATATTAGTACTATAGGACTCGTCTCATGGATATTCAACAACTTGTTCAGAAGCTTGAACTACGATAAACTGCGATTGTGATGATCCTTTGGCTACTATAAGCCAGTGCCTCCAATACTGCTAGTACACAATGATGAGAGATGACATGTTTCAGTACATTGAATAGGTATACTATACATCAATTCCAATCCGTTTTGGAAAACAGAAAAACGCCATTCTGCCTGTTGAGGCTAATGATCAACGACAAGCCACTATACACATAGCCTAGCGGACACTTCTAGAGCTTTCCAACCTGGCGAACTTCCGCCAATAATGTTGAACTGGAGGTACTTTGATAGCAGTCTCATTTCTCCTTGGTCACAGTGAGAATGACATGCTTTCCTGGTTCGCCCTCCATAGCTTTAGTTTGGGTGCCGCCAGCCTCTCGAATGGTGTCCATGACTGTCTGCATGACGTTCTTGATTTCGTCCACTGTTGCCGGTCGCTTGTGTTTCTTGCGAGTCAGGACAACTTCCACCTTCTTTCCCTTCTCCAAAAAGCTAGCCAATTGCTTCAGACGATGTTGCAAATCGTGGGAATCGATTGCCCAATTCAATTCAACCTGTTTGAGAGACTGGGAAGCCGCCTTGGCCGCCTTTGCTTTGGCCTTCTCGCTTTCCTTATACTCCTTCTTATTCAATACTTTGCAAATTGGCGGGTCTCTTGGTCCAGCACCAGGAGCCACCTGGATACAGAAGAACTTGTTGCGATCGAAGGAGGCGAGAACATCGGAAAGTCTTTGGGGTTCCTCGAGATTTCCTTCTTCGTTGGCCAGTCGCACCCACGGAGCTCGGATCTGCTCATCTTTAATCAAGGTCGAGGGCGGGGTGGTAGATTTCGCTGCAAGAGTTCGGGATAACTGGAATGACCTAAATTGAAGGCCATGCTGAATCAATCTGGGCTGCCAGGGTCCAGCCCTGGAAGCGTGAAGGGGTGCGCAGAAGGTCCTGCACAACGCCTGCGCAGTTGATATGAGGCCGCGGGTGTGATTCATGAGGGCGGCTAGGGAGAAAAGGAGAGGATATGAGAGGATAGGAGATAATGACGAGCGATCCAAGGTAGATATACAGGCGGAATGTTGGGTGTCCAGCAAACCAGCAGAGCTTTGACACTCAGGTAGAGGAGAGGAGAGGAGTTGGAGGAGCTAGGGTACTAAGCTATGCGGTCAACCACAATCGACCGGATCGAGCCACTTGCCACCTGCCACCTGCCACATCTAATCTGCCACACCCTGCGCCACAATGCGGAAACCCTTTTTGGTCCCCTTTCTCCTGCAGCCTTTCTCCTAATCTCCTTCCCTTCTCATTTCCCTCTTCACTTTCGCCTCGTTGGAGTCGGTTTGTTCGTCCGGTTCAATGTCGCTGTATTTTTTGGTTTCCTTTCCTTAAAACCCCTTCCGATCGTTACTTTGCGTGGGCGGCTACTTCGCCACCTGTCATTTCTTCCACTTTTCTAAATCTCTCGAGATTGCTCGTATGTCGACTGGAGTCGACAACCAACAACCCTCTAATTTTCCAATTTTGAACTTGACCGCCCGTCAACGCTCTGTTTCGCAGAGTCACGGTTCTCTGCTCACCGAATCAGTCGAATCCGTCGAAGTCCCCGATAAACAACCCGTCAATATGGTTTCTCAAAGTCAAAAATCCCGGTGGCTGAAGACCGGCGCCATTATCGGCTTCATTTTCATGGTGCTGTTATGGCTGTCCCCGTCAAAGCCTTCCAGTTACTCCGGTGTTTCCCAAGGTATGCGAGTCTTGTCAGGAATCGTCGCAAATGAGCGAGACTAATTCCGGCCTTTCCCCCGATCTATAGATAAGACATCTTCGTCCTCCGGTGTGGAGACCAAGTGCACGAAACCTCACGATCCTTCCAAGCCCCTGATTCAGTATGCCCTCATGATCGATGCCGGTAGCACTGGATCCCGTATCCACGTCTACCGTTTCAACAACTGCGGTTCGACCCCAGAACTCGAGAGTGAGATCTTCGAGCAGACAGCGAAGAAGGAAGGCGGATCGGGTCTCAGCTCTTACAAGGAAGATGCTGAGGGCGCCGCCAAGAGTCTGGATCCCCTCATGGAAGTCGCCATGTCCAACGTGCCCTCTGAATACAAGTCATGCACTCCTGTTGCGGTGAAGGCCACCGCCGGTTTGCGTCTCCTGGGTGCGGAAATGAGCAAGAACATTCTCGATGCTGTGCGTAACCGCCTTGAGACTGTCTATCCGTTCCCTGTGGTCTCCCGTGAGAAGGGTGGTGTTGAGATTATGGATGGCTCTGACGAGGGTGTCTATGCCTGGATCACTACCAACTACCTGCTTGGCAAGATTGGTGGCCCTGACGAGACACCAACTGCCGCTATCTTTGATCTTGGTGGTGGCTCTACTCAAATCGTTTTCCAGCCCACCTTCGAGAAGAGCAAGGCCGGTGGCATGCCCGAGCATTTGGCTGACGGTGACCACAAGTACGAACTGAAGTTTGGTGGCCGCGAGTTTGATCTCTACCAGCACTCTCACCTTGGCTATGGTCTGATGTCTGCTCGGGAAGCCATGAACCGCGTGGTTTTGGAGGCCATGTTTGCCAACAATCAAAAGGATCTGTCCTGGTTGAAGAAACCTATCTCCAACCCTTGCATTCAGCCCGACATGGAGAAAGAAGTCACCGTCAAGTTCCCCGCAGACCACCCTCTGGGTCCCGAGGTTACTGTCACCATGGCTGGACCTAGGGATGCGACCGCTGCTCCCCAGTGTCGTGCTATTGCTGAGAAAATCCTCAAGAAGGAGGCCGATTGTACACTGGCTCCCTGCTCCTTCAACGGTGTTCATCAGCCTTCGCTGGAGAAGACCTTTGCCCGTGAGGATGTCTATATCTTTTCCTACTTCTTCGATCGTACTGAGCCTCTGGGTATGCCTTCATCTTTCACTCTTGACGAGCTTCACAAGCTCACCTCCACTGTTTGCGGTGGTGAGGAAAGCTGGGGTGTTTTCGCCGGTGTTGAGAATGCTCTCCACGAGCTGCGTGACCGTCCTGATTGGTGCATGGACCTCAACTTCATGATGGGTCTGCTGCACACTGGTTACGAGATGCCTCTTTCACGCGAGGTCAAGATTGCGAAGAAGATCAAGGGCAACGAGCTGGGCTGGTGCCTTGGAGCTAGGTAAGTTCAACGATTATTTTCGCCGGTATTTATGATCAGATGCTAACTTTTTATTTCTCTAGCTTGCCTCTTCTGAGCCAGGAGTCTGGCTGGACTTGCCGCATCAAGGAAGTTTCCTAGATCCTGGACCGGCATCAGGATCCGTTTTTTAATCAATGTTTTAATCATATGGTTCAGCCATATTACGTGATGGGTCCATGCATATAAATAGACACTCGATATGTTTGTTATTTGTTCAATTCTTTACTAGTGTTTTGATCTAGACTTTTTGGGAGGTTTTGGCGAGTTGCATAAAAATGTACGAATCTTCATGTCTTTCTCATTAACGCTTGTCCAAGTAGATTCTCGCAATTGTACAGCACATGCACCCCCATGGAATAAATGCAGTTGAACATGCGATTCGAATGCAAAGTAGATCATTAGTAGAAGAAGTCCTGGAGAGGATAGCCTCACTCTGCCATTTCTTCAATAGATGGTTTCTCCGTCTCCGCCTTCTTGCCTCCCATCAGCTTGTCCATAACATCAGACTTGCCCTGGGTCTTGGCTTCTTTGGTTTTCGTAGAATCCTCAGGGCTCTCGTCTTCCATCTCTTCATCGCTCGAAGAATCCTCACCATCCCCACGCTTCTCCTTGAGCACTCCCAATCCAAGATTCTAAGCAAGTTAAGTTAGCAAATTATTCCGAACTCAAAGCCTCCCAGGGCACAGTGTATGCAGCACAGTATCTCTCCAACATACCATCTCAATATAATCCTTGTTCTCATCCACAGAATCCAAAACCATCTCATCGCCCCGTCCAGCAGCAATTTCCTTCTCCAAATCCTCATTTGCGTCCTTCATCTTCGGCAAGAAAGACGACAGCCGCGATAATAAATCAGAGTCTCCCTTCATTTTGTATATTTGCGGTTTCGGTCTGCCAGGAATAGACTGTATTGAGGTTCCGTCTGCGGTATCGGCCTTCGTAGAGATATTGTTCGAGTCGATGGTCATTTCTTCATTGTCTGATTCGTCTTCGCTCTCGCTCTCCTCTGATGAAGAGCCGGAGGATGAAGTGTAATCGTCTTCCTCTTCGGGGACATTTTTCCGCACATGGGGTTGTTCTTTGGGAGTTTGGTTTGTTGCGCTCATGGTGGAAGGTTTGCGATGGTTCTCTGCAGTGCTTGATCAAATCTGTGTCTGAAGCTCGAGCTTGCTCGATTCCCTGTGAAGTCGTAATATGCTGCGTTCCCGATTCTGCGCTACAGGACCTGGAAGACTGGGCGAGGGTCGGCGACTTGAAGGCTGTCAAAGTAGGAACCTATTGGATAAATATATATAAATAGCCGTGACGCTCGAGATTTTTGCTGCAGGTGTGGTCTAGAAAAAAAAAGTTGAGAGCAGTCTGGGTCATTGGATTGGGAACTTTTCAAGGTGGAGCCCCGATAGCGATAACACTAATTTTTATTTCCATGGGACGGTTCTGCTGCATTTAGCCCGAGGCGGTTAGTATAGGATCTGTAAACACTCAGGCTGTAAATCATACACAGTGTAGGGTCTGAAAGGGACACGCATTAGTAGAGGACTGCAGAAATAATGATATACAATATGATGCATCTAGGTACACCATATCTTGCCCAGGTGGGACAGGGAGTCTTGCCATTCCAATAAAATGCCATGCATGGTGGTACTACATAGGGAACTTCACAACTACTACTAACCCTAACAACGAAGGGCCTTGAACTATACGATCTACGATAGGTTGGAACACTTATGAATACAGCACATTCATCATCAACCTGCTCAAGCCGAAAGGCTGAGCTTGCATTCAATGATATTGTCGTACATATTAAAATTACATAGCAAGATTCTTACCGATGCCGGCTTCGTCTGCGACTTGGGCTTCTCCTTCGGCTTCGACTTCGACTTCTGCGCCGACTCCGACTTCTCCGTCGATCCGGGCTCCGTCGACGACTGCGACTTCTTCGTCGGATAGGACTTGGGCTCCGACGTCTAGCTCGTCGTTCCTCGGGCTCCTTAACAGGCTCTGCAGTAGTTTCGCCCTCTTCATCTTTGCCTGTTTCTCGAGGACGCTCATTGTCTCGCTCAGATGGCGGCATGTATCGGTCAATATCACCAAATCCATGACGTGCTCTTGAGTCGCGTTCTGGAGACCGCACTCGTCGTCGAGGGGACTTGCTGCGGTTGCTAGTCGATGGCACATATCGATCGATATCGAGCGAGCCCGGGGAGGCACGTCGAGGAGGGGGAGTTGCCCTTCTAGTCCGTGACGCACGACGAGACCGTGAGCGTCTGCGTCCACCAGATCGAGACCGTGAGCGTCTTTTGATCTCTGGTCGGGGTGGTGATATCGGTCTCTCCCGGTCCCTAACACGAGAGCGTGAGCGCCGACGAGATGGTGAGCGAGAATTCCGGCCGCGACGGCGGAAGTCGTCTCGATCACGCTCTCGGTCTCGACTCCTTTCTCGACTGCGATCATATCGCCGGCGATCATGGTCACGGTCCCGAGACCTGGAGCGGGGCCGATCTCGCTCGCGCTTGGCGTCTCTATCCCGACTGCGACTGCGACTGCGACTGCGACGAGGTGGCCTCCAGCTTCTCTCATCACGGTCACGATCGCGGAAGTCACGAAGTCCAGGACGATCATCCATATCACGATCACGGTCACGATCACGAGGTCTCATTGAGACATCTCGAGACCGGTCCCGGCGTCGATTCGGATCATAACGAGATGTATGTCGCCGATGAGAGCGACTCTGACTTCGACTTCGCCCCCTCTCTGGTTGTCGGCTTCGACCGGGTCTTGAATCTTGTCGTCGGGGTGGGCTGACTGCTCTGGTTGAAGAAGGCTTGGTCTCATTTGGAGTTTTTGCTTGGGCAGTTGGTGTAGAGGATGGCTTGAGTCCATTTTCAATAGCTTCTGCCTCTTCAAAGTCAAACTCTGGCTTCTGCCGCGCCTTTGCTGCAAGCTCTTCGCCCTCCCTAAGAAGCATTTGAAGAGCAGCCTCCTCGAGTGACTTTTCGTCCACTGGTGGTGCTGGCGCTGGCGTTGGGTCTTTCGAGATATTCGACCTCTCCGGCTTCGTCTCTCTGCCGCGTGAGGCTCCCCGGTCCGATCGATGCACTGGCGAACGATCACGAAGGCGATCACGGTCACGGTCTCTAGTCCGGCTACGATCCCGATCCCAGTCACGATAACGATCCCGGTCGTCTCGTCGCCGCCACCTATCATCCCTTTCGCGATCTCGTTGCTCATCCAGGGCCCGTTGTTCATCACGTAGGCGCTCGCGCTCAGCTCGCCGTTGGTCATCAATCTCTTTCCTTCGAGCTCGTTCCTCATCTTCCTTTTGGCGCTCGATTTCCCGTTTCTTCCGTGCTTCTTCGGCTCGAATGCGTTTTTGTTCGTCTTCAATCGCTTTCTGTTGGCGCATCTCTTCGCGGTAGATTGCATCGCGCGCATCCCGTTTTTCTTTCACATAAGCGTCGTAGTCCTCGTCTGTCTTGCTGCCGGCCTGCTCTTCCTTGATAGCCGCCTCCTCTCCTATTTCATGGCGACGGATCGACCGCACTTGGTCTAGGATCGAATCGAGATGCTTCGATGTAAGTTGGTCCAGAGAATCCTCCACATTTTTGTAAACATCGCCACGATCGACGGCACCCTCAATGAGTGTCGCGGCTTTGCCTCTCTCGCGCGATAGATGTGCGGGTTCGCGTTCAATTTCGGACTCGGCTAGTTCGATCAATTGGTTGGTGAACTTGGACTTGGACTCCTGTCTTGAGTGTTAGCGACGCTATGAAACTAGCCGACGGATGTAAAGGAATGTCGCGCAGAGTTCAAAAATCAACAGTAGAAACGTACTCCTTCGTTAAATTCAGCCCAAAGTTTCTTCCTTATACTATCAAACCCACCCTTCTTCTTGAAGGAGTGCAGGAGTTTGTTGATAGCAGAATGTTGCGCCGCGGACAAAGGGAGATCATCTGCCTTGAACTTCTTGCGCTTCAAGCTCTCGATGTCAACCGCGGGTCTCTTCACACTCGGCTGAACATCCTCCATGGCCTCTGAAGCCATCGTGGAGAATGAGGGAAATCCAATGGAGTTCCAGAGATATATGGGAAGGTTCCAGGTTCCAACTGGCCCTTGGAAATCGTGTCGCGTGAAAGCGATAACGGTTATCGGAGGACCCCGCGGAAAAACCATTGTTCCGTGCTTTGGAAGTGCCTCCACCTGATTTGCTTTCGACCTTCGCTCCTGGCCCGGTGCGACCCTTCCCCCCCAGCCTCGACTCCATCGTTTGCGACCCGCGGACCTGCAACGACGACTGCGCGACCCATCGACATAATCAATTCTTGTCGAAACTTGCCGGTCACTTTCAATTCCTTCTATCCGCCGCCAACCCGTCCACAATCATGGTTCACAAAGTGCTCTTCTGGAGCGGCTTCGGTGCGTGTCACACACCCCTCAAAATGCCTTCAAGGCGTTCGAGACGTCATTCGATATACATTGCTTTATTTTTGAAAAGAGTGATATGCTTCTTTCTTTAGAAGAATATTGGGCTAATTCTATTTCTTCTTTTCTACAGGCATTGCCGTCCGCCTTTGGCAACTCGGAATCGAGATGCGTCCCATGTTCTGCAAGGAATCTCTGTGGGCCTACCCTCTCTTCGCCAGTGTCGGTGGTAGCTTTGGCTACTGGCTCCAGGGCGTCGAGCAACGCCAACTCAACATGCTCGCACAGCGCCGGGAGGCCATCCTCGAGAAGCGCCGACGGAGGGACGAGCGGGAAGGCATCTCCAAGACTGAGGAGGGTGCCGTTCTGGCCGCCGCGTCATAATTTCTTTTTTTTTGCACAATCGGTGAAGAAGCAGAAGATTTGAGCATTTTGTATTTTCCCTTGCTTTCTTATTTTTCTTACTTTTTGATATGTACCAAAATTCGGCGGTTTGATATCGACATCCACAACCACTTCCGGAGAATGTATTCAGCAGCGATATGTGCCGTGGAATATGAACAACATTCTTTTCTGTCCATTTCTACAATTATGCTTTGATGTATGCCAAAGTTTTGGCTTTGTTCTATATTCTCTAGAGTTATGCATCAAAGACTCCTGACTTGGAGTACTAGCCACCGGACAAAAGGATATAGACAAGATTGTAGAGAAATTCATGAACATGAGATTGGAACATTTGAGTGATTATTGTACAAGGGTATTCTCTAGATGCATTGTCATTTGTTCCACTAAATAGAACCATATATCCTTCGAATTCCTGACAAGCATGAATTTATGCCCGTTCAATGGTGAATTGAAGAGAAACCTCCCATTTCTGCCCTCCTGTGCCATAACCTCCTCCCAGCCGGTTCCTGACCAAGCTAGATATCTTCTCCCGTAGTCTTCCGATATTATCATCTGCTCCGGAAACACGAAGCTTCAAATTTGCCATGCACAGGCCATAGTGAACTTGCCAGAATCGAGCGTCATCAACGCCGAAGACCGCCGGGTCCGACTCAATATCCTTGATGACATCAGATACCCCGTGGCCTGAGTAGGACATGAGAAGCATGGAACCCAAAGTTTTCACGAGACGAACTCCAAGAACGCACATTGAGATGGCAATGGTACCAGACAGCAACTTGTCAAGCCAGTCATAAATTCGAATCGACACCAGTGGCAAGAGCAGTAGGAGCGTAGAACATGACAGAGTCAAGAAATGAGAAGGATTGCTCAGCACTGAGGGCAAGGACTCGATGTATGCAAATCGCATCGCCTTACCAATGCGGGCATGGTTCTTGAGGCCAATTGCCGAAACCAGGGTTGAAGAAATGGCGAGAGCAGCTGTCACGTCCACACTTCCCAGGGAGACTCGGTCATGATCGTGAGTGTGATGAGGTTCATGGCCCGACTTCTCCAGAAAATGCTGCAGATTGTGGGAGATCAAATCGAGACCCATGAAGAGTAGTAGTACACACATTGCAAACCCGGCCAGGACCTCGGCCCGCTCCAGGCCAAATGGGTGGCGAATGCTGGACCTTTTCCAGACTTCAAAGTTGCTCAGGACATCCACGGCCACACACACGAGAGCACCAAGAGAGTCAAAAAGGATCAAATGAGACAATGCAGTCATGGCTAGTGAGCCATGCGCCGTCCAAAGTGTATATGCTGCCACGAACATATGGCAGACACTCCACCAAAAGCGTGTCTTTTGATCCTTCGACATACTGGCACGGCACTCTTTCAATGTTGGGATGGGAAGGGAATTGGGTAAAGCCAAAGGCGCGCGGGGGGGAGGTTCGAGGAAGATCTGATGCGAGATGCTACTGTGCTTGTACTTATGACCGCGACGCTGTCCGATGTTCTAGAGATACCGGCGAATATTCTTAGCACTGCGCTCCGATAGGACCATCTCATATTCACATCACCATCATACTTACCGATTTGACGACGGGGCCCTTCGACATAACAGTGGTATTAAAGTTGAATGGCCCCGCGGGGGTTGTGTCGCTCGAGCCATTTTGCGCGGCGCTGGGCGTGTCTGCAGCCCTGGGACTCAAATTGAACGATGACTTTGTAGGACTGAGACGATCGGTGTTCATTGGGTCGAGTGGCATGGTCCGGGGGAATGATTCCTTCAAGGGCGACAAGGAATCACGATCGACCGATACTCCTGGAGTCATGCGAGTGGCATACTGATCTCGGCCGTCGTCCGATGGTGGTGTGGGTGTACGGGGTGGAATTGGAAGAGGGAGGTTCGAGGCCATCATCATGTAGAGAAACAGTCAGCGACTTCAGTTCCGGGTCAAAGGAACAGAGTCGATGGTCTCTTTGGGGGTATATCAATAGCTCCCTGAAAGTGGAGGTGGAGAGGAGGAGAGGGATTGGAGCCCTTGAAATCAATCAGGAGAGATAGATAACCATTACGGAAGCCTCTTGGGGTAATTAGTGGAGACGGACCTCCGTGTTCATGCCTTAGCCTTAAGGCTTCGAACTGAGCGGAAAGGGCGGGGGCAACTGCAGCTCCGGAGGGCCTCGACCACATGTCGTGTACATCATCCACTTGCTACTCTCTCTGTCTATGCTACCACCCTCGTCATTCACTGTTGTCAGTTTCTGCGGTTGTGCAGTATTTGAATACGCGCACCCGCTTCCTTATATCTGCGCTTCTATTGCGATGCTCACTATTTCTCTGTAAAAGTGGCCGATTTGATGCCCACCATCTCCGGCATCGATGGATAACCGCGGCTCGTTCTTCTTCTTTGTCCTAGTCTTCTACTTTCTCCTGAGCTCACAATCGCGACCTCCACTAGTCGATGAGGACCGACTGCGTCAACGAGAGCTCGAGCGAGAACAACGTGCGATTCGACTGTTAAATGAATCGCACTATGGGGACTTCAACCCGGCCGCTGACCAATGGTCCCCTATCTCAGGGTTGCGACAGAACGATACTTATGCTTGGGATCTATTCCCAAAGGTTCAAAGCCGTGTCCGTGATCAATTGCAATCTGCGTTGTCAACCTTGGAACCAAACCCTCTAGGGGATCTAAACGAGAACACGACGTCCTCCGCCTTGAATCTAACCAAGCTGTCTCTCCCGGTTTATCGCAATATCACTGGTAAACTGCGCGGGGATTGGGTTCGTCGGACAGATGTACAGCGCGCTATACCTTTGAATATAACCGCCATCGCGGAGGAGCATGAATACTTCACCCACGAATTTGGCTCGAACATAACAGGCAATGGAGGCACATTCTATTTTGACCTAGGGGAAGGTCCTGGGGAAGAAGTTCGGATCGGTGACGGCTTTGCTCGTGAAATAAGAGCGAGCTTGACGGTAGAAAGCGACGACTTCTGGGGCAGTACTTGGTATGCTGGGCTATTTGGCATTCACTTCCCGGAGTTTGGCGGGATGATTCTGAGCACGTCGAGCGAGAAGTTCGGCGGTATATTCTCCTTGCCGCATTTTGCCCTTTCAGCCGATACCTTTGAGTTATCTCATCGTCTTCTGCTTCAGTCACTGTCCGATAGCATGCTGGAAAGGCAAAATCGGCCACCATCCTTGTTCCCATGGGCATCTCTAGCAGGTACTGAACAGGTGGAATTCCCAGCGCCTAAATGCGAGCATGTCATTTTTCTGCAACAACATCCCCTCACTATTGATGGTACCGTGGTGGATCGAATGACTGTGGATTGGATAGAAAGGGAGTTAAGATACCCAATGGGTGCGCCTATTCCAAATCCACCTCCCATGACCATGTCTGCGGTTGTCTTCTCCCCAGATTGTGGATACATTCTTGAAACTAAAAGCGCCCCCGAATATCCACCTTCGGATGCGTTATATCTATCGGGGCCAAAACATGAAGAATATAGTAAATATGCCTCTCGTCTCGTGTTTGTTGTCTCTGCTGTCTTTGCTGCACAAATCGGCCTTCTGCTGCGTCAGATCAAAGAGGCATCAACCCCCTCTACTCGAAGTCGCGTCAGCTTTTATACCATTGCATTCATGGCGTTTGGAGATGCATTTGTCCTAGTTTTCATCATCATTGAGCTCTATGCTGATGTTTCCTACTTGGTTCTCGCGACTTCATCATTCTTGGTTTTCCTTTCTGTCAGCTATATTGGCATGAAGTTTATGATGGAAATTTGGGCTGTTCAGGAACCGGAGCGACGTGAAGATCGGCCTCCGCCCTCGCCGGCTCCAACTACACGCCCAGGCAGCCTTCCCTTGCCGGCAACTGCCGCGGTGCGAGACTCTGGTGCTACGCCGATTATTTTGGCGCCTGATCAGGATGCACCCGAGGATGAAGACGAGCAAGATGTGGCACCTGCAAACCGAACAACTCCTCCGACGCCGAGACAGATGCGTGCTGACGTGGGCTCTATGTATGCGCGGTTCTATCTCGCCTTGTTCGGTATGATTATCCTGTCTATTTGGGCCTTTGTCCTTCCCAGACGCATGGGTGCAATCTATGCCCGTCTTTTGGCAACAATCTACTTGTCGTTCTGGGTCCCGCAAATTTACCGCAATGTGATGCGCAACTGCCGCAAGGCTCTCAGGTGGGAATTCGTTGCTGGTCAAAGCATTCTCCGCCTCTTCCCTTTCTTATACTTCCTCACGGCCCGCGGGAATGTACTGTTCATCGAACCCGACTGGACTACCGCGTTTGCGATGGCCGGATGGGTATGGGTGCAGGCCTGGGTCTTGGCTAGTCAGGACATTTTGGGTCCGCGCTTCTTTGTTCCTCGAGGGTGGGCACCACCTGCATACGATTATCATCCCACATTGCGAGACCAGGCCGGACCCGATGATGATCTTGAATCCGGCGGCAGTCTCTCGATTGAATCACTTCGAGCTGACAAGCAAGATTTGATTGACTCCAAGGATGATGATAAGTCGCGGTCCAAGGATCGAAAGCGGGTAATGTTCGACTGTGCCATCTGCATGCAAGACATTGAGGTTCCTGTTCTTCCCGCACCCACTTCTGCTGGCGGAAGTAGTGTTACCGAGGGAGCTACGAGTATATTGAGTCGTCGTACATACATGGTGACTCCTTGTCGTCATATTTTCCATACGGCTTGTCTGGAGAGTTGGATGAGACTTCGTCTACAGTGTCCAATCTGTCGTGACACCATTCCACCTGTTTAAAGCTCGCTTGCATCTGTTGATAGCCATGCTGTATACATAGAGACATACTAAATCATATTCTCACGGAAACCTTGTGCAATGGAGCTGTCTCGTGGGCTCGTGGCTGCATTATTGGAACTTGAAGATGTCCAATCGAAATCATGTTGCAGCCTTTACCATAACTCATTAACGACCTCTACTTTGCCATTACTACTCCATTTTTAGCGATGCTATTTTGACTCGAATGTTTTGATACTAGTACTTAGAGGGAGGTTCGTCAAGGCACAGGTAAGACATGGGGATATTCCTATTCGAGTTAGAGTTGGCCACTTGCAGTTGTGATCGTCATACAGCAAACCCCATATCGGATCCTTCGGTGGTTCCGCATGCCCTGAAAACCCGACGATCGGCTTTCGCCTGCAGTGATGAAGGGGTCTGTGCTGGGCATAAGCCCCCGCCAAAGGCTTGTCACCTGGCCAAGTTGAACTTGAATTTGAAGTTCCAACTTGAATATGCTTCCAAGGTAAGCGATTGAAGTCTGCAGCTCCCCACGTTTTGCCACTCGCATTCTGCAGCTCTCGCTTCTTTCGAGAGAATTTAGGGAACTACAGGCGACTGCGCCACGCTAAACTTTTTGGCAATTGTTCAAGTTATTTTTATGCACAACTACAGTAGTAGCGCTATTCGACGCTACTTTCCATGGAATCTCGGGGAATGCTTTCTCTAGGATAATGCACAAGCTAAACCGACGATCGGTCCGATTTTTGGTTTTTTTCTCCAGGGCTGGTCGATAGCGCTAAGGCACGCATGTCTCAGGGTTCTTCTCCGCATGGACATGGAAACCGGATGTTTTCTTAACTATAAGATGCATGATGTTACCTCGTATCTTCTCGCATTTTCATCCTATATCTCCACCCAGCTCTATTAATTGACTTGAACATCTCCCTCATATCACTCAATAATCATCTTCAACCACTTTCTCTCCCAACCTCTTGATATAACTTCACACATATCTACCCCGACAATGAAGTCCTTCGCCATCCTGTCTTCCCTGTTGCTCCTGGGTGCTGCCACCGCCCAGGAGATCCAGTCCAAGCCCTTCAACCTGGTCATCCAATCCGACAAGAAGGCCATCAACGGCCAAAAGCTCGCAGCCTGCCACTCCGGCGCTGCCATTGAATCACTCTGCCTCGCCGGTAAATCCGGCTCCGAGTTCTATCTAAACACCACAAAGGGCGAGCAGCCAGCCATCAAGGGCCAAGGTCGTTCCGGTGCTCTTGTCTGGAACCTCCCTCTCGGCGGTGATAGTGGTTAGTACAATAGTTTCCTAGTGCCTATTTCAAGTTCCACGGACATCACTAATGCTCAATCATATAGAACCCAGCGTCGAGTCCGAGCCCATGAGCTTCTACGTGGACCCATCTACCAACGTCGCCCAGCTCTTATTCATGCCTTCATATGATCAGCAGCAGGTTATGTTTGATAAGGAAGGACAGATGGGTATCTACAGTTATCTTGACGATACCGTCACTCCTCCCACTGATGAGAAGGTTAAGATTCTGAAGAATTGGTATGTTTGTGAGACAAACTATTCGGCCTACCAGTATCATACCTTGAACTGGGTTTTGGGTAATGGAAAGGCAAAGCCTCAGAATCCTAGCTGTGCTAAGGTTCAGGTTCACCGCAAATTTGTCTGAAGAGTCACGCTTGGGAATGTATCGAGTGAACTATTCAAAGAAGACTCGGAGCTGATCCCTGCCTTCGACTTTGGATTAACTCGTTAAGTTGAGATATGATGATATTGTACATAATTCATGACTACCTTAATACAATGCAATGCTAGTATACAATGTGAAATGGCTCTCTACAAACAATTACTACTACAAATACACATGTACTACTACTAGGACTACTCAATCTGAATGATGCACACTTAGACTGTTGAACGGAAGGTCGAGCCTGTGAAGCGCTCATCCCATCTCTATGTATTTGTGTTGAAGGAAACATGTCTTCGTTTAAGACCAAGATAATATAACATCATAAGAGAACGCAAAAAAAAAAAGAAAGCCCCCAAGAGGACAAAGGAACACCATCAACTGTTACCCGGGACGAACAGCCTTTCCTCTAAAACCAATATATTCTCTACAAACTCAAGATTTAAGCATCAATGGTCTCCTTGTAGGCAGCCTCGTCGAGTAGCGCATCAAGCTCAGCAGCATCGGCAACCTCGATCTCGGCAATCCAACCCTCACCCTCGGGGCTAGCGTTGATGGTCTTAGCATTGTCCTCCAGGATCTCGTTACCGCGGATGACCTTGCCGGCGACGGGGGAGAGAACATCGGAAGCGGACTTGACGGACTCGACGGCACCGACGGGCTCGCCAGCGCCAACCTCGAGGTCGGCCTCGGGGAGCTCAACGAAGACGACGTCGCCCAGAGAGTGAGCGGCGTACTCGGTGATGCCGATCTTGGCTGCGGGAGCGGAGGAGTGTCAGTGAGGGGTTCTTGGGATCTTGAAGATAAGGAGTGGCGGATTGAGCCCAATTCGGTTGAGAGAGAGAGAGAGAGAGAGAGGGCTATGCGGTCTGAATTGAGTGACTCACCGGTGTTGCTGCCGTCGGCAAGCTCGATCCATTCGTGCGACTCGGTGTACTTCTTCAATTGAGCTGTAGAGTTCCAATCGATGACGTCGTTAGCTACAGATCACCACCACAAGCTCAATTGAAGAGAAATAACATATATGCCATGACCAATTCGATCGTAGAAGACCCTCAAGAGTCATTTTTGACTGTTTGGACGACTTCATCACTTACACAGAGGGCTCTGGGAGAAGCTGCGAGTTCCCCGCGGGAAGCGGAAAGCAGGTGCAGCGCGGCAGGCGGAAGCAAGAGGCTTCTGGGCAAGGGCCCGGGAGGCAAAGGGACGAATGGAACGAGCAACGGAGGCCATTTTGAGAGAAAGAGGAAGTGAATTGGAGAGGTGAGAAGAAGAGAAAGAGAAAGAGGGGAGAGTTTAAGAAGAAGAAGAGGGTCGTGGTTCCCCGGCGGAGGTCAAGGTTCCCAAGGAAAGGGCTCCGATAAGAAAAGGCGCCAAGACCCGCGATAAGCTCCGACCTTCAATGGCACCCTAGACACTAGGGTCACCGCTTAAGTGGCAGAATTACTCAACTGTGATCCCGGTGCTACGGAATTTGCGCGGCCACGATTGACCTCCGTCTAATTCATATCTATTCGGGCATTACACGCCACCAATCGATGAGATGTTGTACGAGCTAATTGCTATTGTATGTGACTTTCTTTCTGGAGGGTTCTAAAATTAACATTGAACGAGTCGACTAACGTATATGCTTCTCCCTGCAGGTCCGCCCGGGCAGCCTCAACGAGGTCCGCGAGTACGTGATATAACGGGACCATCATCATCATGGTCATTACCCAGTCCTCGTCGTCTTTATCTAACCTTTTTTTTTCTTTCGTTTTAGAATTGCCCGTAATGCCGGCGCTCAGGTCATCCGCTCCGGCGGCGTTGTTCGCGGCTACACCAACTGGGGTGTCTTCCGTCTGCCCAAGGTCACAACCAAGCACCAGGCTCGTTACAGCGAGGGCCACCACTTCATCATGCGTTTCGACTCCTCCGGTCCCGTTCAGACATCTATTCGTCGCACTCTCGGTCTCGACCCCCGTATGATCAACTTCTCCGTCGTCAAGCTGGGCGACAAGCTTGAGGAAATCAAGGACGTCGAGGGCAAGATCCAATGGAACAAGACTCGCAGCATCACCAACTCTCTCTAAACGATTCCGAATGACGAGGATAGAGATGTTTTATTATACCGTTGTGATATGATTTTGGGATTTGGAGGTGTGATCTTTCACCCTTTTCATATTATTTTTTTTCTCTTTTACTTTCTTGTATCATTATGGCATGGGAATTTGGGCATAACCACTCAGCACTGTCAGCACGACCGGCGCACTCTGTATTAAACTGCAATATCAATTTTTCTCAATCTATTCCACCTAATATCACGTTCTTGTTAATATCTCGCCTGTCACTTACCCATAAGGGAAGTCGCCCCACGTGACCCGCCCCGCTGTACCGAGGCATGAGTGTTTCCCCGGACATCTCGACCCCATACTGTCAAATCTTATTACTTGTCCTCGTTTAAAACTATTCTTACCCCTGGCCTGACGCGAACTTGAATCCAATCGGCTCCCGATACCTGCAAGATGTCGCCCTTGCACGAGTTATCGGACCAAGACCCGGAGGAGTTAACTTCCCCGCGTTCTTTCGTGCACTTAATGGCTCTCGAACGACTGGAAGACACAGCAATGTCGCATGCGAGCACACTTGAGCCAGAAAAAGTTGAGCGATTCCGATCTTTGGCCGCGCCTTATCCTCCTGGTCACGGAACACGCTCATTCGGGGGACATGTCTACGCTCAGTCCGCATATGCAGCTTCAAAAACCGTGGGAAAGGGCTTCGTAATTCATGTCAGTTCTGCTCTCTTGATAGAATTCCAAATCATACTCTTTTTTTTGTTTTCACTGAGAAATTGCCCAAAACTAATACTGTCAATAGGATATGACGGGTACCTTCATATTAGCTGGCCGACTGGATGTCCCGTATTTTTACGCTGTCCGGCACGTTCGAGACGGGTTCATGTACTGCACAAGGGCAGTAGACGCTCGACAAGATGGCAAGATCATGTTTTCATGCCTATGCTCATTCAAACGAGACGAAAATCAACGAACCTTCCATCACCAACCTTCTCCGGTCCAGGAGCGGTATCAATCCTTACTGGCCGGGAAACGACCCGAAGATCAACCCGTTAGCCCCAGCGTCGACGCAGACTGGTGGATTGACAATGTCAAACAAGGCAATATTTCCGAGCCCGAGTTTCCGGGACTAGATGTCCGGAAGGTCAATATGCAAGATTACAACAAGAATAAATCGATCAAAGAACAACCCGACAAATATCGTCAATTGACACAGTATCGCCTAAAGGGATCACCCGACGCAGACCCCAACGCCACAATCGCCCAAATCAAAGAGAGAGAATTAGCAGGGGATTACGATAACCTTTACGCATGTGCACATATGTACTCCAGCGATAAAAATTCGCTTCTTTTAATCCCGCGGTCTCTGGGGATCAAAAACTGGGCAGAGATGGCTAGTCTCACTTTAACCGTCATCATTCACCAACACGGCGCGCCCTTGAGGATGATTGACTGGGATGCGATATCTGGCGAGAGCTCTGATGTAGCTATGAAGTGGTTTATTCAGGAAGGCTGGACGCCACAGTCGGGGGAGAACAGGGCTGTTCATGAGAGTTATCTTTGGAGTCCCGAGGGAAACTTGATTGCGACTTCGTTACAGGACAGCTTGCTCCGGTTGCGAAAGCTTGGCCGGTCAGGGAATCTATGATTTGATTTTTAAGCGGCATTGCTCGATTTACATGAAGCGATTTTGAGATTTTAGAATAGATCTGTTTAGAATAAATACCTCGAAAGCAAGTCTGGTTTGAAATGGTAATCTGCATGTTCAAAACTAGTAAATTTTGTAAATGAGCCGGGTGGGATATCTCAACTTCCAACTTGCAACTTGAACCTTCGATGGTGAGGTCGGGTTGAAGATGTGACATTAATTAGTAGTACTAAGTACCGGGAGTAGATCCGAGTCCGAGCTTGGTGTAGTATATAGTACTAGTACTATGGTCCCTGGTACACAAACCCAGAAATCCAATTCCCAGTACTACTAGTAGTAGTGTAAATTCAACCTCATATTTTCGGTTTGCATGGATGCCAGGCGATTTCGGCCTGTATTCTCACAGATTTACCGGTTGAAGAGAGAAAAACTAGCAAAAATTCAAGAACGAAAATACTTGTCCATCTAGCCTGGTTAGAAGAATAGATGAAAAACAAAAATCAAAAAGATATGACAAGAGTGGGATTCGAACCCACGCCCCCTTGCGGAGATCAGGAAATTGGAGTTAAGGTGAGCCTTAACCTGACGCCTTGGACCAACTCGGCCATCTTGCCTGGTGCTTATTAAGGGCTGGAATTTACTGCTACATAATTCTGCAACACGCACGCACTACATATAGTTTGGAGTTTGTGTAACCTATCAATGAGTCGATTTAATACTTTCAGTTCTATCTAGGTACTGGCGAATCATTATCATTTATGCTGGAATAATACATGATTAATTGTCTGATCAATTATTTCTTTATAGTCTATTTCCTGCTAAACTACATTATCTTCGCTTCTCTCACCTAACAGTCCTACTATAACAACTCTACTGTATTGCTGCAGCCACGCGCAACCCCTGATCACGTGGTGGTATGACGTTGTGCTCAATATGGTAAGCGTCCAATCCCATAGTGACGGGGACACTCACATAAGGTTGGAGGGTCCGACTGCACCAGCCACGCGATAGGAAGTTTCCAATTCGGACCTCAATAGAAAACATTGAACTTTCCCAGTCTCTCGCTACACACAGCCAACTGTATACCCATATCTTTTCTACCAAAAACTAAGTCAACAAAACCGCTCACTGGTAAAGACAGCTGTGTCTGGCACCGCCTTCATGATAAATCATGGTCGTCGGTGGCATCCCCAAGAACCGCAAGACGCTCCTATTCGTCTTCATCCACGGCTTTAAGGTACGCCAGACTGGATTTGATGATTCCGGAACTATCGGGGCTCCTGATCATGACTAACTCGATCATTAGGGCGATGATGATACATTCTCCAGATTCCCTGGGGACATACGCACTCTTCTTGCCACGCATCTCTCTACTATTAATGTCAAAACGGCAGTCTACCCGAAGTATGAGACGAAAGGTGACTTGAAGGAATGTGTCTCAAGATTCAGAGAGTGGTTAGTACTAGTTCCTTGAGCTCTAAAAGGCCATCTCGGTCTCACATATATATCATACAGGCTGCAGAATACCGTGATTGATCTTGAAGTTGAAAACGAGACGCCGTCCCCCACGGTAGACCCTTCAGTTCACGTCTTCCTCGTTGGACACTCCATGGGTGGTATACTGGCAGCCGAAGCACTATTACTACTTGCCAATGAGCAACCTATTCGGTCAAAACCAGACGAGTCGACTAATTCAGGGGAAGAATCTGTCATCGAGCCTGACACCTTCATGTTCCCTCATATACAAGGAGTACTTGCCTTTGATACTCCATTCCTAGGTATTGCCCCAGGAGTGGTATCATATGGAGCAGAGGAGCATTATCGCAACGCCACCACAGCATACAATGCGTTCAACGAAGTTGCCGGAATCTTCGGCTATGGGAAGAAGAATGGATCACCAGCTGGAGCATCCTCATCCGCCGCTACCCCGGCACCTGCAACTGATGCTGCAAAATCCCTACCCCCATCCTCAGATGCTGCTGCGACGCCCTCCTGGCAACGATGGGGACGTTATGCGATGTATGCTGGAGCTGCCGGTGCCGTTGCGGCTGGCGGTGCGGCCGCTCTGTACTCTCAACGACAGAACCTGTCTGCGGGTGTGAACTGGGTATCATCCCATCTCGAATTCATCGGTTGTTTGGCTCGGTCATCGGATTTGCGACAGCGGCTCGATGGATTGTCTAAAGTGGAAAACGATCGTAATATTCGATGCGTGAACTTCTTCACTTGCCTCGGGGATGGCGCTTCATCTCTTGTGCGTACTGCAGAGACAGGGCAAACGTCTTTCAGTCAAAAGATTATTCGATCTAATCACAGGACTTTCTGCACGCTCCCACCTGAGGTTGAAAGTGGTGAGCAAGTTCAAGATGAACCCAACCGTCAACCAGGATTGTGCTGGTACAAGGCTACCAACAACAGGGCTCCTGACGAGGTCAAGGCGCATATTAGCATGTTCTTGCCTAAAGAGAACCCCGCTTATATGACATTGGTTGGCGAGACTGGCCGACTAATCCTGGACATGGTTGACCGGGGCTGGCGATTCTCCGGAGCGGACCCGACTACCGGAGATCAAGACGCTACCGGTCAACATTCCGCGGGCGATGAATCCACAGACAGCGACATCGTGCTCATCGAATAAATCCAAAAAATTTACTTCCACATCTGGCAGATTCATTGCAATTTTTCTTACATCTCCACCTTTGTAATTTTAACTTTGGAGACGGACAGGTGGAAAAGATTCGAAGGTTCTTCTCCACGTCACCAACCCCCCTGATCGGCATTTTTGTTCTCTTTCTTGAACTTTCGTCCGCGGGTGCCGCAATCTCGACACTACAGTACCTATGCCAACCGTTGAGGACTCGGTACGAGGTCAACAGGATCACATATGTGCAAGACAACAAGGAAATTTTCTTGTTAGCCGGAGATTTGGCCAACGAAATCCCGCAGGATGCAGGCTTGCCAGATGCATTGCCTCATTCCCACAATGGCAGTCAGGTCCGGATGTTGAGCCCACTGGCAGGTTCCCAAAATGAAAGTGGACCGTGGCAGCGTCGATCTTCGCACTTGTCTCAGCCTCTAATTGTGTTGATCGCTCGTCTCTTGGTGAATCTGATCCTTTGACAATGCAATAATGTCAGATAGCGTCAAGCGCCGGCGGCACTGCCTCTCTCTACATCCATGGAACAGAAATCGTAGACAGGTTCATCTCGTTGGTCATGTCTCACTTCAATATTATCCTTGGTGTACGAGAGACGGCATGTTTTCCAAGAAAGATTCAAGGGAAACTGAGCCGAGTTGCTGCTGATAAGCAGCTTCATGTTATGCATGTATCCCAACCGATGACGGACAACATCCCGGTAGAGTTCAAGGTAAATTGGTCCCTGATCACTGTACTGGTGTCTAGAAGTTGGCAGGATAGTTTAATGGAGTTACATTGATGTAAATAGACAAGAAATCGGACAGATGATTTGCGGACAGATGATTTGCGGACAGATGATTTGCGGACAGATGATTTGCTTCCAATAAAATAAGATACAGATTATATAAGATTCAACCAGCACATTAATAATGGAAAGTCCTAACCGAAGATCGACAACCATATCGGGATTTGCTTCTAGTGGGTTTCCCCGCTTAGATCCTTCGGTAGATGATAAAATACTATCCACAATGGCGAGATTTTCATGTCATGCCCTTTCACATGCAAGAAAGTCCGCTAATTTGATGCAGCGCTAAGACCTGAAAGATGAAACAAAATGTAACAGGAAAAGGAAAAGGAAAATAAAAGTATCGTAATATCAATGGTCGCATGTACATATCCCAAACGCGAAATGACTAGTAATTGTGGTGGCCGTAAGTGGACTGTCGGTGGTGGTACACACTACCCGCATATTCCGAATTGTTGTCATGGTAGACAGTCTGTCGGCGATCCTCTTCCGGTAGAAGCTCTTTGACCTCCCAGGTGTTGGGCTTGACACCGACAGAGAATTCCAAATCTTCTTTAGTGATCGAGTCCCAGAACTAGAATTTGTTAAATAACTTCTAAGGTGGATGATCTGAAGAAGATATTGACTCACCTTGTATACCATCATCACAGCAAGAAGGTTGCAGAATGTGGCAAAGAACAGACCATCAAGGTAATGCTGCACATTATTGCAGATCGTGTCACTGAATGCATAGAGAAGCACCTGCCCGATAATGAAGACCAGGATACCAAAGCAGATGTGACCCAGGGGCCAACGCTCATCCAGGGTATTCACCACTAGTAGAAGTTGCATGACGACATAGACAGCGACTGCGATAGCGTTAAGAAGATACAGCACCACAAACAATCCAACGGTGTTCTCGGGCCCCAAACCACCCCATGACTTGAAGGTCAGCAGAGATATCACAAATGTCAGAGCAAACATCACTACTGAAGTAAGTCGAATCAGCCACACCGAAAGTGCAGTGCCATCCTCGTACAACTGGAATCCCACGAAGCCATTGATCAGCAGACAGGCGCAGAGGGCTGATATCAAACCACTTTGCACGGCCACGAAGTATGGGAATGGACCACTTCGTGGAGGAACCACACCGGCATCGATGATGAGAGAACAAATTGTCAAAGCCAAAAAGATGTAGAAAAATGTGATAATTTCCTTGCGACCTATATTTGCCGGAGGGTTAGTATCATATGACTTCTTTTATATCCAAATCCATCACAGAACACAAAGTGAAACGAACCGACAGCGGTGAATTTAGATCTGATATGCAAGATCATGATCACAGTCATTGCAAGGGCAATGATATGCATAAACGAGGCGGCACCTTCGAAGATGATGGTATTCGCAACTTCAATGTTTCGCGCATAACAGTTCGAGATGATGCCGGTCGCCCCGGAAATCGACGACGCCGGGCCCACGAGGGAGCACAAAGGCAGCGGTACCTTCTCGCATATTGTATCGAAGTCGCCGAACCCCATGATGTCTGATGATGATGTCGTTCGAGCGGTGCGACAACAAACAGAAGATTTTCCCGTTGCGGTTGGCGGTCACCGAGTCCAAGCAGGACGGCTGTCTCCACAACGACGGGGTGTGGGAACGGTGGAGTGAGAGAGGGACGATGAGGAGGGGCCCGATCTGTAGACTCTGGCTGATGACTGCTCGTTACTCTTCCCCCCTACAGCACAGGTATAGCCAGATCTGAGAGCGAAAGACAGAACGAATGTGTGGACATATGCAGGGTTTCAGTCATCAGAGATCTCCTGGCACAACAACCTTTAGTGGCTGCTACAAAGGGGTCACAAGATGATCACGGGGCCCTGCGACGACGGCCACAAGTTTCTCCGTTCCCGTTCCAATTGTGGACTAGTGCTTCCCCGGTGCCACGTGATTCGGATCCGAGCTCGGCCCGCAACGGTTCAATCATTGGACCGACCGTCGGGAGTATCTACTCAATGTCAATCGTAAGGCATATACATATGGCACTATCAACATCAGGTCCCGTCCTCGACCCTCGGGGAATCGGAATACCTTTCAGCTACCTCGGATCTATGATACCTCGGCGCAAGCTTCTGATCTACTTTAATTATGGTTAACTTGTGGCCTGAGACGGTACCCGAGAGCGGAGCTATCGGCAAAGCAATAGGTAACTATCTTTTTCTACTTGATCCACATTCCGATAAACTTGGGGATTTTAATGGAACCAGGGCCACGGCCACCTTGTATGGCCCCAGTGTACTCCGTACTCCGTACAGGACCTACGCGATGTTAGGCATGAAAGGGCCCGCAACACCACTGGAGATGGAGACAAAATGATGGGACCATTCCAAGGTTTGCGCGCAGATTCTGAGACTTCGCTTGTCACCTTTGGAAACACATCATGATGGGGGAAATAAAGACGATCAAAGAAAATTTTTTTTTTCTAAAAAAAAAAGAGAACAGCAAAAAAAGAAAAAGAAAATCTAAAGGAAAAGTTTCGGCATGTGGGTAGCCCGTCCTGGAGACGTCACTCGCGTCGCACCATCTCGTGTTACTCGTTTGCTTGAACTTCCAATGCTCCATTCAATACCCTTGGCAAGTTTCCTAGCGCGTGATTTGACTTGCGTGAAGATCCCTCCCCTGGTCTATCGAGCATCCACTTCGGCTCCAACCTCCGCGACGCAACCTCAATGGTTGATGGGTCTCTTCCGAACGAACACCGGAATTCCGTTCGAGTACGGAAAAGGTACCATAGGGTACTGGGGCCATGCCGTCACGTAGTGGACCTGTCTGGACAAAACAACATGTTGACCAACCCATCAAGGAAGGAGCCGAACAATGATTCTAACGGCATCACTGGGCCAGTGACACTGGCGAGAAATTGAGTGGAGGCTGAATCCTTGAGCCCATTGTGGAGAATTCATCGAAGCCCTTTTTTTTTGTTCCGATCTGGAGATTATCGAGTAAAGCCCAAACAATGGCAAACCTTGTTTAGATTCGGGGATTCGCAGACGCGGCACAGACTAGCTGCCGTACACAGAGATCGCAAGCCGTATTTAGTCTGTCCCCATCGACGCTACTATCTTGAACGACTTTGATTTGTCACTTGAATGTTGCTGTCTGTACAGTATGTACGGAGTACATGTACATACATTCACGCCATGCCGAAGTCCCTTCCGTACTTTTGATCCTTTCTAATAGATCTTTTTGGGCGGCCGACAATTTGAAGTGACCACGTCGATGAACTTTTCTTTTTTCCCCTTCCATTTTCTTCCCGATTGCCGTGGGGCCTGATCAATATTGCAGTGATGCCATCACATCAATGATGGGGCCAGTCATTGCTCAGTCATGGGTATAACACCTTCGGAAGGGGTTTCAAAGGTGGGACAGAGGCTGAGGTCGAAGATCCATTCTTTCCTACTCTTTTTCTTTCTTTTTTCAGTTTTCTTTTTTTTTGGTCGACCTATCTGTTTCTAGCAGTCCAAGCTTGACTGCAGCCTATCGCTTGCTCAAACTGCCCAACGTCTCGTGTACCCAGCAGGGTTGCCCAACCCCAATAGCCATTGTTACAATTGATAGTCACAGGATAAACTAAACGAGGAATCCACGCTCATATGACATTTTTTTAGTATGATGAACAAGAAGAAGCTAGGTTGTGCAAGAAACTTCTGATGAACATACTCCCCTAAGGCGGCCATCTTCCGACAAAGTCGTGACTCCTGCATAAGCATACTGACTAGCGCCACGTGTGAGTGGAAGAAGCATCAACGGCTGCGAGGAACCGATGTCGATCTCCCATCTACCCGATCAACAATATGCCGTGGTGATGGGGTCAGGTCATCGGATGAGGGGGGCCACTGAGCTTGGAAGGGGGCAAGGAAGGGGGCTGATCCCTGATAATTTTGGAATAATCTCCGCTTTGTATCTTCGGGCATACTTCTAAACGGTTGTCTACAAATCAAAGTCATGAATCTTTAAAATATGATTTATTTTTTAAAATAAAAAGATTAATTTTGTTTATTTTACATTAAAGAAAATTTTCATTCTCTTCATGCAGGACCCGCTTAGTGACTAGGATTGTTAAGGGGGGGATGTGGTAGACAGGGATTCGTAGTGGGTCGGGGCAAGGAAAAAAGCTACTGCAGAATTACTGTAGATACTGTTCTCTTACCAACAAGCTCAGGTGTGGAATTATGGAGTAAATTTGGTCTCGGAAGTAGTCTGTGATTGACGACATACTGTGTGCCCAGTCCCTTTTTCTTTCCTCGTCTTCCCACCCTGTTGGCACTTCAGGCATTCTTCATTCTATCCTTCGGAGCCCCCGGACATTTCTTGACACGAGCAGCCATTCCTCATAACATCGCTGTTCTCCCCGTGGTTCACTTGGATTTGGGATATTGATTCAAGTTTGCATCGTGTTTTCCTCAGCTCTATCAAATATCTATCTCCATCTGACAGCTACAACTTGACTATTGCTACTATTACTACCTTTACTACAACTGCTTCTTCTATACTCTTGAGCTGGACCCATTGTCCATTGCCATTCCAGCCCTTATCCTTCTTCGATACACCCCAGATGGGACAGAAATGTGCAACTATTTCAAAAACTACTACATCTATAGCGGATGTCAAAATCCCGCTGCTCATTTCATTCGAACTTCCTTGGACGGCTGCAAAGATGGACACTGTTCTGATAGTCCACACGACAGATTCATCGTGGTAGTCGGCAAATGTCTGCTTTGTTGCACCACACGATGAATCTCCCGAAAGCCCCGAAGACAGAAAAAGTTTTTTTTTCTCCCTTTCCCTCCTTGTCTTTCTACTTTTTTTGGGGCTCCCTCCAATTTTTTTTGCGTTTATCAATCGGCCGTTGACTTCGCCCGCATTTCCACCCTTTCCCGTTTCTGTGCCCGACCCGCTGTTCTCTAACGACACAATCACCACGAAGAACTATGATTCGGTTCTAACCGACCCTCTCTCGGGAGACAATCCACTTGAAAATCTGCGGTTTTGAACCCCCCGATGACGACCGGCTCGTGCAATTCGAATACGATGATTCGCTAGTGGAGTTTTGATCGACACCTCTTCTTCTCTGGTCCTTTTTTTTCTCCCTTATTTTTTTTGGGCTTTTGTTTAGGGTTCCGCGCCCATTTAAACTTTGAGCTCTGGGATCCTTTTACAATTTTCGATGCTCTGGTAGTATTGAAAAATACAGTTTCCGCTACATACCTTTTGATTGTGTTGCGTCTTTTGTCAATGGTTTTTTGAGCGTTCTACTATGTATTTCTGGATGTTTGGCTTCTGCCAGTGATACCTACTTCTTCAATGTATCTGCCCCCCTTGTCTTGTTTATCCGTTTTGATCCGGAGCTTTATGGGAAATTTCTCTTGTTTTGCCCAGGTGGTGCAATGTTAGATATGCTGTACTGATCGTCAGGACTGGTTCCATTACCTCGGAAATTTTTATACTTATATTGTTATTTCTTGGTCAAACTATGCCCTGCGTGTGTGATCCTTTCTGCTTCAAGTCCCTCTATATTATACACATCATGATTTTCAATTTGTGTTCATGACAACTTGAAGCTTCAACTACTACTCAACTTGAGTTCCTTCAAGCTTTAGTTCCTTGTGAGGCTACAACATCCCGACAATTCGCATACCTCCGAGTCCCTGACGTTGTTTTGTTCTCGCCAAGGCCAACCTTTTGAAGCACCCTGTGATAATCATATGTTGCTCAAAACTTGCACGCCCCTTGATTGTGAAGTGGATTTCGGAGCTCTCTATGTCCCTGTTCGGACCCAAATACGGATTTTCGTGGAGTACCGAACATGAGAAAACGAAATGCGGATTCATCCCGTCTAAATCGTCGATTCAGGCTGGGGGCCAGGGGGAGGGTCCCGCACGGGCAACGTGGTTGTACCCTCTCCTATGGAAGCCCGCAGTGCATAGGCCAAGGGGTGGGAAGGGGTCCCAGCCCTGTCCAATTGGCATAGCATAATGGCCACGGAGGGTATTTTCGGCAACTATATCAGTGCCCTTGAAAATCCGAGTCTCCAGAGCTGCAATACCAACCCAGTCCGGCGTGGTGTTGCGTTAAACGGTTCTACTAGTAGTATGTACTGCTGAATTATCCGTGCTTTTGTATCAGATGTCGCGCGCTGCGTGCAGTTCCAGTTCAAATGTGGAGTGAAGCGGAGAGCGGGGGGAGACTTGAAAGGTACTTTCTGTCTTGTTGAGAAGGATAATTCCGTCTGTGGTGGTAGTCGTAAAATACCCGATAATCAAAACTCCCAGAAAATCAAATTAAATTAATGCCAGTGGAGAGGAAAGATAAAACATAGTCGAGCCAAGGCTGGGTCGCTAGTAATCCACGCAATCTTCCGTGCGTTTTGAGACAGCCGCCGTTGTGTAGTACCTTTCCGCCGGGATTCTGGAATTATTCTCTTTCTAGGTAGCATGTTCCACCGGAATTCGTTCATGTTTCTTATCTATGAAGACGTTGAGATGGTTCCTTGAGATCTGTCCACATTTAAGCATAACCGTCTTCGAGCTATCGATTGAAACCTCGGGTAATAGCTAAAGATTTACAACACAGGCTTTCTAATCGTCTTCAATCACTTAAATACTACTATGCATGTACGAAGTACATAGTACAAAAGATCAAAGATCGGCGTGACTCGTATGTAACTCTATTCCCCCCGGGCCGGGGAGGGTCAAATCACTCGATAACCGGAGTGCTATTTCCCATGATGCAATCTATGGTGTCTTGAGAAGTGACTAGGCTTCTTTTGGTCGAAAACAAGATAAAAAAGAAGAAGATAAAAGAAAAAAAAAAGGGGGCGCGGGGGTGGGGGAAAGTTCCGGGGAGTAACTAGTACTCCTTAAATGGGCATATCCATGGACATTTAGGGCTTTTTGCACAGCCGGGGTAGCAAATTGAGGGCACCGAGAGGGTCACTGCTGAAAGGCTTTCACAGAAGACTCGGACGCTAAAGGGTCTTCTCGGTATGTGCTCCGAGGCCTGGAGTGATTTGAGTGCCGGATACTAAAATGGATTCTTCAATGTCTGGGACACTAAATCCCTCCAGATGGCGCTAGTCGTTGGCATTGACCTCTCTTCTCGCCGCGCTCCGTTCGGACCGCGCACACCACCACTGGCACATACACATGCGTCTCCTCTGCAAAGCTGGGTCTCCAAGTCAAGCATTGTTGGATGTATTTATGTAGCTTCTTCTTCGGCACTAGGGGAATGCGCAGATACTCCATCCTCCAGCATGAATCTGCATTATAGCGGGTCATGGCGCAGCCGCGTTCTTCCTTAACAGCAATGACGCAGGCAATTCTTTTCCTTTTCATAACTTGAAAGCCTCGGGTTGGTCGGACCCGGTGATAAAATAAGATTGCGTGCCGTGTCGGTCGCTCATTGGAGCCCGAAGTCAAGATTATATTAGTGATATTAATGCCGGCCAGGGCCAGGGCCCTACGAAATGACTCGACGGTAATTCTGTCGCCCGTTTGGAGTAGTACAGAAGAGGAGGAGGGGAACAGGGATTCCTGCTCTGGTGGAACTAGCAATGAAAAGCTGCTGCTGTCTATATCGGGCAATTTCCATGCACGCCGATCTGCTGTTGGGCCAGCCGCCGATGGATGACATTGCATAGTGGTTTGATTTCGAGTATGTAGGTATGTAGGAGCTGCATTGAGCACGTAGCCGGTTGTATTTCCACAGCCCCGTGCTGACCAAAGTTCCTGCATCGACTCACGATCTCGACCCGCAATGGTCGTCGTTTGGCGTTCATATCTTAGCCCCAACGGATTTCAGGCCCCTTTCACATGTCCCCCACCATGATGAACAATTCCGTTTTCTCGCGCAGTCACAAATGGTTGACGATAGTGGCGCAATATACCACTAGTAGTATGCACGTCGCACCGTTGCCAGTGCGTTGGGGGAGCGTGTCAAAGTGCTTGGTACATATGTGTGTGTGCTCTGGGACGGTACAGCCTTGTTTAGCATGTGGCCATCCTAATTTCGATATGCAAAAGCGAGAACCACTGACAACAGGATCCGATCCTCCAAGGTACTTGTCTAGGTTCCGTTAACGGGGTCTAGAAGCTGATCCGAGTCCGACTGCGCCAAGCGAATCATATATAAGAATTAACGTGTTCTTTTGGATCCACATCTGCCCGTGGCCTTGTCCCAGGTTGTTGCTCAGGAAGCAGATCGATCTAGACCTTTCGATAGAACCTCCACTTCTTCGAGGTCTCCTTCTAGAACGATACGATTTGCTTACTTCTTTTGATCAGTTCAAACTCTATCACCAGAGATGCACTTAATTTTCAGCCTCGTGAACTGCTCATACTACCGTGTTCTTACTAGTGTGTTCTGATATTTGCGATTCAGGATTGTGCTTGCATCGGCTTAAGTCATTCATCGGTACATAGCTAGGTATGTACTTTTGAGCTTCGTCACTAACCTGCTAATAGCAAACATTATATCGTACTAATTACTACGAATGCCAGGTTTGTGGTACTATGTAGTAACTAAGTTAGGTACCTATTGGTACTAGCACTACTCCGTACATGGTCACTATTTACTTCCTGTTTCCTGCAGTGCTCAACCCTTGAAGACCAATAATATCCACAATAACTATATAGTACCTGTACTAGTAGTAACTACTAGTCCTTGTCATGATATTCTCCCCGGAGCTGTGTCCCGTATTATTCATGTCCCGTTGCATGATGCTTGCGTGGTTTCCAGATATCCAGGCAGCTAACGCCACATCGAAGAAACACGCCTCCCCGAAATTGACAATCCCCAAATATCAACCAGTAACCCATGGTCCGATTGATCCTACGCACGCGGTCTGTGCGGAAATTGAACACCCGGGTGGAGTACCGAAGCCACATCCGCAATTCGCCAGAAGGGGGCGGAAAATTGGAGAAATTTGTACTATGGTATCAAAAAAGGGCCAGTCAATATTGTGAGTAGTGACCAAGACTGGGATTAGTAGGACATATAAAAAGAGGTATTCAACTTGAAGATCAGGCGAAATTAGGTAAATGCAGAACTTGATCGGTCACAGTAGACACGGCATTGTGTCGAAACACCGAACTACTCATGTATACCGAGTGGCTTTTATGGGGTCTACCACGCCCGGTGCGGTAAATCTCGCTACGTCAATTATCTGAAACTTGGAGGCGGGCTTCTTAGCCGAGGAATCTAGCTATATTTGGATATTGGGCTAGGCACACGAATTATTGTGATGTAAAACTTTGACACAAATGCTGAACTTTCTATGAAGTTTGCCGGAAAGGATCTGAGGATGGACCATAGGTCGGAATTGGGGAAGTGTCCACGCTGGCGGGATTCAGTGAGCTCCGTTTCTATAACAGAAGTGGGCCTTCAATCAATTACCCTTCATAAATAGAACTACCATAACGTTGGAATACCTATGTAGGCCTCCCGTCCCCGGAAATAATCCTATTCGGCAGCATATCAAGAAACAGTGGTCCAATCCCACGAGACGAGGCATGTTGTCCACAACTTTCGCATTTATTGCCCAATCATCAAACGAAACGACGTCATTGGGTCTCAAATTGCCGAGTGAGGTGCATTGTCGATCTGTTTTCGACGTCTGTTTTATGACAAGTGGGGTTGGGTTCATGCAGGGTTCCTGTCCAGGTTTTCTTACGCGTACTGCTTATATTGGAAACAGGATCTGATCACATGAGGTACTGATTGGTAGTACTAGTAGTTCTTGGCTCAATTAAAGTAGTACAAACTGGTAGGTGTGCTCAGGTGCGATATTGATTGAAGATTTCGATACCACACGCAGGCCACACGCAGGGATCACATTGAGGGTGTTGGGCTGATATGGCTTTCAATTTCAATTTGTCTATCGGGGTCATATTTGCGGAATTTGCGCCAACCAATGCCAATTGAATGTTCTGATTAAAAACCCCGCTGATCGTCAAAAGCGCACGTCGGGACGGACCGTGACGTACTTGGATGAGTGTATTGGTGGAAGAGTAGTGTAGCGAGGGCACGGCTTTCTTGATCTCTTGCTTGGGAAAGCAAGTTCTGGTAAATCGCCAAGACGAATGCTTAATCTTGAGGAGGCGTGTTTGCGGCCCGGTTTCGATGCCTCTTCTTCTTGAATGGATAATGAGACTGGCAGGTGACTGGAATTGTGCTGTGGTAGGGAAGATGTGGTGATCAGACTTCGTAGATAATGGAAGGATTCTTCTTCTGCCAATTGATCGTCCGTGGCGCTGCTGGATTGCGTGGTAGCGGTAGTCACGAGTGACGGCGTAGACGATCTTGTAGACCTTGGCGTTGTGCTTGCAGATGATTGACTGACACTTGCAGCCAGTAGGGCAAGTTGGTTGACAATCAGTTCGGTGTCGCTGCAACATGGTGTGTCTCTTTTTGTAGTTTGTGTGACGTGGATCTCCGAGGAGCGCGACGTTCGCACCATTTGGGCATCGACCGCGTTATTTTCATAACTTGTATCGAGATTTTCTGTTGTTTCAGATGTTTCATTTTCTGACATCGTGTCTTTCTTCTGTTGGCAGCCCCGGGTGATGAACGCCCAAAAGGATAGCCAAGAAGTCCGGCCCTTGTTCGATATCACAGCAATCATATTGCTCATGTAATGGACTAGTTCAACCAATACTATATTAGTAACACATTCAAGCAACATCATCCACAAGGACCTTACATGAATCTCATGCAATTGAATCAAATGTGGAGTGTAATTGCAGAGTTTGTTTGGACATAGATCTAGATCGAAAGTTGTGAACCCTCAAGCTTCATTGTGCGCACACTAATCTTAAATATGAGCCCCGAGGTCAACCCCTATCACCATGATCTACGACATCCCAAAAATATCCATATGTAAACATTTGATTGAGAACACCACAATAAGGGTCCAGTCTGCCATCATGGTCCAGTGGCCCAAGCGCAAATCCAAAAAGACGACATTTAAATCGAACTAAGCCCGCAACACCGGGAGATTTCCCAGGGACCAAACTTTGAAAAAAGAACCCAGCAAAGTCGAAGCTGTACATGCAAGCAGCAAGTAAGTATGAACCAATTGAGACGGCAACCGACCTCCCCATCTCCGAATAAACACTCGACTAAGCATCGTTCGCAGGTAATCAGCACTGCTGCTGACTGCGGGTGCATATGCAAGCATCCCACAACCCGTCAGCACAGACGCGAAGCTTATTCCTTGTGACTGATCATATGCAGCTAGAAAGATCCCGCCGAGGGCCTTGAAGAAGCATTCAAACGCGATGGCGCGGAAGTGGAAATCTCTGCCGCGCTTGGGGCGATAAAGTTCGGGGCCATAATGATCGACTTTGCCCGTTTGTGGGTCACGATGGGTCATTGACAATCGGGATGGTGGAAGGGTCAGAGCGGTACGGCGGATTTGCAATTTGGCTGCGGATTGAGATTGGGCTCTGTCGATGCCCGGGCTTTTAACTTTCTAAATGTAAACAGTTCTTTTGTGAGGATGTTGTGCGTGAGTGTGTGTGGATTAGTATGGGTCATGAAGGCTAAGGTGCTCAGCCATGTTGAGTATAGTACCTAGTAGATAGGGGTTTACTTGAGGTAAATAAGGTATAATCAGTGAAATTGAAAGATTTCTTTCAAAGTTTTTGTATTGGCGTATTTCTGAATGATAATCATAACCCTTATGTCGAGTTACGCAAATTTCCCTATCCCAGTAACCGAAATCACTTAGACTGAGGATTTCGCGTCATGCAATAGAGCTATCCCAGCAGAAAAAAAAGATCAGCCAAAACCCCCACAGAAAAGGCTTACAAAAGGACCAAACAATGACTAGGAAACAGTAGAACAACAATAAAAGTAATCACATACCATGCAAACATCACTTCCATCCCGACACTCCATCTCCATCCTCATCTCAAACCCAACCCTCTCATAAATCTGCACATTAGGCACATTCTTCGAACTCTCAAGATAACACTTAACACCCTCCCGATCAGCCCTCTCCGTCACAGCCTCAAACAACAACTTCCCAATACCCTTGCCCTGCATCCCAGGATCAACAGCCACGATATTACAAAAGTAGTATCCGCGCGGATCATCCCACAGCTGTGCCTGGGCCTTCTCCTGACTCTCTTTCCAGATCCAGTAGCGATTTGTACGCAGTCCGCCGCGTCCGAGGTATCGCACGTTGGTGAGGAATTGGCGCAAGGATAGAATGTATCCTTGGTACCAGGAGTACCAGCTTTCTGGCTGTGAGGGTGGATGTGGAGGCATCCAGCATGAGACGCCGAGGATGGCGGAGGGGGATGTTGTTGTTGCTGTTGTTGAAGTTGAAGTTGAGTCCGGGTCAGAATCGGATCCGGAAGTTGGAGTTGTGTCTTTTGCTACTTGGAAGATTGCATTGTTGATGCCCCAGTGACAGCGGGCTGCGAGGGAGTCGTAATTTCGTGATTTGTTGAACTTTATCATTTAGGTTCTCCGATGGGGTAACGACAGGCCGTGAGGCGACCGCGTTACGGGGAGAATCATGTTAGCTAGAAGTTCAACTTCGCAGGACGTGACGTCTGTTTCTTCTTCTTTTTCTTCTTTTTGGTTCTTCCAAGGTTCTTGGAATTGAATTGCTGGACATACCGTGGATGCATCGAATGCCCAATTGAAGTATGGGTCATCTTTGAAAGCTTCCTGGATCACTTTGATTGCGCCGGGGATGTCGGCTTCGGTAAGTGGGACGACTTCGATTGCCATGATCAACTTTGATTGTATGAAAGAATTTGAAAATTGGGTTTCGAAATGTCAAGATGGTTGATCAACCCTGTCAGGTGCCAGTGCCAGAAGTCGGATATGAAGTTTACCCCGCAAGACCGATAAGGGTTTAAGACTCGGAGGCTGGCTAATCCCAGACCAGAGCTTAGCCAGCTTTTCAGAATACTAGATTTCACTTGAGATCGGCTTGAAAAATAGCGGAAAAGAGATTTCTGCAGTCTGAGGTTAGAGTGATAACGATTAAGAGCCAGCGATTCTACTCACAAAAGATTGATCCAGCCGAGGTGGCGGTCAAGTCTTGAACGTGCTATCAAAATCACCGTAGGGCACTATTGGTATGGTGGATACGAACGGCTTGAAGCGATAGTATAGCTCAAAAGTGAGGCGAGCCGGAGTTGACAGAGTCCAGACTAGCAGGATCCTAGTAATATTACCGTCTTAAGTTGTTTGAAGTTGACGTTTAAGAGTGTCCGAGAGTTGGAGTTGGGGTACCTTTAACCTCTAAAACCGGGAAAGGCAGCTGGAGCCTGGCCCCCGCAGCCCCCGCAGGCCGAGCTTATCTGCGGGGAACCTCATCCCATCCCATCCAGAGGGCCCCCCAGCTGGGCGGCTAGAGAGAAACCAGTGCCTAAAATAGTGGCTAGTATTATAATGATATACTGATGCTGAATATAGACAATACAAGTCCAGTGGCAGATATATGTAGGACAATATAATATAATAAGGCACAAGCACCAAGGCACTAGTACCATGATACAATTGAGTAGTAGTATGTCGAGTATGATCATTCAGTGTGAGAAATCAAAATAAAGAAAAGAAAACATCACGATGCACAGAAGGTTAAAAAAAAAGGTAACACCTTCACGCCTTTTGCCCAATGGTATGAACAAAGAGTCATAGAACCGGACCCGATAATGCCAACAAAAACCCCCTTAATCCAACTCCAACCCCTAGAAGTAGAAGAGAAAAGAGAAGAAGAGAAACAAGAACCTGTTTGCAAACAGCTTCAACGAAGAAAGAAAAAAGAAGATCTCTCGAAACTCTATCAAGAATATCATGGAAAGATAAGAAACAAATAAATAAGAAAAGGGAAAACGCTCTTAAAAGGAATGAGAACCTCCCGACACCCGTTTCCGGTATGAGATTTTTTTTTCGTAGCTTCATGGCTCAGATTTCGTTAAAGTCAATCACAATCGCAGTCGCAGTCGCAAGTTTCAGCGCGCTCACGTCCGGGTGAAATCTTCAATTCGCACCCATTCGCGTGGTACATCCATACTGCGATTGACCCGTCCACCTGGGGTTAGAGGGACATCAACACGACCCCGACCTCGATCATCATCGTCTTGATCCTCATAGAAAGAGAGTCGGGAGAAATAATCTTCCAAAATAGCCTCGCGGTCCGCATTACCCACAATAGTAGTGTACTCGGGCGGTGGCGTGACAAGCGGAGGCGGGGGAAGAAGATCTTCAAAAGCAGGAGGGGCAAATGAAGGCGCGCGGAGGAGATGCATTGGACGGGATGGTTCTGTAGGTTCGGGAGCAGCAACGGAGCTGTGTTCGCGCTCGTTGTTGGGTTCATGGGCTAAATGAGCTTGGGGTGGACGTGCGAGGCCTCCGGAGCCACTTGTGAAGCTTCGTGAGACGGCACGGCCTGGGCCGATTGAGGCGCGACGGCCGAGACTTAGGTTTGTGCTTGATTCTTCTCGGTCGGAGCTGGATTGTGTTGCGAAGTTGTCGCGTAGAGCCATGGGGGCTCCGGGACAGCCGCACTCGAATTCTTGGGCTGGTGGTTCTGGCTCGGCGGCTGGTCTTGTGTAGGCTGGGAGATAGATGTTTGCGTGTGTAGCCTTGCAAGAGAGAATGTGGAAGGGCGAGTCGATGGAGATCTCGAAATGCCGGCGCTTGGTAGGATCCCGTTCATCGACTTTGGAGAGACGAAGGACAATCTGGGCGACGTGTAAGTAATTATGGCCAAGTGGGTGTGCGACAAAGCGGGGAGAAAGCATACCTTAATCCAATGATTAATTTGAATATTGTCGTAGGTGGTATCAAAATGAAGGCGCTGGGCTTCGTCTCGGCCTCGCATCTCATGGCAGCTCGGGAGCTGAACGTTGAACTCCATTTCCGTTGGACCAACGCCGGTTTCACTGGAGAGGTTTCCTAACAAGTTCGATCGAGACCGATCCACGATCTCCTCTCCTCTCGCAGCAGCCGCGCGGTGGTCCCAATCAATACCACCACCAGCGGTCACGCGCATTGAACTTCCGGGGTATGTGCTCGTACTGGCAGATTCCGCTCGTTTCTCGAACAACAGAACCTTCTTGGCAGGTTGTAGTCGATGTACACTCTTATCTGCGGTCCAGTGCTGGATGTTCTCTGTCACATAAACCTTGATTCGATGGCATTCGACCTTCGCCAATGGTGTTAATTTGAAAGCGATAGGAATCTGAGAGCCCATGGGAAATGATTTTCCAGAAATCACAATATCGTAATGGAGCTGATCCTCCCAGTTTCGCGAAATCGCAATCGGCTCAACTTGTTCCAGAGATCCCTCGGCGGGAGTGCGAATGACCGGAATCTCCATGGTACCAAGTAGGTTGGGCCGGAAAGCGCCAGATCGCTCGACAATAGCTTCCAAATCGTATCTCACGAATCCCAAGTCGGTTTTTATCGTTTCCGGCAAAGATCCATCGATTGGGAACTCGAAACTGTAAAGATAATCACCAACCGGGAACATCCGGTAGTTGCGTTGTTGCTGTGTTTGAAGGCTGGGGGGAGTGTCGTTTCGGCTGAAGCTGCGAGAGTGACCTCGAGTGGTCTGTACGGAAAGGCGCTTGGGGTCTCGTCCATTAGCTGGGCCCAGGTTTGTAGTTGAGCCGCTCTTGGAGAAGAGTTCGCGGGTTGTCGCAGACACGCCATCCTTGCCTGGTGTTGGGGAAGCGGGCTTGGCATGTTGGTAATAGTGGGCGCCATAATCATTCTGCATCAGAGCAGTATCGCCATGGTTGAAATATACCACTCCGTGTGTGAAAAGGTCCTTCTTGTCGTGGAAATGGATCTTCTTGGGCGGAATACCATCGGGCCAATCGGTTTGGGCATGTCCGCGGAATTGAATGGAGATCTTCTTGATCTTCACACTCTTCGTGACCTTGAGATGGATCTGACCGCGCAAAATTGCAGATTTCTTTGTTGTGGGATCATGTTGATCATAACCCTGGAGATATAACACCGGTTCTGTTAGGGCGATACCAACAGTAAGTCCGCTACCAGTTGCGACAATCTTCTCATTGCGCAATGGTGGGAAGGGCGTGCTCAGTTGGGGTACCGCAGTACTAGCGGCTTCCGCCACGGGCCGGGGCAAAACATCTGTAGCCATCATCGACTCAGTGGACATCTCCAGTATGTTTGGTTGTGGTTGTGGTGGTTGAGAGAGGAAGGAAGAGTCTCTCGGGGAGAGAATGATTTCGGATACCGGCCGAGGGCCTCGAGCACCACTACAACGCGGATTTAAACGTTGCGGGGGTGCGGGCGCGGGCGCGGGCGAGGGCGACTGGACGCCCGATGACCGCAAGCGAAGGAATCGCTTTGCGTTTTCACGTGGACCCGCCAGCTTTTTAAGAATAGAACCCCGTCGGGTTTGTTTAGGGAATTGTTCTTCGACGTTGAAGCAAACTGAACGGCGCCGGATCGACCGGGAGCGTATAAGGCTGGAGAGCGATAACGAAGGAACGAGGTATTCGGATGGAGAAAGGTCGATACTAGTAGACCCCGACCGCGATTCAATCTGCGGGGGAATAATGTGAGTTGCCATCATCTTGAAGGTTGAGGTAGGCGCATAATGTGTGAGACTTGAGAAAAGAAAAGAAAACAAAAAGAAGGGCCGGTAGTAGACTGGATGATTATATGGATGGAATTTTGGGCAAAGATTTCTCTTTTGTTTCTTTCTTTCTTTTTTTTTCTTTTCGAAAAAGAGACCCGTCTTTTTTTTTTTCTTTTCTTTTTTGGACTCCTCCCCTTTTCCCTTTTTTTTCTCTCTCTCTTTCTATTTCCCTTTTTCCCTTTTATGGAATGAATTCCAATGGATTGCGAACCAGGCGCGTGTCAAAAGTCGCCTTGGAATGCGGGGATGGAGGGTCGTTCAAGAAGGCCAGATGGTTCTTCACGGGGAATTTCAGATCCAACGAGGGGATGCCACGAGTGACGGGGAAAATGGAATACAGTAGAGACAGATGAAGGGATGGGAGACACAGATACACAGAAACGAACAAGAGAGGGAGAGACACTTACGGTTGAGGTTATAATGAAAAGGTGTGTGTGGTTGCTTCAATCCCTTGTGTGTACAACCCCCCTTCGCTTTAGATCGACCACGCAAGGAGCACACCGATCTTTGTGCAGGAAAAGAAAGATGGAATTCTCGGGGCGCTGACTTCATAAGCACGGGTCCTCCACTCCGATGATCATCGCCGTGTAGATCCCCTTGGGCAGCTCTTTGGATTGGCTGTGGGGGCTTAGACTGAATTGTGGTCCCCAATAACCTGTTGCGTGTTGGCGGTATTGTGGCGTACACCGATGATAGTCTCAGGCGGGATAGTGCAGGGGGGAGGAAGAGAAAGAGGAGGGGGAAGAAAAGAGAAAAGAGAAAAGAGAAAAAGAAAAAAAAAAAAGGTAGATTTAATTGTAGTAGTACTACTAGTCACGTAGAATTGAATAATTTCGAAACGAATCCAGGGAAATATCGAGTAGAAGAAGCAGTAAAAGTAAGGCGGATCCACTTTGGAAACAGCCAGACCCGATCGATGATGACATGATATTGATGAGATCCGGCACGAAATCCGGCTACTACTAGTAGTACCCTTACTAACTCACTAACTTCTGCTGACAATCTTCTCCAGTAGTCCGCATGCTCCGTCTACTCTCTGCCGATTCTTCTCTACTGAGTGCTCCACGGCAAGGCTAGGCTCAGGTGGAGTCATCTCCATCTCCATGTGTGAACTTCCGATCCCTTGCAATGAAATGGTTTCACATTCCCAGACATGTCTAGCCCATAGACTTTTCAATCTGCATACAGCACACAGCACACAGCATAAGCTCACTAATTCTACAAGTCAATGAGCATAGCCCTCTTCGAGCCTCACTTTTAACTACACTTCTCATATCCCAACCAAGGGAATGACAGATGCCACGCAATGGATGAAATAACCTGGTGGCCTGGATTACCGAAACAGGTAATCTGGATGCTCGGCATTTACATCCTTATTCGCCCCCGCCGTCAGAGCCGCCCCCAGAGCCAAAAGGACCCAAAGCCCCATGGCTCAGGACTGTCACGAGTAAATTACAGGGCTGTGCAAACACTGCTGTCTATAGACCTAGGCTGTTCATATTCAAACTTAAGAACTCGAACTTGAGCTTGAACTACAGAGTACACTTGACGGCAGAGATGTACTCTACTGCTGGATGTACAGAACCACACCTCGGACTACAAGTAATCTGCGGGACCCTGATTTTCAGAGTTTCCTGCACGAGCCTGGCCTTTCTGACTTTCCTTCCTCACATCCTTGCCCTCCAGGTACAGGAAGCTCAAAGTAGATCACGGCTCCTGAATGGATGGAAGTAGGACCCCGCGGAGATACTTTCAAGTCTTGCTTGGAAGCAGTGGGCATCACACAGTGAATCAATGTACAATGTACTGCAGATCCAGGTGTGTGCGCGTACTAGTATTGGCATTCTGCGGGGGTTGTACATGGGATCAAAGTGGTGGCAGTGATAGACTCAGAGTCATACTGTAGGTAGCAGTACAAGAAGCTTGGAAAGCAGGGGACTGTGGCATGCTCGTGTGATCATGATCAACAGAATAGACTGAGTTCCCGAAGTGATAACTATAACTAAATGTAGATATAGATGCGTTGTACAATAATGTACTGTACCCTCTAACTCAAATCCTTGACTGCCCAGTGCCTTGCGGGTCTGTGGCTGCGATGACCTCATATGGGGTCCGGACAAGCCCCGATGTCAACGCGGCCCCATGTTGACGTGGTGATTGCTGTCGGAAACCCTGTCCGTGGGGAAATTAGAGCTCGCGGAACCTGCCTCAATCTGATCTTGGAACTGTGAAAAAGCCAAAGCGAAGAGTTGGAACAGCCCGAGTCCCAATCCAATCGGATTGTTCTGTACCCTTAGGCCCTGAAAACACTTCATAGTTCGTATGTAGTTCGGAGAACGGAGAACGGAGATGAGATGGAGACAGAGATGGGAGAGATCGTTCAGCCCTACTTGCTACGTCACTTTTTCTTCTGCCCCGCTCTCCAAGACTGGTGGTTTCTGGAGGTGATTTCCTGGTGACGAAGTTGTACAAGTCAATTTTCGTACTACTCAGAAGGCAGAACTAACTAGCTTCCCCTGGCGCAAAAAGTGACAGGTCAAACAGAGCTTTGAAATTTCGGTGTGGCTCAGTTCGTGGCCACATAGTGGTGTGCCTAGGAAATGATTTATCTATCATGTACGGAGTAGACAGCAGTAGAAAAGAGAAATTTGAATGGATCTATAACACAATCATCTTCAAATTCATGTGCAGATGGGTCATAGTAACCGCCTGTGGCGCCAGTGGTACTAGTACTCCGTAGTTAAGCATACAGGCCCTGTATCGACCACTGGCACCCTACGGACCATTAACGAACCTCCCACAATGCACTATTGATTCAGTGGAGAAATACTCTAAATTTTCGGCTTGGCTAGTGATCCATCAATGATCATTGATCATCTTGCGACTCATCGATTGGGGTCTAACGATGAAAATGGGACACTATTTTCACTATTTTCAGGAGACCCAGCTAGTGCTACTAGTGCAGAGTGCACACGCACGTAGATCATAGGAAAAAGACTCCATACCCTCCGTTGTTCCCCACCAGTCAGAGTAGTATGTAGGTGCCTTACAAGTAGCTACAGAATAGTCATTTACTAGCCACAGTATGTCGTAGTATGTTGATGACCAATTTAATTGGTAGACAGAGACTCTCGTCTTCTGTACATATGTACTGTAGGTACTCTGTATCTCCTTCATGTTCCACTCACTCTACTCCGTACCAGTAGGAGTCCTGGAGGGAACTAACTTTGACCCTCAATTGAACCAGTTATCATCCAACTCACTGATGTTCATCAAACTATCCCCCTCCAAATGATTCAAGTCGCCACCTTCTCCAAAGTTATCTGTTTCCATGAATAAATCATCAAAGCTGGACTCCCCCGGCGCCATTATATCATCATTGCCGGTCCCTTGCTCGGGGAACATATTAGAATCTCCGTCTGTCTTTTGTAGTTCCATATCGAATGCACCCCCACCAGTAGGCGTGGATATCGAATTCTCCGGCATCGTAGTATTCGGCTTTTCGGACCCGGGGAGGCCCGCGCTGAAGGTTGACCCGGAGAGAAAAGCTTGATTGCCCATATCGTCGTTTCCAAAGTCAAGGTTAAGGTCGAAACTGTTTGCGCCTCCAGTATCGTTAAGAACGGAGTCGAAATTGATTCCTTCGGGCCCTGCCATTCCTTGCTCAGTTGGCGGGGGAGCTGTAGCGGCAGCAGCAGCAGCAGCAGCATTAGGTTCATTTTCCTCTTTCACTGATACTGGCACCTTCTCCTCGTTCGGCTGTGGCTGAGGTTGAGGCTCAGTCTGGGGCTGAACATCAGGGATGACCGTTGTGGCTACTTCCGGTTCAGCCGCCGCTGGTTCTTCCTTTTTGAGATCTGTCTTTTCAGGACTTGATGCTTTCTCGACTATTGGTGGTGATGGTTGCACCTGTGCTGCAGCTGCAGCGCTTTGATCCACATCGTTCATTGCCACATCTTGTGTTGGTTGTGGCGCGGCCTCCCGGGCCTGAATAGCTTCATAGTCCTTTTCCAGAAAGGCTTTTGCGATGAACTATATGATGTATTAGCAGGCTGTTTAAAGAGTGTCCCCTCAAGTATTCCCCTTGTCTCGGTCAATGCTTTTCTTGCAATTAAAAAAAAAAAAGTAGCCAAAGAAGCAATTCTGTCGATGCTTTTATGCAGTCTCTCATTTTCAACTACGTAATCGCTCCGAGCATCCAATCGGACTCACAATTTGCTCAGAGAGGTTGTCCAGCGCTAACTGAAAGCTCTCATAGTACGAGGGAATGGATCGCTGCATGTGTGTACTTGATGGCATTGAACCATTTTTTCTAAACAGTCGACCACTGTCTAGTAGCTGTTGGGGGTTGATTAGCAGTTGATGATGGAGGTCAAAAATCTCTGAGATGGGGGGATTGTACCGTTCGCTCCACCAGGGTGGACAGCTCCGTTAGGGAGTCCGGACTAGAATAATTGAGAGTCATTGGATGGGAGCTGATGATGGTGATGTGAACTCAGTTCTGCTGTCTAGTTGATTGTGAATTTATTGAGAGGGGAGTGAATGAATTGAAAGGATAGAAGTACAGAATGAAACAAGGGGAAGCACAGAGGCGGGACTTGATGGTTGTACACACACCACTAGACCCGTTTCGACTTAGCTTGTCTGCTCCTCAGTCTCCCCTGGTGTGTCTAGTCTACCAGTGTCTGTCTGTGTCCACCAGTGTCTACTGTCTACTGTCTACTCGCTGTCTACTCCTCCCCCTCCCCCTTCGCCGCTTTCTCCCTTTTCCAACTTCTCTTTTTTCCTTTCACATCTGCTTCTCGTTTTCCTTTTCTTTTTCCTTGTTGTTTGTCCTGGCTCGAAATCGAGTCTGCGTGGTCTCTCCCAGTGTTTTGGTTCTTTGCGTTTCTTCGCCTTTTGTCGGTCTCCTTGGATCTTTGATCTACCCTTCCCGACTCTTCAGCGCTGCATCGCTCTCCCTCGTCCTAGACTTGACCCCATCTCGACACGATACCAAAACGACGATCCCACCCCCCCAACGTACTTTTTTTGCTATCCACCTTTTTCCCTCTTACCACCTCCCCTTTATACGCTGTCCTTTTTTGGATTTCGTCAATTTCTCGTGTCAATCCTAGGAAGCGCCATTGTTCCCTGTTTACTCGGTTTTTTTTTGACCTGGTGATTGCTTTGTTTGGATTGTGCAAGCTTGGCCTTTGATTGGACTTGCGCCCACCCAACATCTTTCTCTCTCCCCGCGGTTTCTTTTTGACAACCTCTCTCTCTCTGTCTCTCTTCAACAACAACAAAAAAAAACATATAATTTTTTTTAACAGCTACATTTCCACGAGACCTTGTCCGGGATCGAAAGTTGCATCTCTATATCCTCCGTCTTGATCAACTCCATCTAGTTGATCTTTTGCTTTGCCGCCTAGGTACTTTTTTTCAACATCGTTCAGCTACTCAGCTATTCTCTTCATCACTCATTCACCTTCCTCCGAACGATTTCATCCCGAACTGTTTCAACGCCTATACACGATGGCTGAGAATACTGCTGCTTCGACTCCTTCCACCATGCCCCCAGCTCCTCAGCCTGCTGCCGCTGCTCAAAACCAACAGTATGATGCCGCCGCCGCTGCTGCTCAGGGCAATGGCCAGGCCAACCCCGCCCACATGCCTCCCCCACCGCGGCCTCCTGTGATCATCCCACAGAATAACAACCCAATTCCGACCGCTATCGGTTCTCCCATGTCGGGCAACATGATGTCCCCGACGAGTGCTGGCGGTTACGTCCGTCGTGCTGCTCCCGAACCCAACAAGAGAGCTCTCTACGTCGGAGGTCTGGACCCGCGTGTGACAGAAGACATTCTTAAGCAGATTTTTGAAACCACTGGCCATGTTGTCAGTGTTAAGATTATCCCTGACAAGAATGTGAGTTCTCACCAAGATGACCGACCCACACCTGCTCCCCTGAGTCAAATCCACCAAAACATGCCAAATGTACGATGCGGAAACACACCTTGGGTGGTCCGGTCCAGTTTTGATTTTTTCTGAGAGTGAACCCCGCTAATTTTCGCAGCAGTTCAACAGCAAAGGATATAACTACGGCTTTGTTGAGTTTGACGATCCCGGTGCCGCTGAACGGGCGATGCAGACACTGAATGGCCGCCGAATCCACCAGTCGGTGAGTATCCATTTGCTTATTTATCTTATTTCATTTCTGCGCGAATTTATTTTTTCTTCTAACGCCAAGTCTCTTCAATAGGAAATTCGTGTGAACTGGGCCTATCAGTCCAATAACACGAACAAAGAGGACACTTCCAACCACTTCCACATTTTCGTCGGTGACCTGAGCAATGAGGTCAATGATGATGTTCTGACTCAGGCCTTCTCTGCCTTTGGCTCGGTTTCTGAAGCTCGTGTGATGTGGGATATGAAGACTGGACGCTCGCGTGGTTACGGCTTCGTCGCATTCCGTGACCGTAGTGATGCCGACAAGGCACTCAACGCTATGGATGGCGAGTGGCTGGGCTCTCGTGCTATTCGCTGCAACTGGGCCAACCAGAAGGGCCAACCCTCTATATCTCAGCAGCAAGCCATGGCCGCCATGGGCATGACCCCCACCACTCCTTTCGGCCACCACCACTTCCCTACTCAGGGCATCCAAAGCTACGATATGGTTGTCCAGCAAACTCCCCAGTGGCAAACTACCTGTTACGTTGGTAACTTGACTCCCTATACTTCTCAGAACGACTTGGTGCCTCTGTTCCAGAACTTTGGTTACGTTCTTGAGACTCGTCTCCAGGCCGATCGCGGCTTTGCCTTCGTCAAGATGGATTCGCACGAGAATGCCGCCATGGCTATCTGCCAGTTAAATGCGTATAATGTCAACGGCCGCCCCTTGAAGTGCAGCGTAAGTCTCCGTGTCCAAAAATAAATTGCGCCCTGGAATGCCTAATGTACTGACTATCTACTCCGCATAGTGGGGTAAGGACCGACCTCCGACTGGCCAGTTTGACAACTTCTCTCCCCAGCAGGCCAACGCCACTTTCCCTAACAGCCCCGGCTTCTTCCCCCAGTATGGAGGTCCTGCGAACCCCATGAACCAAGGTATGCATTCACTTTTGGAAGCTCTTTGAGAACACCCCATGCTGACCAAATAGGTCCTGCCCCTGCTGGTCGAGGTTGGGACCAGGGTGCCAACAACTTTGGTGGCCCCGGTATGCCTGCTCAGGGCTTCCCCCAGGGCAATGCTGCCGGCTACGGTCGTGGTCAGCCCATGTCCCCGTCTGGAAACTGGGACCAAGCCAACAACAACTTCAACGGAGCCTACCAGGCGTAGATCTTCGTTGATTACTCTTGACTGCTGATTGAAATCTTGCTTCCAAGCGACACTGGCTGTTTTTATTATAGCTTGGTGGGACTGGTTGCAATGTCTTTTGACACCGGCTGTCAACTGGCCGAAATCCTCTGACTTTGCCAGTCTTTCCCCTCCTACTCCATCACCGTTCTCCCCTCCTCTGTTGTCTTTTTTTGTTCTCTCTTTTCTTTTTGTGTTATTCTTCTCAAATGTTGAAATTGTCATTGCAAGTGGATTTCCCAAGCGATCAAACTGCTTTCTTCTGAATGGAATTTGTGTGTTGTGCACCGAATACCCCAAGTCCACTTTGTTGGTTCGATCTTTCTTTTACCCTTTTGAGTGTGCAAGCGCATTATCGAAGCCCCCTTTGGATTTTTGATCGACGTGCTTTGCTCCCCCAAAATAAAAGCGATCTCTCCTACTCTTCTTTATATTCATTCTTGCCCTCAAACCTGTTCTTGTGAATTCTTTTTGCCTAGCTTCTATTGCATTGTTCCTCTAGTACATGTATTGTGCTGTGTTGGATTCGCTTTACCTCTTCTTGCTCTCTTTTCCTCTTTATTCTCCTTTTCTTAGGCCCACATTTCCATTGTTTGATACTGCTTCTTCTTCTTCCTCTTCTTTACTCAAAATATCTTCTTTTCCCCCATTCCCCGGTTATTATTATTCCCCTACCTCCGATTCTTTGAATGGGCTCCTCCGCTCACAATTTGTCCTGATGAGAGCTTTCTTCTTTTCTTCACCTTACTTCCTCCTTATTCCCCTTTCTCTTCGAAGTATTCGTATATGTCCGTTATGAGTTCCCTTGTCGTGCTTGACACCATCGGTCTTTGTGATTTTTCTCCTATCTCATGCCTGCTGGCGTTCTAGCCGATATACCAATTTGCCTTTTTATCCGTGCTTCCGTTCAAGTTCCTATGGGATATTATTATCTTGTTATGTTGGGACCCGCTTTAGATTTCCTGGCCATTGGCCCTTCTTGTCCCGCCTATTTTTCGCTTTCATACATGGTGCCCCGATCATTCCAGATGGTGCTACCAGGTCTCTGGATGTAGCCGATCTATAAGCTCACATACAGGAGAATGCTACAAGTTGCTGAAGATCGCCTTGCCGGTGATTGGATGAAATCACTTTGAGATAGATTATCCTTAGCCATTTTTAATTAGCCGTCAAGTCAACGAGTCTGTAGAATCCTCGTACTTGGAATATCAAGGCAGACTTAAGCTTTGTTGATGCTGACCATCTGTCCACTATTAATGCCTCAGGCCACAAAGTCATCCGGCAACATACCCCGTACCTGACCTGAGAGAGTACCCACTGTGGCACCTCCCACCTCATCGCGATCCCCGAATAAAGACTCGAACCCAGGGGTCAACAAAACCTCCCACACCCTCAAGTATACAACATTCCCAAATGCTGGACCTGGACTGAATCCCCGGAGAGCTGACGGCCCAGCTCACCGTTCTCCCCACGCCCCACGCCTCAATGGACGACTCGGACGACAGAAGCAAGGCGGAATTCGCAGCAGTCAACGACCTACCAAATCGCACACGATCCGGCAGCGCAAGCAGCGGCCATAAACGAAGTTTATCCGGTTCACTCCTCTCGCGACTCTCCTTCCTCCGCATGAGCCAGGCTACATCGTCGCAAACGAATCCGCAAAGCATGGAGCAGGACGGCGACAGTGAAGACCTAGCGTCACATATACCCCCAATGAACAGCGAGAAGACGGGTAGCGCGAAAGCAATGTCTGCTGTACTGCAGCAACAGCGACGAACTCGACGGCGGCGCGGATCGTTACGGAAAACCGCGTTGTTGGGGACGAGACTTGAGTCGAGGGATAAACGTGCTGCGGTTAGGTCTGCTGCGGATGGGATTCGCGGCGGGGATTCTAGACAGCAGCAGCAACAGCAACAACATGCGGATGATGTTCCACGATCATTAATTGGGCAAACGTCGCCGCCTGGTCCCGGTGATTTCAGCAAAGCGAGACGGGGTTTCGACGAGACGAGCGAAGAGGTTCAACCTAGCTGGTTCAGTACGAATACAGCGCAGAAGATTCTACGTTCATCTGTCGCACGCCGTCGGCAGGGACTACCACCACCCCAGAATAATCTACTGGGTGAAGAGACGGGAACAGACGATGAAGAACTCGTTTCATTCCCGCGCATCAATACGAATAATAACGTCAATAGCGCCTCGAATAAGAATCCGCCCTCTGCACCCCTTCATATCCCGACACAATCATCCGGTTCGGATTCCTACGGCTATCCACTCCAAGAAGATCCGACCTATCGACCCATTCATCGCAAAGCGTCACCTTTATCAACGCACTCGGTCGAAATGAAGAGTAATTCCGACATATCGTGGGATTATTCCGAGACGGAGTGGTGGGGTTGGATTATATTGATAGTGACTTGGTTGGTGTTTGTCGTTGGGATCGGAAGTTGTTTTGAGGTCTGGAGTTGGGCTTGGGATGTTGGTGAGACGCCTTATGCGCCGCCGGAGTTGGAGGATGATCCTACGCTTCCGATTGTTGGGTATTATCCTGCTTTGATCATTCTTACGGCTGTTATGTCGTGGGTTTGGGTTGTTGTTGCGTGGGTTGGGATGAAGTATTTTAAACATGCTAATATTTCAGGTGATGATAGTTGATGTCCCACTGGTTACTGGCAGGTGGTGTGTTCTTATTTTTTGGGCTGATTTGTATACTAGTTTATTGATACCAGGAATTGCAATTTTACGATCTGAATTTGGATGTTACTTGAAAATCGTTGGGTTTGGCGTACCAGTAAACTACTAGTAGTATTACGAGTAAGAACTAGTGCAATCTCGGTGCTAGATTAGGGTTGTATCCATGGATCATTCAACATCTACGTAGACAAATGGTAATATGCTCTGACATGCGATTCTAACACCAGACTCCATTCGCTATATGATTATCATTCTAGTTCGGCAGTACTCTCATTAAATCCCCACAGTTCCCTGCAAGATTCGACAAATGTTGATGCTTTTGATGCCCTAGCGAAAATGAAAATGAAAAAGTCGACGTCGAGTCCCGCATCAGTGCGAGACAGCACAAGCCGATACATGACCCGGTAAAGGCGCCTCTAGCCCAATGCTCTTCCCCTCAGGGATAGAACTGGACCCGCGAGCTTCAGTATCTGGAGGCAGAACAGTAGTGGCTGGTGCGGAGGTAACCAGGCCCTTGGAACTGGCGTAGCAAGATGATCGATCGTGGTTGAGATCTTCGCCGTAGAATTCGTCTAGAATGGGGTGTAGCATCACGGTCTGCTTGTGGATTGTGACCACTGAGTTTGCCGGTACAGAGACCCAATTGTCTAGAACGCGAATGTTAGTATTTGATATCATACTTTCGCACGCGAAAGAGCAGAGTAAAAACTCACGTCGTTCAAAAGTGATAGGCTCACTAGCCACCAACACAATATCAGCCCCCTTATCATGCCGCTCCATCTTGAAGTGCCCCTTCGTGCTCCCCTCTTTCCACTTCGTACCAGAAGAGAAGTACAGACTAGCAGGCTCATCAGTCTTACTACTGATATACCGCGTACAAACAACTGTGTGACCATCCGTAACGGCAAAATTAAGCAAGCTCCTCGTCTCCAAATCCGCAATATTATGTTTCCTCGGAGCCTCGCGCACAAGCTCATTAATCTTAGCAATAGTCTTCATCATAACCTTACGCAAAAGCGCCTGTCCAAAGCCCTCAGGCCCAGGATCCGAACTAGGATCCACACCTTCCTTCTCAAGAAGATCAAGGAATAGCGCAAATGACCACTCGCTATCAGTGCCGCCCTTGACGCCCAAGAACCACTTATCGGCTAGCGAGTCGGCTAGTGGTCGCTTAATGTATTGGAACCCGCCGATACCGCCGTTGTGCATCCACATTAGAGTCTGGTGCTGGAATGGGTGGCAGTTGTTATCGGCCAGAGCACCTTCTGTGGTTGCGCGTACGTGAGCGAAGATTAGGTTCGAGCATGTCTTTGATGCTAGACGTTCTAGGTTCTCGCAGTTCCAGGCTGGGAGTGTTGATGTAAAAATACATGGTTCTGGGCCTAGTTTTGGGTCGGTGTAGAAGCCGACTCCGAAGCCGTCGCCGTTGACTGGGCGGCGGTTATCCTGCATTTTCGAGTCAGTTTGATTCATTGCTTGTGAATAAATGAGTTGCTTCCCAGCTTTAGGGACTGTGATTTGGAGAAAGATCGAGACCTACCAATCGTAATCTGGAGTCATATGATTGTGTAAGTATAGAATGACTTGGTTCTGTGACTAATTTGCTGAGACGAATCTCGTTAAGTCCCTTGTAGATCTGTAGATGGGATATGTCAGTGGTTGATCTTCGTGCGCATAAGATGTTCAGACTTGACTCACCAGGAAGCGACACATAGTGGGCTGTATTTACACCCGTAGGCGTTTAGATAGTAAGAGTGAATGTAGAGCAACGATGCCGAGTCAAATAAGTAGACTTGTAAACAGGGTTCTTCAAATAGCTGATAAAGGTTTTCGAGAAACAGTCGCAAAAACCGGTGAAGCTGGTAGGTCGTTTGTTGGGCGTTGGCGGGTGGAAAGTGTGTCACCGACTATCGGTTGGATGTGATACCGCTATGAACCAACCACAACAGGTCAATTTCACACCCTTATACCACAAATACACGGATAAAAATGATTAAAGACGATGAAAAAAAAAGAGAGAAGAAGAAAATAGAATTTAAAATATTAAAAATAACCCCTTGGACACACCGCACTCGCTCACTTCCCTTGCACAGCACGTCATTTAAAGCTCACGTGACTATGGGGCAGACTCCGGCGGGCGAAGCGGCCACTTCGCGCAGGTCACGTTGATGTCAGTGGGATTGGAGTCCATATGGTGATCTTCAACTTTAAACCCTCCTCCATCTTGCATGAGACCCAACAACAACCATGAGCGGGAGAATCCTCTCCCATCGACTTGCCCCGCTGGTGCGGAACGGCGTGGCTCGTAACTTCCATCATGCTGGTTCAAGGACTGGAGGTTTGCTGCGAGCTGATGGAGGTGCTGCTTTGAGGGGACGCGCATGGCCGATAGGTGCCAGTGCAATTCACAACGTTCCTACTGTTCGAGAATTCTCTTTCAAATACGCACGACTTCTGCCTAAGCTGGCTCTCAAATTTGCTCGCATCCCGGCTATGTTTGGAGGTGCTACGGTTGCAGGTCTAGCCTATGTTCAATATCAAGCTACCCGTATGTTATTTTTTTTGGTTTCGTCATCTATAGGGGTCGACAGGCACTAACTGCTATGTCTCAATACAGAAGCCGGAAATTATGCGATTGATATTTTTAGAACCGCCGGAGAAACAGCAAGCTCCACAGCATCCAGTTTATTCCAAGGCCTCCAGGATGTGGCAGAACAAACACAACGAGGATGGGATAAGACGACTGAGGATGTCGAAGTTCCTGAGTGGCTCCAAAGGATTCTCCGGATGGACGAGGATTCTCAGTCAGGCGGTTCAGGAGGTGGCAAAGAGCCAAAGGAAGGCCGGGCTGCGATCGGAGCTGCGGCAGCTTCTGGCACGGCATTTGGTTATGATCAGTCAAATGAGGACGACACTCGGTCCGAGAAACAAGTTGTTGAAGACGACCAGATGATGCTTCTTACTCGCAAAATGATCGAAATCCGAAACATCCTCCAAACCGTTGGTCAATCAGGGAGCTTGACCTTGCCCTCCATTGTCGTCATAGGATCTCAATCGTCGGGCAAGAGTTCGGTTCTTGAAGCTATTGTCGGTCACGAATTTCTACCCAAGGGTTCTAACATGGTCACTCGCCGGCCTATCGAGCTCACCCTCGTCAACACCCCGGACGCACAAGCGGAGTATGGTGAATTCCCGGCCTTGGGTCTTGGAAAGATCACCGACTTCACCTCGATCCAACGCACCCTGACGGACCTCAACCTTGCAGTTCCGGAGAAAGATTGCGTCTCAGACGATCCTATTCAGTTGACAATCTATTCGCCTAATGTTCCCGACTTATCCATGATTGACTTGCCTGGATATATCCAAGTTGCCGGACACGATCAACCCCCGGAGTTGAAGCAGAAAATCGCAGATCTTTGCGACAAATACATCCAGGCCCCCAATATCATTTTGGCCATCTCGGCAGCTGATGTTGACCTTGCGAATTCGACAGCGCTGCGATCTAGTCGTCGTGTAGACCCACGGGGAGAGCGGACTATTGGTGTCATTACCAAGATGGATCTTGTCGACCCTGAGCGCGGTCACGATGTCCTATGCGACAAAAAGTACCCTCTCCGACTGGGCTACGTTGGTGTTGTTAGCCGAATTCCTCAAACATCGGCTCTCTTCTCGCGAGGCTCTGGGAACATCACGAGTGCCATCATGAAGAATGAAAACTCTTTCTTCTCAGCACACCCAGCTGAATTTGGCCCTCATTCAGAGACCTCGGTCGGTGTATCAACACTTCGCAAGAAGCTTATGCATGTTCTCGAGCAGACCATGGCGTCTAGCTTGTCGGGTACAAGGGATGCCATCAGCCAGGAACTCGAAGAGGCAACATATGAATTCAAAGTGCAATACAACGACCGACCACTGAGCGCAGAATCATATCTTGCCGAGAGTCTGGATGGTTTCAAGCATTCATTCAAAGCATTCGCTGAAAGCTTCGGTCGTCCGCAGGTTCGGGAGATGCTGAAGACTGAACTCGACCAGCGTGTTATGGACATACTAGCCCAGCGCTATTGGAACAAGCCCGTGGAGGATCTAGACCCCGTCATCACTGAGCTTGATCCGTTAAAGGACTTGCCAAAGGCTGACCCGGAGTCACTTTTCTGGCACCGCAAGCTGGATGCTTCTAGTTCGTCTTTGACGAAGCTTGGAATCGGTCGACTTGCCACTACAGTTGTCGCTAATGCTCTTCAAAACCATGTTGATCAGCTTCTCGCATCTTCCACATTCGCCTCCCACCCTGGAGCCCACAAGCAGATCACCGATGCCTGCAATAGCATCTTGAACGAACGGTTCTTCAGCACCAGTGACCAAGTGGAGAATTGTATCAAACCTTATAAATTCGAAATTGAAGTCGAAGACTCTGAATGGGCCAAGGGCAGGGAAAACGTCAGCAAGGTGCTGAAGGATGAGCTTCGGGCTTGTGAGTCCGCTATCAAGCATACTGAAGATCTCGTCGGAAAGAGAAAGCTCAAGGATGTCATGGCGTTTATCGACAAATTGCGAAAGGGCGACGTGGTGCTAGAGGGCAATGGCTCTGGCGGTGCCGGTGGCTTCAGCTCTGCCTTGCTCGAGAGAGGTAAGTCAAATCATTCTGAAACAAGCATAACATCAAATCGCCATAATAAGACTAATTCATCATTTAGGACGAGAGGGTGTTTTCCTTCGGGATCGAGCTGACCTCATCAAGATGAGAATGATGGCTGTGCGATCCAAGCAATGTGCCTCCCAAAAGAACAAATACTACTGCCCTGAGGTCTTCCTCGATGTAGTAGCCGACAAGCTCACATCAACCGCAGTGCTGTTCCTTAACGTTGAGCTTCTTTCCGAGTTCTACTACAACTTCCCTCGCGAATTGGACATGCGTCTCGGCCGTCATCTCTCAGATGAGGAGATTGAGCGCTTTGCCCGTGAAGACCCTCGAGTTCGCCGACACTTGGACATCATCCGCAAGAAGGAACTGCTTGAACTGGCATTGCAGAAGATCGAGGGCATCCGCCAACTAGACGGTCGAAGCATGCACCGCAAATCTGACCGCGCCGAAGCCGCCAAGGAAAGCCGCAGCCGCTGGAATATCTTCTAAGGATCGGCCATCTTGATTCGCGAATCTGTTTCGATTTACTCCTTTCATACCCCAACACCAACCCCCCGTCACCTTTGTTACATAGATACCTCACCCACCCCCCAGTTGTAATTTTGATACCTTTCTGTCCCCAACAACCCTTTTTTCGGTTCTGGAGAATCCCAGGATCTCTTCACCCTGACTCCCCTCTACCTGGAATTTTCACCTTTCAGATAAGTTGCCACTTGTACATACAACTCAAATCATCTCATACTGGTATAATTCCCGAGCACCTCATTCAGCTCCTTCCAACAGTATCCGACGTACTTCAAGTCCTTTTGGCCCCCAGCACTCCACCTGGGGCGATCGGTAGTTACTACTACTTAGATAACCCATCTTGATACTCCGTACACTTGTCGCACTTTATAAACGAAACCAGAAGGCGGTGGATACTCATTAACGCTTGCTCTTTGTCTGGTAAGCTCCACTGCATTGCATTAGCGTCGACTAGGGTAAGGCTAGTGGAGGATTTACGACATGGAATAGCGACTACTATCTATGCAAACTCGCACTTTTACCTTAAATCAAGTGCGATTTGGGTGGCAGAATCGGGTCTGTCGGCATTTTCGAGTTCAGAGAGTGCTGGGAAGGGGCCAAAGGTAAAGGCAAGGGGTATGGGGGCCAAAACTGGTCATGAACTGTGGTCTGTACAATGTACTACTGATTAGAAACTTGAACGAGGTGGCAATTTGCATTGAATGGGACATAGACGCATATCTGACAGGGAATCAAAAAGTAGAACGCTAATCAGAAATTGAAAATAGATGAGGTAGAATAGAAAGAGAAACCCAGAGGTAAACAAACGAAAGCACCAGATAATTCTATCCCCAGACTGATATACAAGGAACCAAATGGCATAGTAGACATGCACAACAGTTCAGTTGACGGGGGCCCAAGTTGTAAAATGAAGATGATGCTCACACCAAATATTAGGTAAGCTCATGGTACTGGCGAGCTAGCAGAGAACGCTTCAATTACCGCCCATTTCGTAAATGGTATTATGTAGATTGCCCGCTGGGCGCCCATCCTTTGGAACACGAACGCGAAGTGGCTCAATACCAGGCTGAGTAGGCTGAGCAGGGGCGACATTGAGGGTGGATGGATCTGATGGGCAGTGGTAAGCGCACGTATTTAAGAGATTGATATAGCCACACTGAAGAGGGTCATTCATACCTGGTAACTCGAAGCAATTCTGCGACGAAGGTTGAGGCTCCGGATGATGATAATTTCCCGGCAGCTCTGCCACGAAGGACTTGTTTTTCTCCTGACCAACCTCGGACGGAGTCTTGCTGTCTCGTTTCCTCCTAGCCATTGATCCCCATCTTGGATGTTCAGTTCGAGATCTAGTCGATGATTCCGATAATCCATCAATCTCAGACCGAGAGAACTCCACCGGTGACTGGGGTTCAAATAGGCCTGAACGAGCATTCGGATTGACAGTCTTGAGCTTTCCATCTTCCATGTAAGCTTCCAAAACACCTGCGTCGAGAAGTTCGGCCTTCTTCATCAGTCGATCAACCAGTACTTTCGAAGCTGCCTTCATCTGACTCTTGACAAGTGAAATCAGCGTAATATTACACTCGATCTGAATATCCTCTCGCAGATAAAGACCATCTGCGGGCTCACCACCAACTGGAGACACTTTTTCTTCCTCCTTATGCGGTTCATTAGGTTGATTCCCAGCGATACGCCACTTGCTCTTCATATCGACGCCCATGGGTACAATCGTATGTGTCTCTAGACCCCACTCGGTGTTATGGAAACAGCACTTGAAGTTAATCTTGCCATGGCCCAGTTTCCCAATGCCGGGGAAATATTTAACTCGTTCGGTAACTTCGTACCAAGTAGAATAATATTCGTTTGCAGAGGCATCTCGCGGTGCGTCGATGGGGCGATAAGACAAGACAAGCGGGTTCAGCGTGATGATTTCGCCGTGGCTGTGTAGAATGTCGAGGGCCAGCTGGCGGGGTACACACGATGGAATCGGCGTGATATTGACATATGTTTCTTTTTTGCGCATCATCTTGGATGGGAACCTTCAAGGAAGTTGCATTCGGTACTATAGCTGGGTTTCTCGAAATGGTGAAGTTCGAATATATTGAACTCTTCAAGGGTAGGTTTTTTTTGGGAGTGGGGTGTAGGTAAGGTAGATGCCAGTGGGATGTCGAAGTAGTGCGTAAGAGGATCGGCCCCGTTGTTCAAGTATCAGCCCCTCGTATTTTCCTGCTTACGGCTGGCGCCTAGTGTATTTGATTTGATTTGATCTTTTATTTTTAAGTTCTCACCGCTAGGTCGACCGCCTAGAGAAAGCATAATTGTACTTTTAGAATTATTCAAGTTCACCTTGAATACTAGTGTGCCAGCACTGAAGAATCACTTCACGTTGGGTACCTCTCATGCCCTACGACATTTACGGCCCCCAAAATAGAAATTAAGGGGAAATTGCGAGGCTGCCATGAGTATTTTTGCCATGTTTGGGTATTATAGCAATCTATCGATTCGATTAACTGAAACGTGTCCCAAATATCGACATTTTTCACTTTCCCTGTTTGGCAACTGGAGTCTCCGCTAGGTCGTTCAACCATAGTAGTATATTTCAGTGTCTTTAGTAGTCAACTGGTAGTATGCACTTCAAGTTTTGCCACCACCACGACCTCTTTCCAGGCCAATTTCGAAGGGCAGTGCTAGTATTACTAGATGGTATTATTTCAAATGCTTATAAATGAGGATAGCTGCTATGTTCTGTTAGTGCCAGTGGCACTACGAATAGAAGTAGCTTCATGTTCTCACGTCAGCCACAATCAGTCATTAAGCATCTACTGGTCCTAGTATCAGTAGGTCATTTAGTATTGCGGTCTGAGCATTCCACATTGTATCCTGGCCAAGGATATGGTCACCAAATACTAGTACTACTAATTTTCAAGCCTGGCGGGCTTATTCTGATTCTCAAGTCGTGATCGGACGAGGCAACCCTAGAACAACTTGAATATCCAATCCAAGGCCGCTAGTAGAATTCTAGTACGTTGAGAGCTTATTTGGAACTTGAAGGATCCAGCCACTTACTAGTACGTACTATGCTATGCAGCATTTAAAGATCAAATCTAATCTATTTCAGGATCTCATCGCTACATTAGTCTTATTTCAGACTCCGCTTTTAAAGCAATGGATCGGTGCTCCTCCGATTCCGAGGCCTTGACGGAACTACCTAGGTAACAGTGATTTCGGTGCTGAAATCCAATACTGCTCGATCTATTAACCTCTAGTATGGAGACCCTGGGAAGTACTACTGCTTAGTACTTATGTAGTACTACTAGTAAGACCCTAACCATCAATCACTCGATAGGTCCTGGAGGCGGGATAGTATATGACCAAGAATTAATAATCACTCGATAGTCCTAACTGATGTGCGGACTCGGAATCGACGAGAAATCGGGCTGAAATGGATCCTCCCACCATATTGAAGTTTAAGAAAAAAGGACTTGGAGCCCCGGAGAGAGCGCTGATAATGTTGACTGATGCCCACTCGGAAACATCATGATTGCTTCTAAGTTTCAATTCGGGATGATATGTAGTAGTACTTACATAGTACCTAGGTTACTGCCAGTGTGAGGTAGCCCCAGGTGTATACCTAGTACTAGTAACGCTAGCTGAACTTGACGCTTTTTGAGTTTGGGCATGTCTACTAGTAGTACTAGTATGGAGTTCTTGCAAGTTCACAGGTTGACTGAGCCATGTGTAGTAGTAGTATCGGAGGCCACTGCAGGCAGGGCTTGGTTTCAAATTGAGTTTCTTGACGATGCCATGTTGGATCAAGATATCTTCTTCTTCTTCTTCTTCTTCTTCTCAATATGAACAGTTTCAAGTTGCGTCCCATCAAAACACTACCTAGGTACTCAAGTTCCATGCACTAGTATCAAACCTTCGACTTCAAATGATCAAGTTTAGACTAGCAATCCAGACACCTCTTCACAATGTTGTAAGCATAATTCTACGAAAATAAAAAACAAGCAAGTTCAACTTTGGAACAAAAATCATTGGCTCTTAAACAATTAAACAATGATCACAGACCCAGTCTATCAATTCCCATAGCGTACAACCCAAAAAAAAGAATGGGAAAAAGATAAAAAGAAAAAAGAAAAGCTGAAACGAAAAAGAGAAAAAGGAGAGTCAATCAATGCTTTTTCCTCCCCGATTCCCAGCAAAATAGGGGGCTTATCGAGCAGACGGTTCTCAGGTCGGAGGGGGGTGGGGAGGGAAGTATACAAGCGAAGATAGATTGGTAGGGGGGAATATGGACCGGAGGGACATCACATCAACTGATAGCACCAATCTGGCAGGTCATCAGAAATTGAGAAATGGGTGGTGGGATATGTCTATCACAGAAACTAAAAAAAAAGGAACATGTGGAAGAAACCTAAATCGAGGTTGATGGGGTGGCATGGAGGTGGCGTGGCGTTTCGAGATGTTGAGGGGGTGGGTTTGTTGGACATTGTGAGGTTTGTCCGTGGATTTAACAGAAAGGAAATGGGTTGGGATGGTTACTTGTGGTTTTAAACACATGCAACTCTTAGCATGGCTTCACATGCGATTTGTTTACTCGCGGGACACGTCACGGCCGAACAGACGGGCCTTGATCCAGTCAACGGCGACCAGAACACGGTTGCGGGCTGTTATCAAAGTTAGAAAATGAGATGCAATTAAAGGGTCTTCGAGACAAAAACTTACAGCTGAAGCACATGCTCAGGTAGGCACTGCGCCAGAAGAGGTAGGTCAGGGTACCACCGCTGGCAATGTTGCCGGAGAGCCAGGTGATGTCAGCAACAGCACGCTCCTTTCCAATGTAGGCCAAGCTACCCTGGTGGGAGTACTGGAAGGGACCGATCTGCTTGGTTCGGCGGAGCTGCTTCTGGCGCTCGCGGATCTCATCGAGGATCTCGTTGCGCTCATCGTTGGACTTGGCCTGGGACTGGGTGTCGGACAGGTGCTGGAGCTCCTTCTCAATGGTATCAGTCTTGGCCATAGTGTTGAAGAGACGGGCCAGGAAGGCACCCTCCTGTCCGGCAACCTGAGCGGTGGGAGCATAGTTGGTAATAGCGCAGTCACCGACGGCCCAGATGTTCTCGGCACCGTTGACGACAAGGTATTCGTTGACAGCAAGACCGCGGCGAGAGTTCTTCTGGGCGGGGATTTGACCCATCAAGTCACGGATGACAGGGCGAACAGCGTTACCGGTAGCCCAGACGAGCAGACCGTAGGGAATAGTCTCAATAGCCTTGGTTCCGTCGGGCTTGGTGACCTCGGCCTCGATGAACTTGTCGGTGACATTCTTGACCATAGTCTTAGTGCGGATGGTAATCTCTTCCTCCTTGAAGGTGGATTCGGTGTAGTCAATCAGTTGCTTGGAGAACATGGGAAGAACGTTGGGCAGAGCCTCGACCAGGGTAACGTGGAAGTTGTCTTGAATCTCGGGAATCCACTTCTTCAGATCCTCGTTGAAGAAGTCCTGCAGCTCACCGGCGAATTCGACACCAGTGGGGCCACCACCGACGACGACCATGTGCAGCAGGCGCTTAACCTCGTCCTCGGTCTGGTCCTTGAACATAGCGGTTTCAACACAGTCCATAACACGTTTGCGGATGTTCTGAGCATCGTTGACTTCCTTCAGGAAGCAAGAGTTCTCGCGAACACCGGGAATACCTGTGAAGCTTCTATTAGTTTTGTCCTGATCACCCCGATGGTTCGAGTAAAGGATGGTGTTGTCCTACCAAAAGTAGCGTTCTCGGCACCAACACCGATAACCAGCATATCGAAGGGGACCTCAGTGTCAGAGATATCACCCTTGATTTCCGAGTCATCGCTGATGTGAACGACGCGCTTCTCATAATCGATCTTAGTAGCTTCGGCTTCGTAGAATTTGACGGTGGCCTTCTTTTGACGGAGAATGTTGCGAATGGGCTCCATGATCGAGCGGTGCTCGATCAAACCGGTGGTACACGAGGGCAGCAGAGGAGTGAACAGGAAGTAGTTACGGGGGGAGACGACAATGACGTTATAGTTCTCGGTATCGAGTTTCTTGAGCAGGGAGACGGAACCCCAACCAGTTCCTGGAGAAGCGATGAAAGTTAGTAAAACGCGCCATTGAGAAGGACCTTGTTGATGCACGGTCATGTAGGGAGCGCGAGGGTGTTATATCATACCGAGAATGACCAGATTCTTCTTCTCGGGGTCAGGTTCAAACTGTTCTTCGGGGTGACGGAGAGAGTAGATGCTGTAGGCCATGGCACCGGTGAGACCGAGACCGGACAGCCAGGTCAGACGCCATGCCCAGCGCAGGAAACGGAAGCGCTTCTTGGGCTTAGGAGCAGGCGAAGGCGAAGGAGTAGGAGCAGGCGAGGGAGCGGCATCAGCATAACCGCGACGAGCAACGCGCGAGATGGAAGAGCACATCGGCTTCACGCGGAGAGCCTGCGAGGTCGAGATGGGTCCGCGCGACAGCGAGGACAGCTGCATCATAGACCGGGAGGCCATGGAGCGCATAGCTAGCGGGGTGCCAGCCATGATGGGTGGGATATCCCTTGGAGGTTAGAGGGATAGATGGAGATGGGACAGAAGTAAGAGTCAGAGAGAGAGTCCAAGTCCAAGTCCAGTCCAAGGATCCTGGGGGGGAAAAAGAGTGGAAAGGAAAGGGCAAAATCAAAAATCTGTGATAAGGCGATTGCGTTGCTGTTTCGGGCGAATCGGTGTGTCCGGCGGGTCCCAAGGGGTTACCCTAAAGTACTCGGTGCTCCCAAAAGGTACTTCCTTCTACTATGCATTTACTATGGCACATGCAGGTACCTCATGGACCTTCCGGCTCAGCGGAGCTTTTTAACAAGTGGCTCCCTATAATCATATCTACTAATTAAAAGAATTATAATTGTCATTGTCATTCTTAATTGAAATTGAAGCGTTATGAGTGCTCCCTTCCAATCCCACTATTAGTACCTAGGTTTCTTAGTGATCTCCCACATGATAGACTCGAGTCGAGGAGTCACTCACTAAATGGGGGGAAGCCAGCTCCGAGCTAGCTCCGACCTGGCATTCGGAGACCCATTTTTATTTTATTTTTTTTATTAATTTTATTATTCTGCGGCAAAATGAACTGGAAAAGTGCAAAGAAGAAAAAAAAAAAATTGGAGAAGTGAGGGGAGCTCCCTGATAATCGAACTCCCCGGTGAGGAGAAATTAACCGCTGAGGAGAGCAACTCTTCAGTGTACTCCGTACTGATTCTTTTTCTTTTCCCCCCAATCTCCAATTCTACTCCTCAGTCAACAATACTCGTAACTCTATTATGCTAGTGATGATAATAATAATAATAATACTAATATCCTGAAGGTTTCCCCCTCTCCTTCTCTATCCCCTTTCAGCCCTACCATCTCCCTAAACTCCCCTAAACATCCCCGACATCACCCGCCATGCGGCCCCGGGAAATATCGTCAGCCTCGCATCGAATGAACCTAACCATGCTAGTACTGTAGTAGTATTGATGAAATCTGGGGAAAGTCTCACCGGTCCACATTCACTCAAACAATTCCAATGGAATCCACCCCTGATCCTGATCCCTCTACCCGAGCTGCTGCTGCTGCTGCTGTCGGCAAGTATCGGCGCTGTGTGAAAGAGGTCCGAGTCGGACTCTTGTGACCCCAATCCACCTTCATCTCCAGTCCAGCCCCAGCCCCAGCCTCTGTCAATTTGTGCTAAGCTAGTGATATGACGTATATTTACCGCGGAAATATTCGCCATTGGTCTATTCAGATAGAGGAGACAGCCGTAGACGACTAATGTTCTAGAAAAGTTCACCGAGTAACCCATCTAGTCCAGTGCCAGATGGAAACTCGAGGCCGAAGTACAAGCTCTTCGGCGCGGTCTTGCCCTAGGCGATGATCCATTCAACTTGAGCACGACATCGAATTCAATGCTAGATATGCTAAAACACTGGCAATATACTAATTGATTATGTCCCCTTTTATGCTGGCAATTGCTACTATTTTCAGTGATCGACTTGTGCATTGCGCGGATGCACTAAAGATTCATACATAGGCCCGGAGGAGATCCAATACCATCTTCAGCCGCGCAAGTAGTCCAATTCCAGAAATACAACCTGGACAATACGAATCACCATCTATAGCCCGAGAGGATATTTGAACTCGATTGGAACTAGGTATCACATACACCTTTGAGAGAATACGATGCTATCGTAGCAGCTAGTACCACGCTATGATTGTCTGCCCATGGGACCTGGGTGTCATAACTTGTTCCTAACGTTCAAGATGCAGAACTTGCAGCTTCCAAGTTTCAACTAATGATGCACCTCATTGAATTACCAATTGCTCATTACCAGGACAAACTAAATTCATAGTCATTGATTCAAAATTAACAATCCTATTGCTTCCAAGGTTTCAAGTTATCCTAAGCTAGCTTTGAGGTGAATCCCCAGAAAGAACACCGGTGACAATGCTACCTAGGTAGCATTCGAACTATACATGGATGTTCATCAAAGGTATTGACTATCTCTTTTGAGTATCTGTCTCTTATGCAGCTAGGAAGGTTGAGCTGCTCAAACAACCTAGTAAATTCTCAACGTTCCATACTCAATGCTCAATGCATACTACAACTACTAGGAGCTAGATTACGGTTAACCGGTGACTCGGATCATGCTGATAGAACTTGAAGCTGAACATCAAAAGTAATAGTAGAGCAAGGCACTACTTTCAAATACTTGTATCTCATCGAACTTCAAGTTAGTCATTTGAAATGGCTCGGGTTCATCAGCGTAGGTAGTAATGAGCCGTTTTTGAACATGCCAGTGGCATGGTCCGTTGTATTGGAATAGGTGAAGAATTACTGCAAGTTGCAAGCAACAAGAACACTGTGAATTGGCCTCGTCTTCATTGTCAAGTTGTCTTGCAAGTTTGTTTCATTATCCTGCAAGTAGATGTACTACTACTAGCTGGTCATTATGTAGATGCACTTCCAAGGTTGAGAGCTCTTCATACTAGTACCAGCTTGAACACCGAAACAACTAACTACAGTGTAGGTAGTACTAACCACCACCCAATATTTGTCGATAAAAAGGTGCTAAGTTGGTTATTTCGCTGTTACAAACAGAGACTGCGAGTACTACTTCTACTACTACTACTAGTAGTAGTATGGCAGTCAGAGCTAAATTGACCTCTACGAGCTCAGGCTGCTCCATCAGTCGCCCCGAAATACTTGCAAACAGGAAACAGAAAAAATGATATTGTATGACGAAACACAACCAAGGCTACTATTTATACATATACAAAGCTCACAGTCAAGCTTACACCAAGATCCCCATCAAGACCTCCATCCCTACCAAAGTCTGTTCTCCGGCAAAACCTTCTCCTTCTTAACACCAGCAGTAGACTTACGTTCCTCAGGCGAGCGGAAGAACAAAGAAGGACCCTCCATAGGCTTAAGCAAATGACTCAAGTAACCCCTATGCGCGGGGTCACGATAATACTCAATATCCCGACGCCGAGTCGGATCCGGCAACCGATACCTGAGCCCAAAAGCCTGCATAATACTCTTCTCCGACAGATCCAGCTCCTGAGTCTGAGTCTCGGGAAGCCGCTCAGCCTTAAGCAAATCGGGAGATCCGCTCTCAGCAGACCAAGCCATGGAAATGAACGGGTGCGATTCCATGCGGAGGATGTTGCGGATTGCCATACGGGTGTAGTAGCGTGTTGCGACTGAGCCGCCGGCGGCCTCGATGGCGGTGATGGAGGATGCGGAGGCGCGGGAGACGACGAGGTGGATTGGTTGTTTTAGGACTTGTTCGTCGCCGCCGAGGATCTTGACGCCGTCTTTTGTTTGGTGGATGCAGCGCGAGTGTGCTAGTTCGCGGATGGTGATTGGGCGGGTTGGATCGATGCGGCCTTGGTCGATCCATTCTTGGATGCGGGAGAGGTTTACGACGGCGAGTTCGATGCCGAGTCTGTGAGGCGTTAGAAAGATGTTAGAATGGTGATTGATGATGAGTTTTCCCTTGCGTGCCGTGAAGGGACATGAAGAGACACCAAGGGAGGGGGAATTGGAGCGTAAAGCCAATGGAGATGTTGATGTTGGGGGATTAAAAAAAAAAGGGCACGTACTCTGTCGGGGCACCGCGTTCACCGTGAACGACGATATCCTTCGTTTGACCACCATTGAATCGCGCCGGAACTTTACCGTGCTGATTCTGACCCTTGTGACCACGACCGGAGGTCTTACCCTTGCCAGAAGCGGGACCACGGCCTCGTCGGATACGTTTGTTGTAGGCTGAGGCGTTGTCAGAGATGGAGGTGAGAATGTGAGCACCGCGTGCTTGTTGGAATTGGGGCGCGAGGAAGGCCAATGGTGAGGACTGGGTAATTGGCTTTGTAATGAATTGCTGAAGCTGCATAGGCAGCCCCATCAGTCGGGGAGTCATGATGTCGATGGGCTGGTGAGGTTGGTAGTCGGGGTGCGGCCGTATGAAAGATCTCGAGATGTCGGAAGAAAGTCGGCCCGGTGGAAAAGCAAGTACATGGAGATGGGCCGCACCCCTAATGTACACAACATGTACGACCGAATTTGGGCCACATTCAGTATGCATTCAAATGATACGATGAGTTGGTATACTTGATCCTAATAATTACTACACTATGTAATTGAAAATTTTACAAATTGGGAAGTTGTGTGTTGTGTAATTCTAATTTTTTTCATCTTGACTAAACTAATACTACTTAGCTAATTGAACACCTGATATGCTGATGCAACTGCAAATGACCCAGTCGTCCATAGCGACAAGAGCCAGCAAATTTCAATAAACCCATAAAAAACGCCATGGTCACTTTCCGAGCAATTGGTATTTTGCAAGGAAACCGAAACACCCTTCTAATTTGGTAAAACGCCGAACGAAATGCTGAGACCCTGATTTTATACATGATGGTCTCTGAAAAAAAAAATTGAACAAATGATACATGTTAAAAGGTAAAAAATGAGAAAGCTGTACAGTGAATGAGAAGGGGTTTCGTTAGGACGGGTCGTAGCGCGATGAGGTCGTCATGATAACATGTGAGAGATTTAGCCAGTGAAAGGCTGCGAGGGAGGGAAGTAGGGTTGGAAAGATCCCTGGTTCCATGCGTCAGGCTGGATGTATGGCAACAAGCCTGTCTTGCGATCGGCCAATGTCTTTCCCAGCGGTTGATAGTGCATGTGGTCGAATGGAACACTGCGTTGTGGCTGAAGAGAGGAAGTTGGAGGCGGGATCAACAAGGTGTTCACGGAGCGCACGGGGCGATAAGGAGAATTGCGGTTGGCAAGGAAGAAAGAAGGAGAGAGATGAGTCTGTGGAGTGTGGACTGAGTATGCCGATGCAGCAGGAGAGACTGTGCCAGACGATACACCGATCGGGGCTTGATGGCGGCCGATCTCAGGAAGCGATGAAGGGTTATACACCCCGGATGGCACCGCAGAGAGAGGAGCAGAGGGCAACTGCTGTGCCCAGGCCTGAGAACGGTTGTAGACAGGAGGCATCAAAGTCGGAAGCTGAGACATGGCGGAGGGAGTAACAGGTTGACCCATCGGGTTGGAGGAAGGTGGTAGGTTAGGTGGTGGAAGACGTGAAACGGGACCAGTCATTGAGGTCTGAGCAACGGGAGCAGATGTGGGCGTCATTGGTGGTAGTGTAGTGATTCCGGCCATAGAAGTGGGAACAGTCAACGCAGGAGTAGGAAGAGCGGCTGATCGAACAACACGTTTGGTAGGGTGCATCTCGCTGTCATCATCCCGGCTGCGCTTGCGCGAGTTGGTCTGGGGCGCGTCCCCGACGTATGATGGAGTGGGGTAAGGCAGTCCAGATGCCGACGGGAACCAATTCGGCTGGGATTGAGGTCGAAGGACATCCGATGGGGGAGATGGTAGCTTGGAGGAAGGCGACTGGGGTTGCAGACGTGGCGGCGAGATCTGCAGCGCCGGTGTCTCGGTCTCTAACGGCAACTGAGATGCCTTGTTAAAGAAATCACCGAACAGCGAGAGCTTGCTATGCCAGCGAGCCCAGTCCTCTTCCGAAGAGAAAAGGTCGTAGCGAATGTTGCTGAGAAACTCGACTTCCATGATATGGATCTCCTGTACTGCGATGCCCGATACCTCGGCCCACGTCTTATTGGTGTACGTATTATCGTCCAGAACTAGAATGAGTCAGCATGCGCTCCACCAATCACCAATGCGCAAAGAAAGGCGGTAGCCCGATAAGGCAGTACTTACATTTATTGCCAAGCATCAAAGCAACGGTCATCAAGCGGAATTCACTGCCCTTCTTGCCCTTCACGCTTGCATTGAACTTCTTCAAGCGGTAGACGAACATAAGAGCGAGGAGGATGACATTCTGGCTGACTTGGGTGGTTGACAAGATTGTGGAAACCCATTTCTGGAAACCGACTGTAGGGATTGCTTCGGGGACAAGTGATGGCACAGGGCTGCGTCGGTCCTCAATCGCTTGAATTTTGGAGGTTTTCTCGAACCAGAAAAGACATGTCATCTAGTTATTAATGTGTCAGCTTGTATGTAACCCTGGAACATATCTCTCAGGCGAGCACATTGTTATCCTTACCTGTGCTGCAAACTCAGCCAGGCTGCCCTTTGTATTGTTGATTGAAGAGGGAATCCGTAATTGTGATCCTCCTGTAGTTCCCGTCGATTTCTTTTGTGCTGGCTCGGAAGCTGGAGCTTCTTTCACTGGGGCGGGTTGAGTGGTGTGGGATTTCGTTGTCGGCATCATCGAGGAAGCAATCGAGTCGAAATGCGGACGCGAGTTGCCGTAGGCGTGAGAAGGAAGTCCCACCAGTCCATGTGCCTTGGATCCATAGTTGAAAGGTGGAACGGCGTTGTAAGCCAAGCCGGTCATATCGCTGGGGGGAGTAGGTAGACCGTCCCGGAAGGGAGCAGTCCAGTATGATCCCGAAGACTCGAATAACGGTTTGCGGTGCGGCGGTTCCTGGGTAGCAGGTGTGATGGGGCCTGGAATCAAGGTAGATCGGTAGTCCAACGTTGAAGAAGACATAGGGACTAGGTAGATGTAGATTGAAGGTCCAGTCGAAACATATGTGAATGGCGAAGCGGATTCGGATAAGGGAGTGATAAAATGAAGTCAAAGTCGAAGGACAATCAATGCTCCATTCTCCTGCAGGTGGTAACGCAGGGTTTAATTCCTTGAGGGTTGGTCAAGTTGGGTTGGGGTTGCTGAGGAATCTTTGAAGGTTGCGAGGTTCAAGGTTCAACTCGGGTGAGCCTGCCGTTGTATACTAATACTACTAGTAATACTACTAGTAGAACTTGGGTCAATCGTAATCAGGCAACAAGAACGGCGACAGGGTGTCGGATGTAGAATCGAATACCAGTTCAATAAGACAAGAAAGAAAGACAAGAATAACTGATATGAAAGGAACTAGAAGATGAGTTCACTTTCAGAGGGGCAAAGAATGATGTATATGGAAATGGCCAAGCCAGGCCTATCGAGAGGTAGGCGAACTAAACAAGGCTAGAGGGAACCACTCATCTCAAGAGTGGCACCGGCAATGACTTTCAAAAGGGTAAAAAAAAAAAAAATTAAGAAATTCAAAAAAGGAATACCAAAAAGAACAAATGGGGTTAAGAGAGAATTAAAAAAGGGTTGGTCTCCAAAAGAAACGTTCACGGCTAAGCGGGAAAGTAAATGGAAATCAAATCAAATAAAATGGAGAAAATAATGAAGGATGAAGTCAAGGCATCATCTCCATGATCACTTTTAATAATATAATAATAATAATTATTATTTTATTTTTACACAAAATATTTATTACCGCAGAGAGAGAGAGAGAGGAGAGAGAGGAGCCAGGGTAGATTGACCCATCCGGAGAAAGTATGAGCGACCATTCGGGACAGAGTTTGACCCGGACGCAGGTCCTGAGGGTTGATCCTCCTTTCTGGGCTCGTTTGGGACCGGTTTGGTCAATCTAGATTGATTGTTAGGGGTAGTAGTACTATGGGCAAGGGAATTACCGTACGGAGTACATATTATTTTATTGTTACATATTACTAGTATTGATATTTAAGATTGGAAATTGGAAAACAAAAAAAAATGACTTTGTAAGGGAATAATGTAGAAATACCGGTTGATGTCAGAGCCTTCGGGGGAGGGAAAGGAAGTGGTTGGGGGGTCACAAGTGGATATGCAGGCCTAGAAAGGGTAGGTCGCAGAGTAATGTTTACGGAGGAGGCCACTGGGTTTCCCGCAGCAATAGATAGTCTTAGGGCGGAGCAGGGCGGAGGGATACTGAGAATGGCGTAGCGTGAGTGGAAGGGAGAGTCAGTCAGTGTGAGAGTATACACTTACTGTACACTACTCCGTACAGAGAGAGAGGCAGAAAGTGACTGGGCGGGAGAGAAAAGAGAAAAATCAGGTATGAAAAAATGAGTTAAAAAATACTAAAAGGGTAAAGGAAGATGGGAAAAAGGAAAAAAAAGAAAAAGAAAAAAAAAAAAAAAAAAAAAAAAACTGGAAAATTGAGAAAGTCAAGGTGAGCGAGCAAGAGAGAGAGAACAGGGTCAGAACGGAGGACAGATCCAAGACCTTGCTGGGGGAGGTTCCAGGACCCATATCAGATCCAATAATAAGGCGGGTTTAGCGTTGTTGCAACCATCCAGCCAATGCCTGGCCAAGCTACAAATTACCCATTTTTTACCGGTATTGCCCAATACACAAAATACACCATTACAACCACTTTGGTGCGCCCGTGTATGCGTGGGTGCGCAAGCATGTACGCCTCCGTCCCTGCACCAGGAAGGGTGAAGGGTTGAAGGGGGGTCACCCGGTGGCTGATCGTTGGAATGAACGGAGCTGAATCTAGTACCAGATATCTATACACAATAGAGAGGAGGAGGAGTATACTACTACTCCGTAGTAGGTAATACTATAGAGTAGAGCATATACATAGAATGAAGTGCAGTACCAATACTAGTACACTACAGAGTATACACTACAGTACTCCATTTCCTGCTGGTTATATTGTATGGAGCAGCTGAGAAGTATAGACATGCTAGTGTAAACCCAGTTCCTATGGAGTCGGAGTACTTCCAGTAGTTGCCTGGCCAAAAAAAGTCACAGCGAAAGCGAGCGCGAGAGAGAGAGATGATCTCTCATCTCTTTCTTCCTTTCTGAGTGGTGCGAGGGGTGGGTTCATACCTAGCGTGACGGTAATAATGAAGGGTTAGGCGGCAGGGATGAGCATCGGGAGTCTCGGTCCTGCTGATCGGCGTAAGAGGCATGTACGGAGTACGGAGTACAGTCAAGTCTGGATGTAAGGCCCTGCCCAAAAGCCTGCTGCTCATCGCTGGATCACCACTCTTTCAAAGGGCGGCTAGCATATTCGTTCAATCAACACCAAGTGCAACCGGCCCCATGGACCGACCCCCGGCCCCAATGCAATCCATTGACTGGCCCGGATCCTGTCCAGCTCCCTTTTGGCGGAATTCCAGGATGAGAGGGCCCCCACTCCGTCTCACTGCTCGTAACAATCCGAGCCACCCGCCTTCGGTGGCTGAGAGGAGGAGGAGAAGTTGGAAGGAGGAGAGTCCTGTGAGAAACGTTCCATGACTGGTTGCTGTCCGTGTGCACCGGATTGTTGGCCCATGGTTGGTTGTTTCCTCTAGCCCTCCCAAGTTGGTCTAAGATGGTCCTCCCCATCTCCAATCCTCCCCGTCCACACCGAGACTCTCCCAGCCTTGGTGACCATCAAATGCCATCATGACACCGTTACCCTACAGGTGACTAATCTGCGTACACCCCGGCGCTTTCCGTTGATTGGCTCATCTCTTTGTCATTGACTTGTCTCTTTCCATTCATTGGCCCCTTTGACCCTCGGTTTCCGACCGCGGTCTTTGCTCTCCTAGTACGGATACAGATGTGCATGTATGGAGTACGGAGTTCACACTCATCTTTCAAACGATCGCCATCTCCATCGCCATTAATTCCTCTTGGACGACTCCTAGTCCGGTTCTACTAGGGGCTCCTCATTTTTTGCTTTGAACCTTCTCTTCCGGGCACTCGGACTCTTGTCGGACACTCGGATGATACTAGTAGCCCAACTCCTCGGCTCTGTCTCTCCATCTCCATAGTTGTATATTGACTGGTTTTACTTTTTTAGTCTTTTTTTATTTTTATTTTTATTTTTATTTTTTTTGCCTTGTCCTAGTCTACCGCGTATGAAGCACAAATAGTTGATTATATGGAGTGCACTACGGAGTACATACAGCAAGGTAAAAGTAACGGAGAAGCCTCGGGCTAAGATTTCAGGAGAGGTTCCGCGCGGACCAATTTGATAGTTCAGGTCAAGCCTCCCTACTGTACGGACGCACTCTCCTCTCATTGGCCCGTATGTCATGCAACCTCCGGGGCCTGCGCTGGCGCTGTGAATGAAGCGCCTTGCGAAACCGTCCTTTTGACCATTTTTTTGTGCTGTACGTACCATACCTTCTGGTTCGCGAAGGGGTTGGGTGGTTGGATCATTGTTGCACCTGTGATCCTTCCGGATGTACTATGTCGATCTTCAAAGAATCAAAAAAAAAAAAAAGAATGGTGTCAGCGAAGTTGACAGGTAAGCTACAGTGTATGACTTTGGAAATCCGAGAACAGTCAACTCCGAGTTCGTACTTTGATATTGAGTTAGTGGACACAAGAACTTGAACTATAGTGGTCTAGAAATTATCTACGGAGTATGTTTGCTAGGAAAGGGTCAAGTCCCGATTGGGAAGTCAAATAGATTCGACGCGCAGACGCGGAGTGCACGCGCCTCACAATGATGGGCAAACCCAGTACCATGTCACGAACCATTTCGGTACAGCTGATGCGGGTGAAAGGACACTCAAGGCTCAAGGCTCAAAGTCAAGGCTCAGGGAAAGGATACAGGATGCAGGGTGGACATCCCGTCACGCCACCAGTTCAAAGACTTGAAACTCGCGTAAGAACAGCGCAAGACGATCGAAAAGACCGTGACCCTGGATCATCTTTCACCTTGGCGCAAATCACGATTCTGTGATTGTCATCCGCGTACAGCTGAAGACTGGATACGGCCCAAAGTAGGCCGGGTGGATATCGGGCGTTGTGATTTGGCGAGAGCTTTGAGGGGGGGGACTCGTCAGTCTTCCAAAGTCCACTTTTTCCGAGCCACCGCCACGGTGTGGGTTTTGCTCGTCTTCGTTTCGTTGTTTCCAGAACCCCAGATGGAGGGCAGAGACGCAGTGGAGCACGTCTGGAAAAAGGCAGACGATCTCTCTCCCTCTTCGACTCGCTCGCTCCAGTCTTGGTCTTGTGTACATGTTTCTGTCTGGATCATCAAAGACACTGGTCACAGTCATACAAGCCCACGTCCTCGCTTGGGTCTATTGCATGGGGCTATCTGTTTTTTTTTTTGCCCCCCCTGGTCACTTTCTCGTTTTTACTTGGCCTTTTTCTCGGGACTTTTCCTTTTTGCCTTTGCCCGATCTACATCGCTGACTTCACAATTTCTCCCCCCTTAACTAAAATCAACCCCAGCCTGGGCCAACCAACCTCCCCGTGGACCACTCGCACGTCCTCCCTAGTGGGGGCAATCGTGAAAAAAAAATGACCCAAGACCAATGTTCCAAAATGGATCCTGCCCCCCCTCCTCCTTCTCACTTCCCCTCTTGCACGCGCGCGCACGTTGCCACCGACGACTAGTTGATCCCGGTTGCGGCACTGCGGAGCTTCGTTGATGGAGAGAGTCACCGCCGGTGCATGGCACAGAAACTAGAATCCCAAATCCCAACATCTTCCCGAGCACAAATTATTGTACTCCACATGGAGCGTAGTAATGGAATATTTACCGCCCCCCTTCATTTTTTTAATTTCTTTTTTTTTTGACTTGTAAGGCAAGTGTGAGAATTTTGCCCGTGTACGGTGCTACCTGCAGCATTCGACGTCGTCACAAGAACAGATCATGGTTTAATTGATTCTCAGGGATCATATCGGATGCTACTAGTACTAGTATTTGGGTCGAATATTTGATTATTGAAATTTTGATCTTTGACCTCATAGATTATTAGTATGTGTATACTACTACTAGTAGTGGATAGTTCTCTTTTTTGTTTTGAACTTGGGAAAACAAAAGAAAATGAAATAATATTAGGAAGAGAGAAATAATCAAAATATACATGCTGTCGTCGTCTCTATAGCCCAACTCGAAAGTATACACAGTACTCCGTATAAGCCAAAGCTACTGGTATCCAGGCGATGATCGTTGCCTTTCGGTATAACAGACCGGTTCAACACTCGACTATTGGTGCATGCAGGCTGACCGCAACCACCCATCATCGTGATACTCCGTCATCGGCCGTTGCAGAAAATTAACAGAACAAAGCAGCAAAGAACAGACACTAAACACACCTTTCATATGCACGCGGAAGGGTCACCTATCAAGGAAGTCATCCGAGATTCCCTCGTCAATCATACAGTAGCGAAGGAGTGGGAAATGTACACTAAACGATATTGCACTACTCCATACTCCTAGTATTACATCGTGTACTATGTACGGAGTACATTGTAGCAAACGCGGGAGGGCGCGGGCAACTGGTTAGTGTAAGTAATCTAACTATACTTCTTCCTCCGATAGGGACTCCATTCTGGAGCACTTTCTCCACCGAACTTGCGTGCCGCGAAGTGATGATTGGTGTCGCAACAGAGTTTCTGGTACATTCCTACACAGTCCAGTCCACCGACTAAATAGTACCGAGTAATGGACACAAAACTTAACACACCCTACTCCGTAGAGCATGTACCTAAAGTATCGTGTCACTCGGCATAATACTACTACTAGTACGGAGTACATATACTTCAGTATGTGGACGGATACTCGGAGTTAAACCCCAGCCAGCAAATGAATTGGGTCCAACACAGCAAAGCTGAAAGCCGATCATCATTCCTCCTAACCGGATTACCCCGTGTGTGCCAGAGCCAGAGCCAGAGCCAGAGCCAGTGTGTCGTATGTAGACTCGGGACTCTAGACTGTATACTTCCGTAACTACTCCATCACCGTACATTGGATTTGCTTCTGCTCCAATTACTCCGTCACCTAGGCCCCAGATCAATTACACAGCGCAGAAAGACCTGGGCGGGGCACTGATTCCGTTTAATCGCCCCCAGCATCAAGTTTCTAGATTCGAGCAGAGGGGAGGGGGGGTTGTGCCGCCGCGATGGAGTACTGTAACTTGAACCTGTCTCATGCGTCAAGTAAATTTGGTTCGCCTTCAAGTTCAAGGTGTCACTTTCATACATACTGCCTAGGTGTACTTTTATTCTAAATTTTTTTTTTTAAAAAAAAAAACATTGACTAACTATGTACAATGCTACGGATACCACTGCCGACACTGGCACTGGCACTGCCATGCCTTATGCCTGCTCAAGTTCCCAAAGACAAGGCTCCTTGCATCCTTCCCTCGTCCTTGCGGCTGGGCCCCGAATGCTTGGGAGAACACACACATTCACATCCTGTACACACCCCAAGACTAAAACGAAACAGATGGATATTCAAATGGGACTCGGATGCCTGCCCTGCCGCGGCGACTGGGTCCGTACTGTACAATGTACTGTACATACGTATGTATCCATTGGGATGGTATGTGTGTGATGTACTAGTAGACCAACCACTATCGATATCACATCGACCCTGTTTCGGCCTCGGCATGCGAAAATCGCTGGAGCAACGCAGCGCAGCGCAACGCGACGCAAAGCAAAGCAAAGCAACGCGGCATGGGACCCTCCGTAGATGTGTGTGATGTACAGTATCAGTATGTCCCATAGATTAGATGGGTCTATGTAACGACTATGGGTCGAGGCTACCGTTTTTTCCCTTCCTCCCTGCGGCCCTAACTCTACTAAAAATCGACGGTATCGGTATCGGTGGGGGGTAATTGCGCCAGGAAGGGGATGGATTGGGATTGGATTAGGATTGGAGAGGGAGGGGAAAGGGAAGGGAAGGGGGGGCGTAGCAACGATTTGACGATTGCGATGGATGGTCGAATTTCATTCCTAGCGTCATTTTCAAGTTCTCAGCCATCAGATAGTATCTAATTCCCGAGATCCTGGTCCTAAGAATTAAAAAAATAATTGAGGACCATTGCTCGTTGCCCCTCTTTTCTTTTGATCCCCCCCTCTCTTCGAGACAATCCCCGTCTATGGAGTAAGCCCTAGCTAGGTGGATGGGGATGGGATTGGAATGGGATGGGCGACCTCGCAGCCCACACCCCCCTTTTTGATCGGGCAGGGGTTAGAAGGTGAGGTGAGAGACGATCCAAGGTCAACTGACATGGGTGTGTGTGTTCGGGGCGATGATCGTGAGGCGATACACCATGCGACAAAGATCGTTTGACTTTGGTTTTTTTTTTCTTTCTAGTTGGTATTTTCGGAGTTCAAGTTGACGATCCTACAAAGTACCTACTCCTGACTCATAGAGTATAGATGAAATTCAAGGAAGTGATGATGAAAGCCACCTGGGCGGCGGCTTTAGGGTGGTTCTTTTTTAGGATGAATGTCTGACCATTTCCGGTTTATTCACTTCTAACTGGATCACATTGGTTCGTTTATTTTATTTTATTTTATTTCTTTTGTTGCCATCCCCGGAGGTAGTATACATAGTACTCGAGGAAGCTCGGCAGGGTTCAAGTTCGAGACAAGAATAAAGCGCCAAAGAACCGGAATGACGGGTCGTAAAAGGCGACAAAGACAATCAGGGGAGGGTCAACTGCATGCGAGTGGGATTCCAGACATGCCTCAGCCCGGCGCAGGGGCCAAACAGAATTATTGTAACGCCTCAATCAAAGGGAAGCACTGGCAAGCGCACGGCAGCGGCATGAGAATCAGATTTGTTACATGTTACCGCACTGATCTTATTCTTTTTTGGGGAGGGTCTTTTTAGTTGTCTTTTTGAGACTTCATCAATTTGATTTGATGGGAGTCGTGGACCAGCGCGCGCCCCAACCAGCAGTTAAGTTAGTACTATGTACCAGCTCCAGTCTGACACATCGGCCAGGACTCCAGTTCACTCAGGCTGTGTGCTTGTTGGGTTTTGTATTTTGGGTTCATGTCTTGTTGTCATTTGACTTTGGGCCTAGCCCGGGCGAGAGGCTCTGGGTGTCAGAGTCTTGATCCTTCTTAGCCTGGCAGTGCAGGATGAACTAGCAAAACTAAACGACATACTTCCGAGTCTGCGTATCAATGAAGTGTGTTGGAATTACCGTATACAGTGTGTGGAGAAGTGGAGAGGGCCAGCACGACCATAATTACGTAGCCATGTCTCAGGCCGTCCGTCTAAGATTAGACTCGACTTGGACAAGGCACTGGCACTGGCACTGGCTGGGGCACATGAGGAGCCTTGAGGATGTGAGTCTAGACACTCGGTTACTATCATTCATCAATAATCATGATCATATACTAAATAGTACTAGCACTGGCACATCTTGACCTTGAACTAGCAGTAAACCCCGTTAATCTTTTACCTGCATGGATGTCTAGGTTTGAGCTGTGGACTTCCAGGGTTTTTCTTATTTGATTCCATTATTATTACTTGTTTCTTTTTATATTAATCCCTCCCTCTCACGGGATGATCGTCCAGCTTCTAAGATCCGTACTATGGAGTCCTAGTACACGCACAATCAGCCATGTGAATGCGATGTATCTAGTCCCAAGCCATTGGAAATGCATACTATTGTAGTCAAAGAGGGAAAAAAGGAAATGAAAAAGTACTATACATCGTAACACTACATTCCAGCCCTGGAGACAAGTTGCAATAGTACATTCAACCCCCCCCCACCGGAATAATCGACTCCCTTATCCACATACTGTAGATTGTATTCTGTACGAAATTCTAATGATTCTGCCTGAAAACCTTCCGGGAACATGATTCCCACTGGCACAGCCGATCGTGGTGGAGCAACGCGTGTCCAAGTGCAGACCGAAGTCACTTTACAATTACTTTCCCAGGATCACATTCCCGCTCTCTCCGATTCTCCGTCCACATCCGGTATCGCCGCCACTCTTCTCTACTCTGCTGAACGGTGAGTTATACATATGGGGTACTGTTGAGCTTCTTGGAGTTTACTGCCGAAGCCGATCAGTTCCGGAGAAAGATTACGCCTTGATGTCCTGGTGGATGTCAGGTACAATCCCGAGACGGCTGGTCATGTTTCTAACTGAGCTGTCGCTTGAAAAGAGGATATTTCCGACTAGGAGATGTCGAAACTAGAGCAATGAGGACGTCATACAATAGATGTTCTTTTCCAACGGCGACGACATTCCGGATGAGGCGAACATAGTACATAGATGATCCTGCCAGTTCTTACTTCACTGGTAAAGGTTTCCAAGTGCACTAACCGCTAAAAGCTGCGACCTTATGGAAATGATATCCCTCGGCTCAATCGTTCGCTGCGAGTATGTAACTCGCCAAAGTCACAACCACCGAATTTCGATTCTGGTGGCGGATCAACCATCGCTCAAACTTGGAAAGCCAAAAGCCTAAGCCAGCACTTACGGTGTACAGCTGATGTGAAAGAAAACACATACATGGTCTATGCCACTAGGCATCGATTTGGCATATTGAGATCGAGATCGAGATCACTGAACTATCGTTACGACAGATGCTGGTTTCAGTTGGTCATGACTATTTCCGATAGTCATCCACATCAAGAAAACCAACATCTCTGTGAACGAACAACGGATCTCAAATCCAGATCACAAAAAAAGAGGGAACTTGAATTTACCAGAAATGTAGTCAAAGTCAAATTCAAATGTGAGCCTCCGAGACCTCCAGTTCAAGCCTCCGACTCGGAGTCCACTACAGACACAAAAGTTCCAGTTCCAAATCTTCCAACTCTCCATCATCCAAGCCTCCTAATTTGCTTGGACCGGGGTCCAAAAACCTTTGCCATCCTTTCCTCATCGGTCGCTTTCAAACCCGGGCACGGCACGCGGATCTTGACCTTGACTTTACTGAGGGGGTGGCTGGCGACGGACTCATTCGTTCTTTTGTTTTTTCCGTCTTTCTTTTTTTCGATCCTTTTTTGTCTTTGTCTTTGTCTTTTGTGTCCTTGGTCCTCGGTGCACCTACTACATGGTGACGACCAACGATTCCTCGCAGGATGAGATGCCTGTCCCATGGCAAAAAAACCGGTGACGCCGGCGTAACCAATCTGCCATGGGCAAACTAACCCCGTACGCAGTAAACCTTTTCTCACCCTTGACTACACTAGCAGTTTGATTTGCGTTTGAATGAATGAATGAATGGCTCTCGGTAATCGCGCCTTGCTTTAATGCGATCGGCTTTGCCTCTTTACTCTTCCGGATTTGACCAAGGACCACCGTCTCCGTCTCCTGTTACTGAGTATGTACTTTGCCTGTCTGGGGCCGTGACTGCATAGTTTTGCGGCCGGGGCACACGCCATTTTGGGCCGGGCTTTTTTTCCTTTTGCTCGAGCTCTCGTTGCTAGCAGCTAGTGCAGCTGGTTGACGTGTGGAACGTGTCCAAAGTCGGAGCTGTTTAGTATTCTATGTACGTGCTTGGCTGGACTGGCTGGCTGATGGGAAGTTTGAGGCTGAATGAGTGCATTGTCGATCGGTAGGAGAGGGTATTACATTGATTATCCAGCTCTCCTATTTCTTAGACAACGTTGTCTAACGGTGTGTTTTATGAATCCGAGTCTGATACGTCACATTTTGGAATAGCTATAGAGTAATCACCCTGTGGATGTACTCCGTACTTTCACCGGCGTGGGATACCTCCATGTGTATACTACTAGCTATCACTTGCAGAGCAGGTTTTCTATGCGTATTTACTACACAGTCAGGTTATAATTCATGCTTGATCAAGAAAAAGAAAGCAAGGTCAATAATACAGAGTACTCCAAGCGAGGTCGGCTCTTCCAATCTGGTCTGTTTGCCGGGTTGTCGGTGCTGGTAACCTTGGAATATCAGGCCACTTCGTGCAGCTTACCGTTGAACATTACCTACTTTCTTTACCCCGGATCCTTGATGATGTTGTTGGATATCAATATCAGCTCCGTTAGACCCTAGACGGTCCAGGGCTTCTATCTTACTTGCCGATAACGATTCTTGGAAGTTCAAGTTGCAGGTTAGGACCTAGGTGATGCATGACAACTGTCCTATGCCGCCATTTCTGTGTTCAGATTATCAGGTGTACTTCAAGTTTCTTGGAATGAATCACAAACTTGTATTGTCCCTACTAGGCATCCAAGTTGAAAGTGATGGAGCACACTCCATGACGACTTGGTGGGTTGCGCATAGGAATTGAACATGCTCGACAATTGCATCTCACAGTGTATCGTCGCATAGATCACGCAAGGTTGACGAGTACTAGGTTCCTACTACTGCTACTAGGTAGATCACTTTTTCAAATGTTCACAAGGCCTCGACCGAATTGAACTGACAAATTTGATAAATCACTGCCAGGCCGTTGCCACACACTGACTTGGAAATGAAGTGCACACTCCTCCTGAGGTGACTGACTGCCCTTGCCTCTTCAAGTTCGAGTTGTTTAGAATTCAGCAATTTGACCTCACCTCACCTCCTAGATCTGTGAAAATGCGATCAAGTTCAAGGTATACACCTTGCTCTAGACCACTCCAATACGCCCGTCACACAGGCAAACGCAGCAAAGCACAGCATAAGCGATGCAGAACCAAACTAGCCAAAAGGATTCTCCTTGCTCATCGCAGCCCTCCAGGGAAGTCTCGCATTGGAAGAGGTCCTGTCCAACACGGACTCGCCGAAAAAAAGAAAAAGAAAAAGAAAAGTGCGGGGGAACGTCTTTTCCTGCACAGGTAACTAGTTGACCAGTTTCTGGTGTACATGAAACAGCCCAGGTGAGTTTGCCCTTGTTAGAATTGATACCTAATACGGACGGAGTAGAAGCAACTTGAAGCAAGCAAGCTATCAAATGGGACGTTCAAGGTCAAGTTCCGTCTCGGATGTTGCCTTGCTTACTCCGAGTCTCTCTCTGCTGGTGCGCGGGTGAAGGCCTAAAGGACCGCTCTATTTGGAACTGGGCTAGGATTCCCATTCAGAGGCCTAGAGGGTATATGATACATCACAGTTCGAGGGAAATACGACGCATTGTTGTGTATACCCCGGCGGTGGACGACCTCGAGGAGACCTTGCTTGATCCATTTCAATATGCTGATAGTAGTAAGAAGCGAGAACTTGGTTTGTTATACTCTTAACTCTTTTCAATGCGGCGTTAGAGAATTCAGGTTGAAAGTAAGCATGGACTTGTTTTGATTTCTTTCTATTTTCCAGCTGGGAACCAGCCAGCGGAAGTAAAAATTGCATGTAGAGCCAGAAAACAGAAAAGAACAGCAAAGCTAAGTAAATCCAAGTATAGAGTACAATCATAGAAAGTAGCGAGAGATCCAAGAAATTCAGAACGCACAAAACGCCTTGCTGAGTACCCCGCGCACACGTAAACGATCATTAATCCATCCGTCATTTGTAATAACACGAAAATGCAAAGAGATCCGAAAGCGAAGATTTTCAACAAAAAAAAAAAAACAAACACACGTCACTAGGAAAAGAATGGGTATCATGATAACCAAGAAGCAAAAAGAAAAAC
>KB644832.1:106433-119227 GCA_000347475.1 Penicillium paxilli ATCC 26601
AAAAAAAAAAAAAACAAACACACGTCACTAGGAAAAGAATGGGTATCATGATAACCAAGAAGCAAAAAGAAAAACCAAAACACCAGCGCTGGAGGTGGAAGAGCGCCGGTAGAAAGAACAAGAAGAAAAACAAAAGCAAGAATGTCAAGCGAGAGGACATCGACGCAGTAACGTTGGAGATCAAGTCCCCAGACGAAGTGGAAGATGCGTAAAATGCTTATAGCCTCCAAGCAGATTCGGGCGAGCTCTCTTCAGCAGTTTCGGCTACCTCGCGTAACCAAGAGCATCCCAGGATATCGCGTATAGTCCATCGTTTATCCACATCCATCTCCAGACATCCTTTGACAAGATCAAGAGCATCACGGCGGTCGCGAAGCAGCATTTCATCGGTGACTCCACTCAACATAGCGTCCTCGTCCCATGTGCCACTCAGGATGTTCGCTTGAATCCGAGGGGCGAAGGAGTCTTGGAAGGGGCGAGAGCCTACGACCATGGTGAAAACAATCACGCCGAAGGCCCATATATCACCCGAGGGGTGAATGACACCGTCAGTCGACTGGAGTAGTTCAGGCGAGGCATACTCAAGGCTACCAGCAACACTCGTACTTGAGCCTGCAGGGCCCATCTGTTTGGGAGGTGGTCGGTCTGCAACTTCGTCATAAGGGTCAGGTGAATCACCACCATTATCGATTGTCATCCATTCCGCCATGCCGAAATCACAAAGAACCAGGGTGGAAGATACATGGCCATTTTCATCTGCGACAGGATCGAGCAGGCAATTCTCAAGTTTGATATCACGATGCACCACACGGGCATCTTCGTGCAGATAACGAATAGCACATGCCAGTTGATAAGCATACTTTTTTGCAAGATGTGTCCTGAGGCCCTGTCGATTCTGACGGATCAGATCAAATAGCGTGCCGCCGATGGCGAGCTTGGTAAAACAGAACGTGGCAAAGTCGGTTTCATATACGGCATCAAGGGTAAGAACATGGGGGTGACTGAGATACCGCCAAACCCGGACCTCATGGTCGAATTCCGCTTGGACATCTTCGTTCTCTTTCTCGCTGCGGCCGGTCACTTGCTTCTTCACGATCTTGACAGCTAGACGCTTGGGTTCGCCATACTCCTCAACTTTATAGGCCTCTTTGACAACACTGAAACCACCAAAGCCAATCTGCTTTCCTAGGACATAGTCGGTTCCCACCATCTGGCCTTCGTCGTCGGGCTGCGTAACAGGTTCCTCTTTGCTAGAGGACCACATGGACAAAAACATGCTCGCGGGCGATTTGCCGCTGGAAAGAGTCGATCTTCGAGAGCCAGCGCGAGTGGAGTTCCTCAGGCTGCTGCTACGATCCAGTCCAGAGCTGCGTTTGCTTCCAAACGGTGTCATGACACCCCCCGACCATGATGCGCTACGATCCTCAGGGGATGTCAGCGAATGGGTAGGTGAGGTGATATAAAGAGGTGACAGCAGCACATCTTTCCCATCTGGTGGGGTCCGCAGTTCATCACCCGGTGAGGCGGTTGACACAGATGTGAGTGAGGTCGGCTGGTCTATTTCATTTGCGTTGATGGAGCCATCCTCTGAGGAAACGGAAGGTCGTGAACGGGATGTTCCGGTCGGGATACCCCGCTCCTCTAGAGACTGTTTGGATTCACAGCCCCAGGCGACAGATTGCGGATCGGCTGAGCCGTCATCCTGAGAAAGTGCGTTCCGGAGACCAGAGGTCCGGGATTCGAATTTCTGCGGGGGACGGGTCTTGGCATCACCTTTGACAAGAGGCTCTTCGAGCGGGCACTGCAAACCCGAGTCGAGGGAGACTGTTGGGTGGAAGGAGATGGAGGGGCGACGCTTTTGAAGATATGTGTCCAGAGGTGAGCCAGAGATATCATCTGGTTTGTGGGGGAATTCGTCGTCGTCGGCTGGGCGGCCTTCAGGGCGAGGAACGGAAATGGGAGGCGTTGCAGAGTGCAAATCACTTAATACACTGCGGTCTTCATTAGTATCGCGGCGATGCGCGTTATAGTTATGATTATTGGTGCGTTCGCTCTCGATACCATCGCCATCCTGTGTCGACTTCCCCCGCCTTTCTTCTTCACTGGACCATCCTGGTCTCTTCTCGCGAAATGAAGTTTCAATCCTCAAGCCCGCTAGCCCGTGTCTCTCCGGATACGCCATGCCCTCGGTAGGGGCGTGATGGAAGACGTCGTTGTGGGAATCGAGCCCGTCGCAGGCTCGTAGTCGGGTTGCAAAAGCACTTCCGACTTGGTTTCTGAAGTGTTTCGAATGGTGAAGGTCGGTTTATTGTCTGACGTGGGGCGATAAACGTTTTTAGAATTTGAGAAGTGGGGTCAGCACGCTCTGAAATCGCGGGGTTGAGCAATGGCGAAACCGGCTGGGGAAAGAAACACAAAGATTTATATGGTAGGAAGAGTAGTGAATAGTATTGTGGGAAAGATTCAAGGATGTTCAAAGGGAAAAGACAGTAAATGGAAGCAAAGTGAGGTCAGAGGGGAAATCCAAAGAGAGAGATTGGTCAGTCGGGGATAACCGGAATGGAGCAGGCCATTATCGGAGAGTTCCGGAGTGGATCAGCTGATCGCCACTGATGCACTAGTACCCTACCCTAGGTACCCTATATTGATGTATGTATGTGTGTACATGTATACTGCAGTGCCGCTTGAGGAATTCTGTATACTACTAGACTATTGTAGTGGTACAGTGGTATAGATTCACATGCACCAGTGGACATACTGTAAGGAATGAAGGTCCGTCGGTGTACCGGCTTGGCAGTTTCAAGTGAGGACCAGTCGAGTTGAGTCACGAATGTCCATGGATGCCCAGATGATATTAGTAGTATGCCTGCATAGTATGAATCATCGAGATTATACTCAACCTCTGACTCGATGCCATATGTACTACTGTTGCCTAAATAGTACTAGTACCAGATCTAATTGCATTGGTTCAATTATGCTAATTATGTAGTCTACTGTCAGTGGCCAGCATCACACCTACTACTATTTATTGTATGCAATGAAACACAGTGAATACTAGATCATCCAGGGCTCACTGCTTAGTACAAATCAAGATCAAAGACTTGGTGCTATCAAATTAAGCAATCGGAGATTATTCCCCATACCTAGCAAGTATCATGGAACCCCCACTTTTCTCTAACGCGGACAAATAACACAAATCGAACAGCGGAGATTATGGCAATTTAAAAAGGTATCGAAATTGACCATGTCACCTGCAACTAGGACCAGTCTGCATGAATTCTGGTCACGGAGAGTAATGTAGTTGGGATCGGCAGTGAATCAAGGGTCTTGATGCATCGAATTGGGAAATACCACAACAATTGGCCATGCAACCAAGTAATCCAACCTAGCAACCGCTTTATTCATACTAGCACTGGCACATTTAGCCCCAAAAAGTATGAGAAGTCTCTAAATAATTGTATAAGATATAATAGTATATACTAAAAGTACCTTAATTGTAATTAATTAATGCAATTGTACCAACTATAAATACACTACAAGCCACGGCCCTAAGCCCTAAGCCAAACCCAATCAAGCCACTCTCAGGGGTTTTGGCGGCCCCCCCTTATCAACTTTAGCCGCGCGCAAGGGGCGCTTGTTTTGAACGCAACCTCCTTTTGGTCCAACTTTGGGGATGCTTTGCGATACGAAACCTCCAAGCAGTCCTTTCCTTTCTTCTTTGATGTCGCTCTGGCAGTAATTTCTCTTCTCCGTCTCCGTGCCCTTAGTGCTGCGACTGCGACTTGAAGTGCAGCCCAGCCACCCCACCTTTGACAAGGCGCAGTCTTTCTTTTACGGGCGGATCAGTTGCAAAGACTCCCTGGTCTACTTCCCCCAGATTATTACCTTCTGAATCTCGCTGCGCTGGCCACGGATTTTCCTATTCGCATACCTTACTTTCCACCACTCCCATTTCGCCAAATAGCGCTGGTTCAACAAACACTCCTCCCTCCGACTTCTGTTGTGTTACTCGCATCTCCGCCGCTCACCGCCGATCCCACGTTCATTGTATCTGGCAAACATGACGAGGCCTCAAATCATACGAGCTGGTATGTAATAAGAGAGCAAGCAATGGATCCTTCATGAGAACCCGCTTGATTGCTGTCGCGATGCTAACCGACAATTTGTATTACTAGATACATTGGACCTCCAAGACCATGATACCCCCTCCGCGAAAGATCACTCCAAACAACCCGAAACACCTGCTCCTCTAGGGGGTGGCCGGCCTGCCCCCCACCAGGAATCGTCAATTCGACATGCGGAAAGCGACTCAAAGGCAGAAATCATGGGTGGACCGGGAGGAGATGGCCGGGGCCATGAGGCATACGATGACGACGACGAATCGGAGGATGAAATGGGAAATGGACATTACGATCATGAAGATGGTGACCTAGCTGATGGCGAGAGTGACGATCTTCTTGATGATGATCTTATGGACAAAATTTCTAGTTCCCCCTCAATCGATGACGGTAAGAACGGACTGCTAGGATATTCGGCTGCGCGTGAAGACCCAAAGCTTATCATGAACAGAAGACATTGACTTCGAATTTGTGTACGCTCTTCACAATTTTGTCGCTACTGTTGATGGACAGGCCAATGCTGCCAAGGGAGATACTATGGTCCTACTAGATGATAGTAACAGCTATTGGTGGCTGGTACGTGTGGTTAAGGATGGAAGCATTGGTACGCTAAGACATTTCGCTCTTTGACGCGCTTTCGTCCAATATCGCTAATATTATCTAGGTTACCTCCCCGCCGAACACATCGAAACACCGACCGAGAGACTGGCTCGACTAAACAAACACCGCAATGTTGATGTATGTATGATACTTTATCTTTTAATGCGACATGCTCTAACACCAACAGCTTTCTGCGACCATGCTCGGCGACAACTCTGAAAAATCCAAGAATCCTTTGAAGAAGGCTATGCGCCGACGCAATGCGAAGACTGTCAATTTCGCGCCCCCGACATACATCGAAGCTTCCGACGTCGAATATTCGTCAGACGAGGATTCCGAACATGGTGACTTTTTCAACGATGATGAAACCGTTGAATCGGAGGAAGGGGATTCGCAGGAACAAGCAGAGGACATTGTCGTGGAACCTCTCCGACCGAAGGCGCAGAAAGAAAAGCCCGCAGAGCAAACAGAGGAGGCGGATCTGCAAGAGAAGCAAGACCCAGAGCGTCTGATAGCGGATCCCCGTCGCTCTAGCGAGGAATTCTTTGACCCAGAAGGTAAGCTCAGAGCTTGTCCCTGTCATCTGAATAAAGATGAAGACCTAACATGTTTCTATCAACAGAACCCACCGTCAGTAGATCCAGAAATGGTACTGTGCGAAACACGGATTCGTTCTTCAAAGACGACACTGCCGAACCGAAGAAAATCTCTCTTACGCCTAATTTGCTTCGCGACGAGTCCAGTAACAATGTTAGCAATGGTCTTGCCGAGTGGAAAGAGGTATGTCTCCAAACAATGGCCAAATATGGAATCTTCTCTAACAGATGCAAAGCCCCGTGGAAGTCTTGAAAGCTTGGAAGGTAAATCTTCCTCGCAGGACAGATCGAAAGAAGACAAGAAGCGCAAGGACAAGAAGTCGGGTATGCTTAGTGGTTTGTTTAAACGGAAGGACAAGAAGGGCAAATCGATCGATGACTATGAAGAGGCCGAGCGATCTCCAGCAGAGTCAAATTTCCGGGCTTCGCCCCAGCCGAAGACTTCGTCCGAGTCCCTTTCACCTGAACAACGAACGATCAAGCCACAGAGACAAACCAGCAACAAGCTGCAGAAGCAACCGCCAAGTACTATGTCCCCAACAAGAGTCGAAGGGCAATTTGCGGCGGAGGCAACCAAGGATGCAAGCCAATCTGCGCAATCCATCCGTCGTGTGGCGTCGCAAGAATCTGGCAACATGGAGGAGAGTCGAGGAATGGTGACATCCCCGATCAGTCAGCCCAGTCCCTCGAAGGACTCCTTTGCAACTGCCGAGTCTCAAGAACAGGTCACATCTCCAGTTGAGCGACCGTCTAGCGAGGCCCAATGGAGAGCACCCTACGAATCCAGACCTACAGCACAGCCTTCTGCGACATCCCCACCAGAGAGGCTGGCGCCCAGGGTTGTCACCGATTACGACCGAGCGATGGGAGTCGAGTCGCCTGTTGATGTGTCTCCAGTTGGAGAGCATATCCCAATCGCTGCTCCTGGATTAGCGGTAGATGCCGAACCACGGATGCACTCGGTGTCCCCTTACTCACCACCATCTTCTCCTGAAGTTGATATGAATGACTTCAAGAGTAGCGATGCTACCCCAGGCTCGGTGGACACATTTTCAGTCGACACTCCGACTTGGAGTGACGCTAGCTTACGATCATACTTGGACGACGAGACCGACATTCGCGACCTATTCATTATTGTTCATGACAAATCCAATATCCCTCCGGCTGGGACCGACCATCCTGTTACCGGTCGCCTTTTCAAGGAAGAGAGCAAACGTCTCAAGGAGATGAACAACCAGCTCGACGAGATGCTTGTGAACTGGATGTCGCAACGAGCGAAACAGAACACCCTGCGAAGTGCACAGAGTCCGGCAACTTGATTTGTATATTCTACATCAACTTCCTTCACCAATCTTTCTGTGGATATCCCCAAGGGCCCGCCGAGTTATCTTGGAAAGACCAGGAAATTGTGCTGGGCACATTGGCTCAGACAGGCCCTTTTTACATTCTTTTCTTCTCTTTCCTTACCTTTCATCTTCTTTTCATGCCACTTGATATCTTCGACTTGTTTTTGGCCACTTTCATGCCCCCCAGCAATCGATAAACACTTTTGACGACCCTTGCCTTGTTTCATTCCACTGCCGAGGAGCGATCTGTGATTTTTACCTGATCGACAACCAGCACAGTCTTTGCGATGGATTTTCTTTTAACTGGTTGATTTTCTGATTTTTTTGCCGGAATACCCCGAGTCATCCGAGTCATACTTGTTTTCAGTCTTTGTTTCTTTATTTTACCATGATGTTTCGTCTACTTTGAAGATGACGTATCGCAATACCATTTCTCCCTCTATTTCCCATAATGCATGACCGTTTCCAGTAGTCAAAAATCAAGCAGAGAAAGAGAAGTGACCCCTCTATTAGACGCGAAGTGCAGAGATCCCTGCATCACTGATTGGAGGTAAATGCATACTAGAGTTCCTGCGCCTGCAAAAGGGTCGTGCGGACAGGTCAGCCGCACCCATGATGTATTGAGGTATAGTAAGTGATCACCTGTCTGGCAGTCATCAGCACACTAATGTTTGCCTACTTTAAAATACTAAATCTTACTTCCAGGCCCAACTTCACTTCCCTTCTTTTAGCCAACTCACACACAACCATGGCAGACCCTTATAACCCTTACACTTCGTATCCAACACCTACACCCGGTGGTGTCAGTTATTATCCTCCGGGTCCGGACGAGCAATCTCACCAGCAAGGGTCTTACCAGCAAGGCGCATATCCTTACCCACAGCAGCCCTCATACAACTATCCTGAGTATGGAAGTGCAGCACCACCGCCGGAACAAAATTACACTTATGCTCCGCAGTCGAGCACATATAATCTCCAGCCGGAAGGGTATCAGAACAATGCACCGGAAAGAAGTTACACACCTGTAGGACAGCCAGATTATCTCGGTCCTGTCAGCGCTCCAGGGATGGCCACCCAGGGAAGTGGAAAGGTCCCAGAAAGTCGAGGATACTAGTAAGTGAACAGAGCGAAAGCTCCAAACGGTGTCAACCAACAGCAGAAGCCTTACCTAAACAGAACTAACTGATTAAAAGCGAAAACCATCCAGCCGAAGAACCAAGATACACACCATCACACAGTCCACGCCCACCGCCCGTCTACATATCCGATGCAGACGATCATTCCAAGCCCCACGATAAAGAACGACGAGGCTCTTCGGAACATGACGCGGATGATCTCGAAGGAGATCGTGGCTTCGGTGGATCTCTTGCTGGTGGAGCCGCGGGATATTACTTCGGCCACAAGAAAGACCATGGTCTGCTGGGTGCAATTGGCGGGGCGATTATTGGGAACTTGATGGAAGATAAGGCGAAGAAGCGTGAGCGGTCTTCGTCGCCTACTCCTTCGCATGCTAGTCATCACAGTCACCATAGTCATCATAGCCATCACGGGCATGGTCATCATCACCCTCATCTTGGACATGGTCATCATCATGGTCATCATCGGCATAGTCGGAGTCGCAGCCACTCGCGACACCATGGGGAGGATGAGTATTGAATACCTGTTGTGGAGGATATGACATAGACGCGAGAGTGTTCGTTGTTCGTTTCATTCCGGGGTTTGTGGTCCTTTTATCCTACTCTATGATTTGAGTATGAGCGGGTTTGATACAAGGTCAAGCATCGGTGGCTTGTTAGCATATCCTTTTATTCCTTCTTTGTTTTTTTCTCTCGCAGGGTTCAAGTGATGGAACTACTACCTAGGTAGTACCCTTGTGATGAACGAGATTGACGTGATTACGAACGCTTATGACTGAATTTATTATCTCATTATTCTCCCTTTGCTTTTCAAACTTGTAACCACTCAATTACCCCTGATCACAGACTCGAGCTCGACGACAGATGTCTCTGCTGGTTCTTCACGCCCCTTGTGTCTTTGCTTTTTCACAAGTTTTGCTTGCTATTCAACAGGTTCCCAGTTTCCTCTCCAGGACTGTACTGTGGGTACTCCGTACTAGTATACCCACCACCTGGGCAGAATCCAAAGATTCGCTAATCTGACCTTACCAGATGCTCCCATCAGAGACCAATCCTTGGCGACTAGCTGATCCTTCAGCATTTATTCAGGAACGTTGAGGCGAAGCCGACTACTGGCCTATTGAAGAAAAGAAAAATCTCTTTAGCTCGTATTCAAGCCTTGACCAAGTCTCGACCAGCGATGCACCTCGTATCTGTTCCCACTCGACCCGCCAACATGCCTGTCGATCAGGGTCTTTCTTTGTCATCACACCCTGAAGGCGAAAGGGGCTTTTGATAAAATAAACAAACCATAACCATTCGTATTGGGAATGGAGCTTGAATGAGAAGAGGGTACTCAGAGGCATCCTGAACGCAATATCAGAGGGTGACAAGCACGTTGGGGCTGAACGGAGACCCTGACAAAAGCCTCAAAACTTTATCTGAGCTTCGACCATCTGCAATCCACAGTTCCCACGATCAACGCGGGTAGCGTTCCTACAATAGCGTCCAACTACTGGTCTAGTCTGACCTCAAAGCCCCTTTTCCCCTTCAGCAGGAATACGAACATCGTCAGAATCGTCCCACCAGTCCCATATCGGAGGAAACTCACAAGCCGGCGCCTCCAATCGACTCGCTCCTATGAGACAGACTTTGCTTTTCCATGCTGATCTGGGGACTGTGATTGGATTGACCCTGGGCTAGAAGGCTTCGACCCTACATCTCGGAGACGTTCCATGTTGATTGCGGACTGGATGCCCCGCTAGGAGGTTTGCTGGAGGTCTCACCTAGCCCTAGATTTTAGGTTCGGTGGATTTATACGAGGAAACGATGGTGAAAACTATCGAGGCTGAAATTAGTTGATGGAGATTCCAGCTGGGGCTGAAGGGACTAAGAGGATGTTGAAGACCCTTAAATTAGAGCCATCTTCCTGATCGCCCTTGGTGGTAGATTTACGTCTCTATTCCCTCCCTTCATATCCTTCTTGAAAGTTCGCATTTTTTGGTCTGCTGACTGCTTTTCTTACCAGTTCAACTGGATCTATATCTACTATCTAATAACCTTTACTCCTTTCCTTTTCTACAATATGCACTCCAAGGCCCTGACTCTGCTCTGCCTCTCTGCCTCTGTTCTGGCCAATGTCGAACTTGAGAAGAAGCAATATGGAAACTCGGACGACTACTATAACAGCCTCATGAGTGATCTAAACGACATGTAAGAGTGTCCTGACTGATTATGGAACGATCCTTCATACTACTAGCACTATCAAAATCTAACATGAATGAATAGGGCCACGAATACCGATTATCTCGACTACCTGACGGACTATAGTGATCTCTACACTGATATCCCCACCAACTATCTGTCCGACTACAGCAATTACTTGACCGACACTGCGGACTTTCCTAGCGCAACGCATCTGGGCGGCGGTAGCGACAGCAGCAGTGACAGCAGCAGCGACAGTAGCAGCAGCGAGACAACCGCGGGAAGCATCAGCATGCCCTCTGTCACTGATATGCCCTCAATCACTGCTGATATGCCCCCGGCTTCGATCGAATCCGTGCTCATCACTGCCGTGCCCGCTTCATACTTGTCGCAATTGGGCAACCCTTCTGCACGCTCATCTATCTTCAGTGAGATTGCCAACGGTCACTACCCACAGTGGTATGAGGACCTGCCCAGCAGTGTCAAGAGCTGGGTTTCAGAGCACTATGAACCTACTGGAGGAGCTCACAGTGGAGGTCCCGGAAACTCAGCACCGGCAAACGGAGTGATGGCGTCAGGAGTGGTAGCTGCCGCGGGTGTTTTGGCCCTGGCAATCATGCTGTAGATAGGGAATGGCTGGAGCACCATGGGATGGTGGTAGATACATCCCCAATACATATGCAAGAATCCGAATAGGTAATCCATAATCATCCAATCAACGACCTTTTCTCGATTCTTTGATGATTGATCTCCGATCAACCTCAGGTGCATCTGCAAGTACAAATGGGATCAAGTAAGTCAAACTTGATTGGCTGCAGGTGATCGCCGCGGGCCAAACCGGACTCCACCGGGGTCCACCGGAGTGACATAATCAAGATATGATTGGTCAGATGTATTTTCCCTGACTAGAATGGACGGTTATCGCGTGAGTCAGCCATTTCAAAGATAAGAACTGCTCAGCTGAGTGCGAGGGGTGACCCTGGGTGCGTGCTCCATTTCAACTCTTCCACCTGAACTCTTTCTCCTCCTTTCCCTTCGTCTTATTCTCTTTCTCATTTACCCCTGCTTAGACTTAGACTGTCCCAGAGTCTTCCCGTTTCTTATACTGTCTTCTTTTTACTCTCCCGAGTCGCTCCCATTCAACCGCTCCGCAATCCATCCAATCCCATCCCATCCCCGCCCTATCTATCGCTTCCCCGGATTCGGCCTCCACACTTTAGAGCTGGCCACTGACCAGAGCTGCCACGGCCATCGCGACTCTTCTGTTAGATTCTATTAGAATATGCCTCCGCCTATCTTACACAACCTGCTCGCCGGGTCTCTTCCTGACCACTGTGAACCCTCATCGCCCTTTTTGACCGCTATCTCCTCACATCTCCACATCTGCCTCCCCACTCCCCTCGCGCTGATCTCCTCCGTTCTCGGCACGCTCAGCATTGTATCATGGCTCTTCGCTCAGATGCCTCAAATATTCAAGAACTATCAACTTCAGTCGACATCGGGTTTATCCATATTCTTCCTTATCATATGGTGCTTCGGCGATATAAGCAATCTTTTAGGCGCCCTTCTCACTCGCCAGGCTGGATGGCAGGTCGTGGTCGCGAGCTACTACGTCTTCGTTGACGTTGCGTTGGTCATTCAGTTCTTCTGGTACACCCATTATAAGTCCCGGCGGTATGACTCGTATGCCGAGCTACCACACTCGCACGATTCCTCCGATCCGACAACCGGCGTTCTACAAGGTGTCTCCCCAACAGACAGCAATGGCCCGCAGCGATTCCCCGGACCAGTCGACATGGCATCCAAGAAATCCGAATTGCAAGACGCGGGCGTGCAGACCGGGTCAACATTAAATTCACCAGCCGGGCCTACTGCCTCTTATACAAATGAGAAGAACTCCTCGCGTCGGTCAATCCGAGTCAGGAGCAGCGCCTCTAGCCCTCCATTCGCGCTCCCCCGCACCATGCTCATTGCCTCGCTCCTTTGCGCCGTCCTAGCAAATGCCAGCCCCACCGACACCGGCCCTTCACCTCATCCACCCATCTACAGCGCGCCCCGCGAGACAATCCTAGAGATCGTGGGCCGTATCTTCTCCTGGATGTCAACAGTGCTATATCTAGTCTCGCGCCCACCCCAGCTTATAAAGAACTACCGCCGCAAGAGCACAGAAGGTCTCTCTCCACTCCTCTTCATGGCCGCCTTCAGCGGAAACTTCTTCTACTCCTCTTCCCTCCTCACAAACCCCAACGCCTGGTACGACTTCGCACCATACGGCGGCGGCGGCTGGGCCGATAGCCACGGCAACGACCGACTAGAATATATGGGACGAACCCTTCCATTCTTCCTAGGCGCATTCGTCGTTCTATTCATGGACGGCTTCATGGGCGTCCAGTTCTTGATGTATGGAGGCCCAGAAGAGGATGATCTCGGTTCTGAGAATGACGATCCCAAGCGTGGCCGTGGTAAATGGCGTCGAGTTCGTGGGTGGATGCGTGGATGGATTCCCTCGGTCTCGCCAGAACGTGGCCAGTGTGCGCATTCGCATGCTGGTCCTTCGCGTGAGGGGCAGGCTTTGTTGGGTCAGGAGCACAGTGGTCGATATGGGACTGTTTGATCGGTTATATATATACTATTACAGAGTATATATTGTTTTCAATTCCCGAGTCCGCTTTCAAGTTTCCGACCTGGTTAGGAGATTTCTTGAAGTGGAGTGTTGTTCTCGTTGGATTGGAGCGAGGATGACTATGATAAATTAACGACATGATGACTTTTTTGTTTTTTTTTTTTTTTTCATTTGTTTCATTGTTATTTTAC
>KB644832.1:119327-408878 GCA_000347475.1 Penicillium paxilli ATCC 26601
TTTTTTTTTTTTTTTTTCATTTGTTTCATTGTTATTTTACATCAGGCAGCTTTGTTTCTTGTTTCTTGTTTCCGGGTTTACTCATTTGGTTTTGGTTTTGTTTCTCTTGTTTCTTCAAGTTGGATGGGGATCGCATGGGACCTGACTCTCTGCATCTTGGTTTCGAGTCTCGACATCATTGGCGTTTGAATTTTTTACTTTTACTACTATACCAATTGGACGGTGTGGGAGGTTGTTGGGGTCGGATAGCATAGACCGGGGATTACTAGTAAGGGGTTGATGGCATGTTTTTCACCTTTGCATTTCGGGTTGTTCTGTACATACTATGTACTACATGTATTCGAAGTATTCATCCACTGAATGGATTCCAAGGTTATCTTCAAGTTTTACCACTGAAAGCGATGCACATGTGACCACAGGTAGTAGTACCCTAGCTAGGTAGTGTAGTGCCATATATGCCTCAAATAACTAAGAGCAAGTAACAACTTCTACTTAGTAGTTACTAGTTACTACTAGGACAGTCCAGTTGCATGATATTGACATTGACATTCAAAGAATCATCTAATTATAAACAAGTAGCGCAAAAAAAAGGTCCGACGAGTATATAATACCCATCGAAAACCAAGCCAGCCCTAAAAAGGGAGGTTAAGTGGAAAGTAATGTGTACATGGTTTCCCACACCAGGACAGCCAAGCCCAAGCCCAAGCCCAAGCTCCCAAGTTCAATCCAGTCCAATCCAATCCAGTCCCTTCATATATGCATTAACGCCAATGACCGCAGCAATGTGTGGTGCCCCGCTGTGCTCTGCAATTAACTCAGGTTCACGGGGAAAGGACACGGAAGAGGATCTCAGATATCCGAGTAAGCAATGAAGAAGCAGAACAATTGGCAAGCTCGCGTCCTGGAGCCACATGCAAAGTGAAAAACGCAGGAGGGCGGCATTAGGCAATATTCTAAGCAAGATAAGAGTGACAGAGAAGAGAAGAGAATATGGGCTTAAGAGGATGTGATTCGATGCAGGATGAAGAAAAAAAGGATGAGAGTAATTTTGTTCCCTCTTGAGAAGAGGGAAACAGAAGAGAATCATATAGGAAACAGGGGCATATTCATTCGTTGCTGTTCGAATAATTCATGACCGGGTGGGTTTTCTTTTTCTTTTAAGCATCTTCACACCGGGCCTTAACGTCGCTTTTTGTTGCATTCATACTGGAATAATCGAGCAAAGCTATGCAGCGAGGTTGAAGCAAGACCGGAAATGGAGAAAGTCAAAAGAGTAACAGAAATGAGACATGGGGGTTGAAGACCGCGACACGGCGTGACCAGCAACAACCGAGATCGTGGAAGCCCCCAGCCGCAACGACTCAACCCCTACTGTGAATCGAGTTCAAAGACAGAATCACGTAACGGGGAGAGCAAAGACAAAAAGTCATATTTTAATACAGAGGAGACTTGACATCCTGAACTCCGCGTCGGATAACATCTTCAACACGCCACCGGGGAGGAGTCAGCTGCTCAGAGCGCTTGCGGTGCCATTCTTTCTCCATTTCGGGCGGGGGAGCCATCTCCTCAGAAGGAGGCAAGGCGCCACCAGCAATGCCAGTCGAGAACTTGAGCTGAAGAACGTTGCCAATTTCGTCGCAGGCGGTCAGAACTCGGTCAAGATCTTCCTTGGTGTGAGCAGCCGAGACACAGAAACGAGCACGGGATGAAACTAGCGGCGTAGCCGGGTAGCCGACAACCACGACGGAGATCTTTCGCCGAAGCATCTCGTGGGAGAATGCAGGCATCTTGGCCGGGTTGAAAAGAAGCACGGGGATGATGGGAGAATCATCATGGCCGTATACTATAAAGCCAAGGCGCTTCAATCCGAGGCGGAGGTACCGCGAGTTGAAGGCCAAACGCTGCAGACGCTCCTCGCCCTGGCCAGGGACGAGCTCGCCATCGATAATGCGAAGAGCAGATGAGATCTGCATAAGAACAGCAGGGGCGGGTGATTCGCCGTAGAAGATACCCGAGTTGGTGGCCCGCAGTTTCTCGATCATGGCCTTGTCTGCCGCGATGTAACCGCCATTGGCGCCGAAAGACTTGGTGAGAGTACCCATGAGAACATCGACTTCGGAAGTGTCAATACTGAAGTAGTCGCACACGCCACGACCCTGGGGTCCGATAGCTCCAATAGAGTGTGCCTCATCGACGAAGAGGTGGAACTTGTAGCGATGCTTCAAGGCAACGAGACCGGGGAGATTGCACATGGAGCCTTCCATAGAGTAGAGACCTTCCACCACTACCAGAATCTTCTTCCAGGGGCGATGAGTACGGGGTTGACCTTGAGAGATGGCCTCACGAAGCTTGAGTTCCAAATCCTTCATATCGTTGTGCTTGAACATGGCAATCGAGGCACCGGAGAGACGGGCGCCGAAGCGAATGGAGGCGTGGTTGAGTTCGTCAGAGATAAGCAAATCACCCTTGCCGACAAGGGCGGGGAAGACGTTGGCATTGGTACCGAAGCCCATCGAAAAGACCATAGACGCATCTTTACCCACAAATCGAGCAATAAGGTCCTCCACTTCGACGTGCAGATCCTGAGTACCGGTTTCAGCTCGGGTGCTGGGGGTCGCGATACCGTACTTGCGGACAGAATCTTCTGCAATATCGGCACAAGGGCCCTCTGACTGGGCGAATCCAAGGTAGTTGTAGGAACTCAGGTTGAGGGTATCGGTGGTGGTACCAGTCAAGTAGAAATGCTGGTTGTGATCATCAGTCGCCCGGTCGATCAGAGTAATGGTACGTCCGGGAACACCGGTGACTGGACGCTCGAAGCAATCATTGATGCGCAGCTTGAGACGGCGAACATAGAAATTGTCGAAATCGCTGTTGAGGGCACCGTAGCCATTCCGGGGCTTCAGATGGCGGTAGTTCTCTTCGCGGAAACGCTTGCCGAAGAAATCACGAACGTGACCGAATGCAATTAGAATTAGATAACTGATATAAGTCGTAAGCAGGTAATAATACGGCGGCTCGTCCATCACCGGCTCCGGGAAGACACCACCAGGGTGTCGACTCGAGTACCGGTGGGAGGGATGACCGATGGGGCCGAATTGGGCATTTTGCTTGGCCTGCCGGCGGGCCTCCTCGGGGGTAGGAGGCTGAAAGAGTGTAGTAGGCATTTCGTCCATATGAGGGTTATCTGCAGCGGCGGTGGACAAGGAGATCGTCGGTAGGGACAGTGATGCCGAGCTAATCGGCGGAGAAGCGGTATTAGGAGGGTTCCCAGCGGTCGAATGAGGAGCCGCCTGTGTGATTTGAGGTTCGGTTTTGGATTTAGGAGAGCTCGAGAAGAACTGAGATAGGCGATTAGATTTGACCGAAGACGCCTTGATGGCAATACCGCCCTTTCCCGAGGAAGGCGAAAAGGACGGCGAGTTGGAAGTTTCGTTGGAGGAGGAGTTGCTGCTAAACCGACGAGGCATCGCAGAGGGAAACAACGATTTGAGGTTGGTCGAGATCCGACAGAAGTTGCACCGTTGGAGAGAAAAAAAAAAGACTCCAATCAACAAATGCTCGCTTATGGTGTGGCGCGTGTTGGATTCAACGCGTCGACGTCGAGTTGATCGAGGTAGTGACTACCCACGAAGGAGACGAGATGGAAGGAAGGAAAGGAGGAAGAGACCTCGAATCAAGTCTTCAGGGTTTTAGGGCGATTGACCGAGGCACTAGTTCATCCGAGAACCACCGGAAGTGAGCTGAGAGATGCGACGAAAGATCGTCAGCTGGGATGGTCCCGGGTAGATGCGCAAATCAAGATATCGACAGGTACAGAGCGAGACTGGCTTGAAGGGGGAATCATAAAACCAAAACGTACCTCCAGAAGATAAATTGCGAATTAATATTGCAAATCCGAGGACCTCCGGACGCAATAGAAAGAAGAAGCCTTGAGAAAAGTGTGGCTTTACACACGTGGAATGGGGGGGAAGGGAAAAAAAAAGGGGGGAAGAACTGGGCGTTGAGGATGGAATGGTACAACCCAACCTTTTGTTCACACAGACTCCGTTCTCGATCACAAACCAGCTAGAAGATACCCTAGTTTAGTTCGATAGAGAGAGATCGAGAGGGGAGTAAGAGTGAAGGGGGGGGAGGAGTGGGCTTGAGGATGAAACTGGATCGGGTCAGTCTAAGGTGTAAGTAAAGTAAAGTAAAGTAAGTAAATAACTCAAGGTAATACATAATTACGGGATTACAGGATTACAGTACCTTGTGTAGTGCGCAGTGCAAGCATGATGGCTTGATGCTGGTATCCACCTCCTGGTAACGAAACTGATTACTGTAATTATGCATTATTAAAGCGGCTCTAGTATGAGGAACTGGCAGCTAATTACAATACCATACCAATATGAGAAATTTTTAATTTTTTTTGCCATTCACAGTTCCACTCTCAACCAAGAATTGAACCAGGGGAGGAAAAGAGTTCCTCTTCTTGGTCGTTCTAGTCCCTTGAGGATTATGAAGGTATCCACTGGACCTGGGCTGATTTCCTAATTTCTAGGGTCATCATCCGGTCACCCTACACATCCGGTGGTGATCGTGAGAGGCTGTATTTGTAATTAATTACAGTACATAAGTACTTCCCAGCACTTCAGGGGTAACTTACAAGTGACAAGTGACAAGTGACACAAGTGACAGCAAATGAGTTTGAGAAGTACCAAGTGCAAAGTATACTCCAGTTAGTTACTAAAGGTTAGTTACATTATGATACCAGTATTCAATGTAAGCATGCACATTAAAGTGTTGCCTAGATGAACATGCATAGCCCTCAATTTGAACTTGAACTGGACAAAGATCTATTCGCTGTTCATTGAGGCAATGCTAGGCAGATCGAGTACATATGAAATGATGTCAATGGCCTCCATATCTATGGCAACGCATACGACCGTGCGGTACCTGCAGGATGAAAACGGTATAGCCCGAGGACGCCGGTCATGGCCGAGGCCGAGGCCGACACCGAGACTGTTTGATACTACAGTTAACTAGGAGCTGGTAGTAGCTCTGAGAGACTCCCGAGAGGTCCACGGCCCACTTGAAGTACAAGTTGCTACCTTAGCATGTCAGTGACACAGTAAGTCTTTTGGTTTTGGCATATTCTGGCCTGAGGCAGCAGATGTCACCCCATTGGCCCGCATTCCGCATGCCGCATGCCGCATTCCGCGAGGAGAAGATGAGAAGACAGTGATGGAGGAGGGGTACTGGAAATTGTAAGGAAAGAGACAGAAAAAAAGCGGAAAAATATCTACTGTGAAAGTGAAAGAGGTCCTCCTTGCATCTAATTAACTTCCAACTCCAAGTCCAAACAGGGATGAGTCCTCTCCTTACTTATAGTAATCTCCCAGCGGCTTTGCATCTCTTCAGCTTACCCGCAGCCGCGGATTTCCAGCGGCTATCCACCACCACTACCCGCTAGTCGGATCCCGCTTCAACAATCCCTGCTGCATGGTGCAATTTGTATTATTTCCAATTTGTTCGCTTGAAAATTCCCTGTGCGATTGGGATAAAATCCCTGTCTATACAGAAAAGAAAAGTCGCCACCCCTCATTGCTCAACAATAGACGGACTACAAACTGCAGAGAAGTTTATAGACTGAGGGCTCGAGGTCCCCCGCATTGTCCCTCCGAGTCCCCTGATCCACTGATATCCGCCGAGAACTACCGCTGGCACAAGCCTTGGGGAAAAGTTTTCTCTCCCCTCTTCCCGTCAATTACATCCTGCTTCTACTTCACCTGGCGCCGAACTTATTCAATTCAACTCCGAGTCAATTCTCAAAGAAACAATGCCACATATCGACGAGGCTGTGACTTCGGATGTGAAGGAGCTATGGCGTCACTCGGCACCAGAGTCGACTCAGATATATGATTTTATGACCAAAGTGAACAAGAAGCATGGTCTATCATTGTCAGATTATGATTCATTGTGGAAATGGAGTACATCAGAGCCGGCTAGCTTCTGGGAAGAAATCTGGCATTACACTCATATCAAAGCCCATACCCCATATAATAAAGTAAGATATAGTACTAGTACAACCTCAGCAAGGCCAATTAACCAGAGCGTTTAAATGCTAACCTAAACGCACTCCATCAGGTCCTTGAGCCCAACCAGCCATTGTTTCCTCGACCTGCTTTCTTCGAAGGAAGTACCCTCAACTTCGCAGAGAATCTTCTCTTTCCGGCTGCCAACCCAGACGAGAACTCTATCGCTATCATCGGAGCTACAGAAGCGGACCGCAAGTTTATCACATGGAAAGAACTCCGAGAACGTGTTCGCAAATGCGCCAATGCTCTAAAGGAAGCAGGTCTCCAAACTGGTGATCGCGTTGCAGGATTCGTGGGCAACCATGCAAACACCGTTGTTGCCATGTTGGCTGCTACTTCCATTGGCGCCTTTTGGACGGGTGTATCCCCGGATACTGGTGTACACGCCGTCCTAGAGCGACTCAGACAAATTGAGCCCAAGATCTTCTTCGCAGACAATTCGTCTCTATACAATGGCAAGGTTCACGGCTCCCATGCCAAGGTGCGTGAGATTGTCGCCGAGCTGCCAAACCTCGAGCGTTTGGTTATTTTTGAGATAGCCAAGTCTCTAGACTTCGATATCGAGGATGTTCGCCCTCAAAATGGACAAGCGGTTACCTTTGAAACTTTCACAACAAATGTTCGTGACCAAGCAGCACCGCTGGAGTTTGCTAGCTTGAAACCCGAGCATCCGGTGTACATTCTCTACTCTTCGGGCACCACGGGTGCACCAAAACCCATCGTGCATGGATCGTTGGGAACCCTGTTGCAACACAAGAAAGAACATCTTCTTCACTGTGACATTCGCCCTGGTGATCGGCTCTTCTACTTCACCACGACGACATGGATGATGTGGCACTGGCTTGTTTCTGCTCTGGCCAGTGGTGCCACTATTGTACTATATGATGGATCACCGTTCCGCCCATTTGATGTCGAGGGAGGAAAAGGAGAAATGGCCATGCCCCGTCTTATTGAAGAACTCCAAATTACTCACTTTGGCACTTCCGCCAAGTATCTTTCGATGCTCGAACAAGCTGCTTTGAATCCAACTAAGCATCAAAATCGTCCCGTGAGCCTCAAGACGCTGAAAGCTATCTTCAGTACAGGATCTCCCCTGGCCCCGTCGACCTTTGAATACATTTACTCGTCCATCCATTCCGATATTATGTTGGGTTCTATCACAGGCGGGACAGATATTTTGTCTTTGTTTTGTTCCGGCTGTCCAATTCTTCCTGTCTACAAGGGCGAGATCCAATGCCGCTCTCTAGGTATGGCCGTATCGGTGTTTGATTACGCCGGTAAGGATGTCAGCGCCTCTGGTGAACCTGGAGATCTTGTTTGCACGACCCCATTCCCTGCACAACCCGTCATGTTCTGGCCACCTGGGCCCGAGGGTCTGGAGAAATATAGAAAGAGCTATTTTGATGTCTTTGGACCCTCCGTTTGGCATCACGGCGATTATGTTCGCTTGAACCCGGACACAGGTGGTGTAGTCATGCTGGGCCGTAGCGACGGCGTGTTGAAGCCCGCGGGTGTACGATTTGGAAGTGCAGAGATCTACAATATTCTGCTCAAGAATTTCGCAGAAGACGTCGAAGATTCTCTGTGCGTTGGACGAAGGAGAGAGGGAATTGATACTGATGAGACCGTGGTACTTTTCGTGAGACTTGGTCCTGGTAGCACTGCCGACGTGAAGGAGCTATCTTCTCGGATTCAGGCAGTCATTCGTAAGGAGCTAAGCCCTCGTCATGTTCCTGGCATCATCGCTGCCTGCCCGGAGATTCCGGTCACTTCCAATGGCAAGAAAGTCGAGAACGCGGTCAAGCAGATTTTATGTGGACTGAACATTAAGATTGGCGCCAGTGTGGCTAATGCGTCCTGTCTTGATTGGTATCGTAATTGGGCCACCGAGAACCCTTGATCATTCAGTGAATTGGAAATCATAATTATAATTGGAAAAAAAAAAGATTCACATCGGCTTTGGCGCTGAGGTAAACTATGTCATCATACTAGATCTAGACTATTGACATTTGGTCAGCAGCTTGACGAAATTGAAAGCTTTTCTTCAGAAACGACAATAAGTAACTCCTAAGAGATTTTGAATAGGTAGTAGCCTAGCTTCACCTAATAAATTAACATTTTTGAACAATAGGCAACAATTACTTCGTACTTTAACAGTGAGTCACTTCATTCACTTCCCGAAGGTTGCCCTGTGAATAATCATGCAACGGATTATCTAATCAGGTTCGGCGTAGTTCTCCGGAATTCATTCTTTGCCGCTCTGAACTTCCGACCTCCGCAATCTCGCGTCCAACCTCACTCAACGTTTCATTTCCATTAATTGGAAGTTTGACACGTGTGATATTACAGGAATAATGCGCCGTTCTGCATTGCGGGCCATCGAGTCCGCGAAGCCCGCCACCCGGGTTCCTCGCTCGGTGTCAAGAAGCTTTGCTTCTGTGAATGACCCCCCCAAGGTATCATCGTTCGGCGGCTCTTTGTCATTTTATATCAAGCCTAACCGAATGTTTCTCCGAATTTATAGGATACTGCCGACCTTGACCAGATCACTACCCTCCCAAATGGAATCCGCGTCGCCACCGAAACTTTACCAGGCCCCTTCTCGGGCGTTGGTGTGTATGTCGATGCTGGCTCCCGATACGAAGATGCTAGCCTGCGTGGCGTGAGCCACATTATGGATCGACTCGCCTTCAAGTCAACCAAGCAGCACACCGGAGATCAAATGCTGGAGGAGCTTGAGGCCCTGGGCGGGAACATCCAGTGTGCTTCGTCTCGAGAGTCGTTGATGTACCAGTCAGCCAGTTTCAACTCGGCTGTCCCCACTACCCTTGGCCTGCTGGCAGAGACCATCCGGGATCCTCTTATCACAGACGAAGAAGTCCTAGACCAACTGGCAACAGCAGAGTATGAGATTGGTGAAATCTGGGCCAAGCCAGAGCTCATCCTCCCCGAGCTCGTCCACATGACTGCATACAGGGACAACACCTTGGGTAACCCATTACTGTGCCCCGAAGAGCGATTGGGCGAAATCAACAAGGCGACTGTTGAGCGATACAGGGAGGTGTTCTTTAACCCCGACCGAATGGTGGTAGCATTCGCCGGTGTCCCCCACGCAGAGGCCGTCAAGCTCACGGAGCAGTACTTCGGTGACATGCAAGCGCGGAACATGACCAAGGGACCCGTCCTGTCTGGATCGGGAATTGATACCACCCTTTCCGCTTCCCATACTGCGGCCAAGGAGGGCCAAATACCTACCGTTCCTCACTTCACTGCCTCCTCAACAGTGACCAGCCCTGCAGCATCACAAAACACACACTCCTCGCTCCTCTCTAAGCTCCCCTTCCTCAAGAAACTCTCAGGATCTCCCACAAAAGACGGGGCAGTCACGCCCCTCGACCCCTCATTGATTGAGCCTTCCACCCTCGATCTCCGACGCCCCGCCCACTACACCGGAGGCTTCGTCGCACTCCCCCCGATTCCGCCGCCAGCCAACCCCATGCTGCCACGATTGAGCCACATTCACCTTGCATTCGAGGCGCTTCCCATCTCCTCCCCAGATATCTATGCGCTTGCTACCCTCCAGACCCTTCTTGGAGGTGGCGGCTCTTTCTCAGCAGGTGGTCCCGGAAAGGGAATGTACTCTCGACTCTATACCAACGTACTGAACCAACACGGATGGGTTGAAAGCTGCATTGCTTTCAACCACAGTTACACCGACAGTGGCATCTTCGGTATCTCCGCCTCGTGCAGCCCGACCCGAACCACAGAAATGCTCGAGGTGATGTGCCGTGAGCTGCAGTCCCTCACCCTCGACTCCGGATTCTCTGCACTGCAGACACAGGAGGTCAACCGTGCGAAGAACCAACTCCGCTCCTCACTCCTCATGAACCTGGAGTCGCGCATGGTGGAGCTTGAGGATCTTGGACGTCAGGTCCAGGTCCACGGACGCAAAGTTGGCGTCCGGGAGATGTGTGACCAGATCGAGTCTCTGACTGTTGAAGACCTTCGACGTGTGGCTCGTCAAGTTTTCGGTGGCCACGTCCAGAACAATGGACAGGGCACTGGCAAACCCACCGTCGTGTTGCAAGAAGGCGAGTTGGAGGGCTACAAACTTCGATCTTTCCCATGGGAAGAAATCCAGGAGCGCATTGCGCGATGGAAGCTGGGCCGCAGGTGAACAAGATACCCGGACACATTCAATCTAGGAGATCCTGGTACTTCCGTGGCGAGGATGTGCTCATATACCCCCGTGGATGGAAGAAAGATTCAATGGGCAGCATTTGCATGGGAAGGCAATGTGTATAATAGACTCCTGGCCAACATTACTCTGTAAAATATTAAATTTCACTCTTACTATTGATCAAATATCGTACTATATACATTAACCGTAACTCGAAGTTTTTCTCCGAATAAATGTAATTAATCAAAACACTCCATAGTTATCTAGTTATCCAACGGGCTAAGGTTCTCCCAGTTACGTAGGACCAAGCGGGTCCGAGCTCCTCGCCGCTTTTGCCCGGCAAAAAAGTCGGTCCCGAACTCGCGCTCCGTCCTCACATCCTCCACACCTACGCATCTTATACCCTCGTCCATCCATCCCATCCTATCACCCTTTTCACATCCCGCCAAAATGGTCAAGCTCCACGAAGTCGAAGACGAGGCCTTCACCGATAAGCCCACCCCCAGCAAGCACGACGCCCTGCTGGTTTCCGACGATGAGGATGAGGACTACAGTGACACCGGTAAGTGTTTGATGTCTCTTACACGCCTTTTATCTCGATCGCCAAATGCTTTACAATGCGCCAATGGCATTTTCATCCCGTGACCGGGAAATGATCAACGCGTGTTATCTGTCTTAGCCGACTTGTACCGACAACCGTGGCCATCCCCCGTTCCGTTATCACCCATCCCGGAGAAATGACAACTATCATATTTGAATCGATGAATTGATATCTGACACGCGTTTCTTCTATCATTACAGACTCAGAGATCTCCGAGGCCGAGGAGGATGAGGAGCTCGATGAGGAGAGCTTCGCCGAGCGTCTCTCCGCCCTGAAAGACATGATCCCTCCCTCTGCCCGCCGCACCGTCTCCAGCACTGTCTCTTCCATCACATCCTTCGGAAAGGCTAGCGTTTCCTTCAGCGGAAAGGCTCTCTGGATCATCAGCACTAGCGCTTTCCTGATCGGTGTTCCCTGGGCCCTGGCCTACGCCGAGGAGGAGCAATACATCCAGATGGAGCGTGAGCAGGGCATGATTAAGGGTGCCAACGAGGTATGTTGAACAAAAACCCAACAATAATCGTCGCACACTACAGAACCCAAGCGACAGGTCGACTTTGATGGATTGCTGACGCCATTTTTAACAGATGCTCACACCTGGCGCCGAGCCCGCCAAGCAGGAGGCCCAACCCACTTTGTAAATTAATATCAACCCAGAAAACAGGAAATTCGGCAAGGAATCGGATAGCTCGATCGTCGACACTCCAGATGAATAGAGACGCATATGGATATCTGGAGGTTGTCCAGTCCAAAATATAGGGCTGGCAATATACCTGACCATAAATTGGTCGGGCTTATGATCGCGTCATCGAGTTGGTTGATCGACACGAACAGATTTGAGCACCAGTGCTCAATCGAGGCGATCGAGACTATCTGGTTCAGAAAATTGCCGTCCTGCTTTCTTTTTCTTGCTTCCCTGATGTCTTCTTCCAGAATTTTTGGCTCCGGCAGCTCATGCATGCATGTATTTGTACAATCACAATCATCTTCTTTCCTCTCAATACTTTCTATTATTCTGTTTGATTGTTTCTTTTTTCCTTGTCTTGGATTTTGTTTACGCTCACAATCCGTATATCCTAAAAATCATGTTTGAAGAGACTCCTGCCGGTGCTTGCACATACCTCTAGCTTGTAACGATATTGGACTTTTCTCAAAGAACCACAATAGTAGATAAAATCGGTATGAAGGAATATTCTGTAGATATCCAGAGAGGCTTCTCATGATTGATGATGAGTAGGCCTATTCCATCATGAGAACCGTAGGCTACACCTTCAATACTATACACATCACGTGCTCTCGCGCATCCTCCACGCGGTCCGCGCGACTCAGAAAAAAAGAGGTTGCTTCGTTGGGCTTCTACTCCTGTCATTTGGAAATGGAGTACTTGGCCTTCCATTATTTGTTATGAGAATCACATGCCACCACCCTCATACTTGATCCTTCCCTCACCCTCCATCTCTCATTTCCCTTCAACTTCAACCTCAACATCAACTTCTCAACTCCGCCATGCCCCGCCAATCGAGAAAGAAGCAAGCGCGCCTTGCTTTTGCTCCAGCATCTGCAGATACTTCGACGGGTGTCAATAATGAGAGCGATAACCAAAGTGACCGCCAGGCTAGACTCTCATATGGTCATCCTAGTATGGCGGCAGTTCGTTCTGGAGGTTCTCGCATCGGTGGTTCTGAGCCGTCGAAGCGACGCAAGACTGTTCAGCAATACCTGGAAGTGCAAGTCGAAACACCAAAAAAGGCAAAAGAACCTGGTAATTTAAATTTTACTTCCTCTTTCTCTTTCAACCCGTGCCCAGACTGACGTGAATCAAAGAACAATCAACGCAGGAAGATTCATCCGACGACGAAATAGTCGTACCGAGCTCTCACAAAAGAAAACGACCAACACTCCCCGAAATGACCGAACACGAAGATCTTGACATGGAAACTCCCCGCGCTCGCCGGTTAAAGCGCAAGGCTGAAGTTCAACCGATTGTCCTAAGTGATTCAGATGATCCGATTGTCTCATCACCAGCGAAACGCCTACGACGTGGACCAAAGACGGATACACCTGAAACACCGCGCGCCAGCAAGAACAAAGATCAAGCAGAAATTGATGAGGATGTGAGGGATCTTAGTGACTCTGGTATGAACTATATAATATCTCATGCATGCCATATTATCAAAAAGTCTAACTGGTTGACTATAGTGGTGAAAAAGTCCAGAACGCGCGGCCACATTACAGGCTCAGCGAAAGACCAGCGACAAAGACATCTCGAAATCCTGCGACGTAAGCGTGCTGGGATCAAAGAAGACAGTGACTCGGATGCAAGTACTCCAGATGATGGCGAGGAAGGAGAATTCTCTGCCATTGGTATCTCGGATGATGACGACGACGCACAGTACAACGTTGGTCAAGATTTTGATAAATATGACGAAGACTTTGTGCTTGAAGACGACGATCATGCGCTCGGAGTTCCGACAGAGCTGCCATTCGAATTTACTCGACATGCCTACAAGAAAATGAAGGAATACTTCGAAGATGTTGTCTGCTGGATGGTTCACAATTGCATTGATCCCGCCTTCCCACGGTCAGATCCTATGTTTGTGATGGCGTTTAACAAGGTTGAAGATGAAGTGAAAGGACGCACTGGCTCCCAGTTTATGTCCTCTGCGTGGGATGTTAACTTTCGACGGGCTTTACTTGCTCGACCTCATCTTGAGATTACCCCATTCCCCACCGAAATGTGGCATGCTTGCGATGCTTGCAAACGCTCAGGCCATCCTGCTTCGAGCGAACTGAGGTTCTCTGGGAAGGCGTACTCGACAGATACTCTGGAGCCTCTGACTGAAGATAGCGAGGCGGAAGGAAATGGAGAAAGCTCTGACGAAGAGGAAAAAGGTATTGAGCGAGACAGAGACGGCCATGTTCTGCCCGAGGACGGCAAGAGTTTCTACCTTGGAAAGTAAATATCCCCTGAATGATGTGAAATTTGATCGTCTACTAATCACCCTCATGAATAGAACGTGCAAGGCCAATGCCCAGAGCGCGCATACTCTCTACCATTGGCGCTATCACCTTAATGAGTGGGTCGTTGACTACCTCCAACGCATGGGGCATATGGATGATGATGAAGTCCTACGCCGAAACAAAATGAAGCAGAAGCACAAGACACGAAACGCACTAGAGGTCATCAAACAGATGAAAGACCTGGAAGAGGTCGAGAAGCTCTGGAGAGACTTCCGCACCACCCTCAAAGCGGCTCGAGAAGAGCACAAGGTACGTTTCCTGATATTTTCACTGGGCCATCTTATGTGGAGCTGACTTTGGTCTAGACTGGTCGTTTCTAAATTCAAAATGATCTTCAGCGTTGCATATTTCAACTGCACTTGCATTTCTTTTCACAGATCCATGGGAAAGGAGTCCCAGACACTGATTTCGTTTTTTTTTTCTTCCATCGCGATACCCTCCATCGAATTATTGCATTTCAAAAGTGAATTTCGCATTGATGCATATTCATCATGCGTGACAATCAATGTCGATCAGACATTTCTTCTGCCCATATGGGCCTGATTCGTTACACCTATTGCACCTTGCACACGTCCTTGTAGCCAAGTAACATCATCTACATTCCTCGACAATATGTAAAAAGCAACAGCAACAAAGGCCATCCAGAATATCCAAGACCTATCACGCGAGCGATTTCACTTTCAGTCCGAGCTACGAGTGCAATCTAGCGTGAACGCGTTTGTCGCTCACATGAACACACCCACTCTACCAGGAACTCGCTTCATATCGCCAAACTGGTCCTCCGATAGCAATCTTTTCAATCGCGTATTTTTTTTTCCACTCGTTTGATCAAGCTCGCTTGGCCATTGCGTCTCAAACTATTGGTGGAGTCGACATTTTCCCAACTCCCGGTCAGACACTCTGCTGATTCGTGGAAATGCGGACGCCAGTCCTGCTCACGGGACAAAATATCCTCGAACCCCAGATCACCGTTACCCCGGGTCCGGAGCATGGTCTTTGAGGCCATGGAAGCCAATCAAAACTGTGCATCAGGATGCCCGCTTGCCCAGGTCTGGTAAGCCTCCGGAATCCCCACCACTCAGCGATCCCCATGGGGTCAGCCTGGCGTTATCAAGCTGCACATGGTGCTTAGCGGGTCTGGGGTTCATTTGTACTAGAATGGCTTGAGTGGCGCCGTGATCGTTTCTGCTTAGGGGCGTCGAGTAGCTGTTTTTGCTCTCATGTTGGCTCATGGGGCCACTATTTATCTGGAGCAGGGCCGCATCTTGTTCCCACTGCCCCTGGAAAGTCGTGGTCTGTTTTCCTAACCTCCTCTTAGGGCTGCTGGCGGGAATCGCAAATTATCCCCAATTTGCCTAGAGCGTGAGACCTCAACGCTGTGCTAAAACTCGGATACTACCTGGCGCACCCTCAATCGACGATCCGAAGTCAGCATAAGTTCTTTCTACAAGTTTAACACAATAGACCACCGCCAAAATGGTGCTCATGAGCTCGAAGCGAGCCTATAACTGGTATGAGCCAATGCATCTTGTGAACTCAACAGCCGTCTGACAATAGATAGGTTCATCTCTCTCGTGGCAGCAGCATGCATGGTGTTGTATGGATACGATGCCTCCGTTTTCAATTCCGTCCAGGGATCAAAGAATTGGATGGCCTTCTTTGATGAGCCCAATTCAGCCTTGATCGGCTCGATCAACACCGCTTACACGGTCGGCGCTATCTTTGGTGGATTCTTCGTCGGTGGCCCTGTCGCAGATTACCTTGGCCGTAAGGTCGGAATGGGTCTTGGTTGTGTTTTGGTCATTGTTGCTACATTCATGCAGACGTTTGCTCCTCGCCACAACCTTGCTTGCTTCATTGCTGGACGTTGTATCATTGGTATTGGACAGGGTATTGCTCTGAGTAAGTTTGATACTCTCATAATGCTTACAGTAGTTTCGACTCAGGTGAATGATTATCAGGCTAACATGGTTTCTTTCAATAGCCTCGGGTCCCATTTACATTGGCGAGCTGGCACCTGCTGAGATTCGTGGAAAGATCATGACCTTCTGGCAAATGTTCTACTCTGTTGGATCCTTCATCTGCTTCTGGATCAACTATGCTTGCACCAAGAATGTTCCCCTGCTCGGTGAATGGGATTGGAAGATGGTTGTCATTTTCCAGCTCTTGGTCCCTGTTTTGATTCTGGCTCTTCTGCCCACTATCCCTGGTAGTCCTCGTTGGTGAGTCACATTGCAAGCTCTGGATATAATCTGCGTATGATTTCAACTAACAAACCTAGGTTCATTCAACGCGGAAACAATGTCGAGAAGGCCCGTGCCGCTCTCATGAGAGTCCGCGATACCCCCGAGGAAGTCGAGGAAGAGCTCCTCCAAATCCGTGAAGCTATCGAGTATGAAAAGGAGGCCATCTCTGGAAACTACAGTGCTCTGTGGAAGGACAAGTCCCTGCGCAAGCGCATGCTCCTTGCTCTGATCATCAATGCTGGTCAGCAAATCACTGGTCAAGGCTCGCTCAACTCATACTCTACCAAGATCTACCAGAAGATCTTCACCAGCGACAGCCAGATTGCCCTCATCAACGCCCTGAACGCTACCTTTGGTATTATCTTCACTCTGAATGCTGTGTGGATCATCGATCGATTTGGACGTAAATTCCTTCTAATTGTCGGTGGTATTGGCATGGGAATTTGCATGATCATCGTTGCGAGTGTCGAAACTCAAACGCCAACATTGGATAATGGAGCCAAATCTGAGTCTGTTGGAATCTCAATCGTGTTCCTATTATTCCTATTCATATTCTTCTGTGAGTTATTACCCTTACCCCCTTGACCATAACTCCTTAAGCATGAAAAATACCTTGCTAACAAATTTCATAGACAAACCGTCCTGGGGTGCAACAGTCTGGATTTGGACATCGGAGATTTTCTCCATGAACGTTCGTGCCCAGGCAGTGGGTATGGCTTCGCAGACACAGAACGTCGCAAACACCATTTTCCAGCAATTCTTCCCTATCTTCCTTGACAACTGTGGATTCTACGCTTTCTACATGTTTGCTGGAATCAACTTCCTACTGGCCGTCTTCGTGTTCTTCTGCATCCCCGAGACTAAGAAAGTCACCCTCGAAGAAATCGATGCTTTGTTCGGCGGTGCCAACCACGTTGCACAGGGTGAAGAAGTCCTTGCACACCAGAAGGGTATCCAAACCCATGATGTCAGCAGCGAGAAGGGAGGAGATGTTAAGGTTGAGAATGTCAATCTCCGATGATTGAATTTAATTTTGTTGGGCCTATGAAGAAGTGATTTTTTTTTTGCGGGTTGATGAAAAATCTTTAGGTGCTACATAGTGGCTTCTTATTTTGGGGTTGAGGCAGATTGATAGTCTTTAATACAAGCGCGTTTGACGCTTTGGGAGATACCCTTCCAAGTGGTTCATTCGCTCTTTCAAATACAATACATTCATAAAAGATTCTTAGAAAATAATCAAGCTTCTTGAGCAGCCAAGGCCTCGGCTTTGGAAATGCTGTTAGGGTCCAGGTAGGGCTTCTCGCCAATACCAACGGCCCTGTGACCGTATCGCTCGCCGAGTCCTTCGTAGTCAAAGGTAGCAGTATGGAAAGCAGATCGGTTGTCCCAGATAGCTATGCAAATAAGGTTAGGAGTTATACATAGTAGTCAATACGATACAGATATTGTTGCTTACCGATATCATTCTCATTCCTCCACTTGAATCTGACCTGGAGATCATGATTCTCAAGAATAGTGTTATAAAACTTCTTGAGCAGTTCATCCGACTCGCTCTCAGTGAGCTCGTTAATTTGCTTCGGGAATGGCCCGACAGCGTAGAGACTCTTCCAGCCAGTCACCGGATTAGTTCGCACGATAGGGTGAACCGAGGCCAGTTGGTCGCCAATGTTCAGCGGACTACCCCGGGGCTCGGTATAGACCACGACTTTAGGGTCCATCTCAGCAGCTTTCAGGAAGCCAGAGCCAACATAGTTCGCCGTGAGACCTTCGAAGAACTTCTGATAAGCCGGCGAGAATCGATCATATAGATCGTATCCTGATGCCCAGAGCGTATCCCCGCCAGAGCTAGGAAGCTGGGTCAATCGGAGTGAAGTATAGTCGGCCGGGGCGCCCTCAAATTGAATGTCCGAGTGCCATTGGGCCGAGTCGTAGCGGCGCTTGTTAGGTTGGTTTTCATGACGGAACATTCTCTTGCGGATGACTGAGCTGATGGTACTGACTTGGGCATCTTTGACGCCGAATTCACTCGTATCATTGAGAACCGGATGAATGTGAAGGGTTGAGTCTGCTGGTTTGCCAGAGAGTTGGCCTAGTCGGTGAACGAATTTCTTTTGTAGGTCATCGTCGAGGTTATTTTGGGCTCGGAAAAAGACAACGCCTCGTCGGGAGACTGTAGAATGATGTGATTAGATAGAGAGACAAAAAATAGAAAATAGGTAACGAGGTCTTGATCGTACTTGTGATGGCCAGGTCGCGGATCAATTCATCGGAATTACTTGCATTCAATAGATCGTCGACGATGTTGATATTATGAAATTCGCGACCAATGGCCGGTGTTGTATCCTCAAATGAGAACTTGTCTAAAGCTCCACTGAGTTGCAATGGTGCAGGATACTTCAAGGTATCGCTGCCAGGCGCAGGACGCGATGGAAGTGAAGTTTCTTGGATCCCAGGAGCCATGATAAAGATGCTGAAGTCACTCCAACTGGCAAATTCGTATTTATTTCACCAGAGCTAACTTGAACTCTGAGTATTGATTATCATTAAATAATGTGCCATTTGCAGGGGTTTTATCTTCTTTATGTACTATCGCCATCGAGTCAAATCCCCGCAACGAATAAGGGCATTGGTAGCACGCAATTTACTGTATCACTCACATCTTAGCCGAGAGCCGTGGACATCCACGTTTATCGTAGGATTTTTAGCCTACCAGAGGTTGTCTGATTTGATGTATGCGGGGTAGAATGAAGCACCTGACACGCGTTCCTCTCATAGTACATCATCGGTAGACATAGGGTGGCCTTAATCCCATACCAGGACTGTAGTAGTAAGATGTCTGAAACTAGTATTGGTACACAGCTACTCTTTTACAGGGCAAAAACAGGATAGTGATCTCGAAAAATCAAATTGAGCTAAGTAAAATATGCTGTTAAAATCTGTTTTATTGCGAATATCGAATGAGTCTATCGTTCCATTCATTTAGAAATGTCTTCCAAGTAGATGTTGGTAGATCACGAAATCTCCGCCCGAAATCACACCTCTTCCTCGGCACATTCGGGAGATTCGGCAAATTCGGTACATTCGGTATATTCAGTTGTCCGAAACAGTCCAATGTAGATATTAAAAAACAAACCATATCTATAAAACCAGATCGAGTCGCTGCTTCAAAGTTTCTTTGCCTTGTATCTTGAGACTTGAGATCCGTCACTCAATTTGACGAATACGGATTCCAGTTCATACCCAAAGGCCCAGGGCAGTAGTACAAAACGGATAGTGTAGTATCCAAGCCCAACAGCTAGAATAGCCAGTGCCACAACAGGCGAAAGATAATAAGGAAGACTGGTGCTTCCTTTGCCATCCGAGGGTGGTATGAAAGGCATGACCAATAAGAACTGCAGGTAAAGTATGAGCGGAGAACAGTTGGATGTAAATGGAGGCCAATCTATAGAAGCTTGAAAACTTACAATGTTGCTGGCGAGATAGAATCCTAAGATAACCCAAGGAACAGTGAACTGAGACTGGAAGTCTTCGTCCTTCGATAATCGCAACTTGATCAGCCCGATACTTACGAACGTCAACAAGAACACCGTGGGATACGTTCCAAGGCCGACGACAAAATCGAAAGCATCACCCGCTGGAGGAGCACAGATGAAAATTATAGTCACACAGAGGTGAATCATCAGTGCACAGATTGGGGTTTTGAATGGCCGATTCTGCATGACAATGTTGGGGAAGGGCGTAACTCCATCCTTAGCTAACTCCTGGAGGACTCGGGCTATACGTCTCATGTCAGCCATTGAATTGCATTTGAATACACGAGGCAGAATTTTGACACCTACACACTGTGAAAGCCACGCTTAGTAGATGGCCGATAGCAGAGATAGCTACCAAAGCAGGTAATGCCTTGACTGCAGCTGAATGACCGAAAACGTTGTTGAAGAGAGAAGCAGCAATAGTAAGATCGGAACCGAGGAAGTCTTCGCGCGATACGCCGGCAAACTGAAAGCGTCTCAGTAAGGGGGTTCCTGTTCACAAAATGATAATGACTTACATAGGCGATGTTCGCCAGAACATAGAGCACAGTGACCAGGCCCATTGCTGTTGGTAGAGCAATGCGAAGAGTACGCTGAGGGTTCTTGACTTCTGACAGGACCTGAAAACACAATTAGCTTGGGATTGTCATTGCAGGCAATCTTCGTGTATGCACTTACTGCATTCAGGTTATCATATCCCTGAAACGAAAAAATTGCATCCAATAAGGCGGTTCCAATGTTATAACCGCTGTTCGAGGTCCCCCGGAACGACGACCCGACAGACAGATTATCAGGTTGAGGCACTTTAAGATGGCCTCCCAAAGCAGCGAATCCTGTGCACACGATAAAAAGGAGGGTGAACAACTTCACTATGCTAAGGATATCTTGCAATCCCCTTCCAACCCTTGGTACAAATGTATGAAGACCAACAGCAAATGATACAGCTGCAATAGCTAGTCCTCGTAGCTTCCATGTTGTGGAAGTTACTGCTGCAGCTTTGAGGATGTAAGATGAAGCTGTGATGGCGTTGCTGGCCGAGGTCTCTGTCGAGTTCGGTCTACTTAGTGAAGGGGCTCAACAAGCAGGAATAATGAGACTCACGTAGAATAGCACAGTAGAAGAGATAGACACAGGTCACTAACAATTTCGGGGAAAAGCAGCGTTCCAAGTAGACTTTCATGCCGCCCGATCTGGGAATACCGCTGCCAAACTCAAGGAGCACCATAGCACCACATGTTGAGATGATCCCGGCAATTACCCAAAGGAGTAACGCCAATCCTGGACTCCCACTCAATTTGAAGATAGAAGTTGGCGTTGAGAAGATTCTATTGCAGGTGAATAACTGTGCAACTCTTTAGTCGGATAGGGCTCACATACCCTGCGCCGATGATTTTATTCACGATGAGGGAGATTGCTCCTAGAACGCCAATTTTGCGCTCTTGGAGGATGTGTACCTCTTTGACTTGAAGACTGGAACTCGAGCCATCGTCACTGCTAGAAGACGAATCTGTGACAGATGTGGACTCTGGTTGGTCAGCGAAGAGCCGCAGCGTCTATGGTAAAGCCAAGAGGTAATCTCACTGTGCGCGACCTGAGGATCTTTCGGATTCGGCATGACGGGCTTGGTATATTGATCTTCACCCTGAGAAAAGCCGGCCGAAGTTTTGAAGGAGGTACTCAGCAAGTAACCTCCTTCAAGTTGTGCTATGTAGCTGGAATGACAACTCTGTCGCACGAATGTCGTGATCAGCCTAGTCCTGGTATGTACACGCGCAGCACCCAAACAGTCCGGTGATCTGTCGCCATCGGACGTTTCTATAGATTCATTTGAGACCCACCTGAAGGACATCTTTTTAATTGTTTGTGCAAAAGCCATGTGCAAAAGTAGGAACAATGCGTGGCTAAAACCTTGGAAAAGACAAGACTCAACGAGCGAGCTTAGGTGTTTCTGATTGGCGCTTTTGTGCTAGGGATCTTGGAATGTCAGGCAAATTTCGTCCTCGTGCCTGGAATGTGCATTCGATGAGCTCTATCTGTACGCAAAAAACTCAACAATTTAATACCTGATCCTTGGGATATGGTACTCCTTGATGGTCACTTGGAAATTTGGACATAGATAGAACCTTCGAAGATGAATGATCATCCAGTATAATAACAAGTCTAACACACTTTTTTTTCAATAAAAATTTCTATTTCAAGCTCATTCAAGTTGTTAATACCCAGAACTTGAATCTACTAGGATGCACTGCTACTAGCCAAACAAAATTTGAATACTTGGGACATCACTTCAAATGACTAGTCCATTTGTAAGAGTATGAGCAGGTACCACCTCGTAAACGCCCTGGAGGAATTGCCAGGAACCTGGAAAGGCGAAAATGAACTTGGATTTTATATGATTGTACCGTGACCGTAGTACGATTTCAATGCGAAGCGATCTTGATACATAAGGCACTGATGCCTATGGTTGAGTACACGAATGTGCGCGTAAAGACCACGCACAACGATACTGCCCCCGCTTTCAAAACAATTGTTTCTGCGTAAGGTGGGAGATGTTTGACAGCTTTGATCCTTGAAGTACGACTGATCTCGTCGTGAGTGGGGCGTATGTCGCGAACTACAGCGAATGGCTGACTTTTGATTAACTAACTCTCCGAAGAAATGGGACATTGCGCGATCAGACGGGACTTTGTTCCTCAATTCTGTACGTAAGCAAGGGTAACCTTGGAGATTTAAAGTGCTTGTCTTTCTCGCAGCTATATAGGTGGCTTATACCTAACTACTGCTCAACAGGAAATCACAGCTCTTTCTAGTCGACCAACATGTCCGTTGTGGAGACGGTCACTAGACCCACCCAACCTGATATCGAATATCATCCCAACTTCACAAAGTATCAGGAGCGAACCCGTCTTCGATTGGAAGCTGGAAATCTCGAAGTAAATGTGCCAGCGGGGTTCCCGACAAAATTAGAGTCTCCGCTTGTCTGGGAAGGAAAGGATATCGAAGAACGGGGTGACTGGGCCTATCAGTTAAATGATAGCCAGCTGGACGAGATCGATACTGCCTTGCATCATTTTAAGGGTACAAAGCTTTGTTTATTCTCCCCGAGAAATACATCAACTGGCAATTTGAGCTAACTAATTACTTTCGGCAGCTTTGAAAAAGCCTTTTGGGTATATCAACCAGTCTACCTTCCCTCTGCCAACCCTTCGCCCAGCCTTGAGGGGTCTCTCAAAAGAGCTCCACAACGGCCGAGGATTCTTTGTGTTACGAGGTCTACGAATCGACAGCTATTCCCGAGAAGATAATATCATCATCTACACTGGCGTTTCGTCCCATATCGGAAGTATCCGGGGCCGTCAGCAAGATACTCGATTACAGAATGGCACTTCGCCAGTGATCTCTCATATCAAAGATATCAGCAATACGGTGGACAAGGAAAAGATTGGCGCTCCTTCAAACACGGCTGATAAACAGGTTTTTCATACTGACGCAGGAGATATCATCTCTCTTCTTTGCTTGAGTCCTGCAGCCGAGGGTGGGGAAAGCTATCTTTCTAGCAGCTGGCATGTTTACAATATCCTATCAAAAGAAAGACCGGACTTGATTCATACTCTATCCAAGGATTGGCCGGTTGATGGGTAAGGAAGAATCGCTTAAGGTAGCCTTTCCAAAAACTAATGCTGATTTATGTGCGTAGGTTCAACAACCCAAACAAGCCCTATACTCTTCGACCTCTTCTATATCACCAGCCAGCCACCGAGACCACGCCAGAGCGAGTTCTCATTCAGTATGCCAGACGCTATTTCACAGGGTTCAAGGCCCAGCCCCGATCGGCTGATATCCCCCCTATCACGGAAGCTCAGGCAGAGGCTCTTGATGCTCTCCACTTCTTAGCTGAAAAGCACAGTGCTTCTCTGGATTTCCAGAAAGGTGATATTCAATACGCAAATAATCTGAGTATTTTCCACGCACGAAATGGATTCAAGGATGGACCTGGAAAGGAGTATGTCTCAACTTGAACCCAAAGCTTATCAAGCAAAGCCGCTAACGATAATAGACGACATTTGCTTCGACTTTGGTTGCGTGACCCCGAAAATGCATGGGTGACGCCAGCTCCACTTCAGCACCGCTGGGACACGGTTTATAAAGACGTAAGCGAGGATGAACAGGCATTCCCGTTGGAGCCAGCCCTTCGGAAGACTGTAGGATCCTAGACGACGGCTTTTGCATGTAGTGGCTGATATTCAAATTGCGTGGTTCTATTCGAGTCGAGGCCCATAATAAGATGCAATACAATAGCTATTCTCCGATGATTCAAAGCATCATACTGATCAAAGACCCCACACAGATATGCTTAATTCGAGTACCCGAACAGCCATTCCGTAGGTCCCGTCTTGTGGGGAAGTGGAGAAGGCGTCCAAAGTACCAGGCATTTAGGATTCCGCTCCAGATACGAAGATCATTCGAAGCGATAGGATAAAATAACTCTTGTCTCGGACTATTCCGCATGATAAGCTGCATTTCATGCAAACGGAATCAACTTCCGCTGCTAGTCTGGAACTAAGCCATATCTCTTTCAATTATATCCCAGAAATGACTTTATCTGAATCGGATTCAGCTTGATGGGCGCTAGTGCCATTCAAATAACTTGAAGTTAACACATGTTCAGGCGTCCAGTACCTGCAATATTCATTTGCGACCCATATTTTAGAGATTTCTTTTCCCTTCTCCCATCTCGGGCGCCGACCGCCACATATTCCCTTCATTGTCGAGTGAAACGATCTCACTTTGCAGCTGACCAGTCCAAAGCGTCCTTGGCGTCTTGGAAGCGGAATTGAAAAAACAATTGGGCATCCTAAACATCGGAAAATGGACCAGCCAGATCGTGCGGGGGAGATGATCGTCGGAACGTCCCCCCAAACTTTGAATGCTCCCTGGTTTCGCAGGGTCTTTAAAGTTCGTCCAAGGTTGCATTTAAAAGAGACACCTATCTGCTGCACCCCACGCCTGGTGAGCTGAAGTCGTTTAAAATAGGCTGTTCTTTGCCCCTTATCTTGATAATTGAGTGTGGAAATCAGATCTCAATTGGTGTTAATCCATGTCCAGCCTTGAATTCGCCGTTTAATCTTCACATCGCTCACCAGACGGTGACCACGAAATATGGATGTCTCTGAAAAGCCCCTCGGGAACGAGATGGTCGAGCAGGTGAAGTCAGAGCAAACAGTGCCAGAAATCGACCGTGCTGCCGAGAAACGATTACTTTGGAAGGTCGATCTCCATGTCGTTCCGATCTTGACGTTCCTCTTCCTTCTCGCGTTCCTTGACCGCATAAATATTGGAAATGCTCGACTGCAGGGGCTAGAGAAGGATTTGAATATGAAGGGGCATGACTATAACATTGCGTTGTTCATCTTTTTCATCCCGTATATTCTTTTTGAGGTTCCGTGCAACCTTATCTTGAAGAAGGTGGCCCCATCGTGGTGGATTAGTGGGTTGATGGTGGCATGGGGTAAGTCTGGCTGCAAATCCTGAAAATAAGCTCCTGCCCATTAATCGTTCTCGGTTTGTTCAATAGGAATTGTCACGATTTGCCAAGGAGTCACGAAGAGCTTTGGTGGATTGGTCGCTTGTCGCTTTCTTTTAGGAATTTTTGAGGCTGGATTCATGCCAGGTTTGATTTTCTCTAGGTGAAATCCTCGCGGGTACTTTGGCTGAGACAAACAGGATGTGTATACCTCATTTCAATGTACTACAAACGACATGAGCTCCAGTGGCGCATGAATCTGTATTTCAGCGCAAGTATCATGGCCGGTGCAATTAGCGGAGTATGAAATCCTCCTTGCCCACTCTCTACCTTTTGGAAGACACTAACAAGTGGACGATAGCTCCTTGCCTACGCCATCGCTAACATGGCGGGAATCGGAGGTTATAATGGATGGCGGTGGATTTTCATCATCGAAGGTCTTATTACAGTCGTCGCAGCTGCATCCTCGAAGTTCTTGATCGTCGACTGGCCCGAGACTGCCACATTTCTGAACGACGAGGAGCGGGCATTGCTGCTGTCACGTCTGAATAGCGACCACGGCGAGGCACGAATGGATAAGCTGAATGGGCCGGCCTGGAAACGTATACTGGGTGACATCAAAATCTGGCTTGGGTTCGTTCACCTGGACAGAATTTTCTTTGTTTTGGAAGGAGAATACTAATCCATTTTTTACTAGTCCAATGATGTACTTCGGAATTGTGAATGGTGGTTACGCTACCTCATTTTTCACACCGACGATTCTTAAGCAGCTTGGTTGGACCGCAGTTCGAGCACAGGTGATGAGCATTCCCATTTATGTGGTTGCAACTGTGATTTCACTCTGTGTGGCCATCGTTAGTGACAAGCTCCAGCACCGTTTCGTCTTCACAATAATAGGTTGCTTCGTCGCCACCATTGGATGGGTGATGTTGCTCTGCCAGGACTCGATTCCGAAAGGTGCACGATATTTTGCCCTTTATGCTGTCACTTGTGGAGGCTATATAACACAGCCTATCACATTGGGATGGATAAGCAACAATATGGGTGGACACTACAAGCGATCGATCTCTGCAGCTATGCAGGTTGGACTTGGTAACATTGGTGGGATTGTTGCGAGCAATATCTTCTTCGACTCTGAAGCCCCCGCCTATCCAACCGGCTATGGTGTCAGTTTGGGAATGACATGGATTTGCGGACTTGCCTGTATAATTTGCTTTGTCTGGGTTTACCGAGAAAATAAGATGCGGGACAAGGGTAAGCGGGATGATCGATATCAATTACCAGAGGATGAGCTCGGCAACCTTGGAGACGACCATCCAGATTTCAGGTTTACGTACTAAAGATACCTAGACGAATTCCAAGTGTATATGCTTACTACAGCTTGAAAGAATTGAACATTTGACTAGTATTGTGCCTTATTGAGCTTGACAAAGATTAAAGTCCCGAAGTACTTGTCGAGGCTTAAACGCCTGAGGTATACAGATCGTCCTACTTCCTTCCTTCCTTTCTTCATTCTCATATCATTTGCATATCATCTCTTACTACTATTGCCTGATATCATCGTCATCTATGTCCCTCTAGTTCGGTGCTCGCCCTCCGGGGGTTTCAACAGTTCTACGTATCCTGCCTCATCACGCAGTGAAGATCATCGTGGAACAACATGTGTAAAACATCCCGTAGAGCGGCTCATCAATCGATAGCCCTCCAACTAGATGTAAGTGGCGCTCTGGGGCTTGATCCATTTGAAGGATATCCCGTGAGATGTTTCTACAGTATTGCCCTGATCAAGCATATTAGTACGGAGCACTTCCGGAGTATACCATACAACTGTCAAATGTGGAGATAGGTACCCGATGCCAACACTTGCCCAGGTGGTCATGTTTCGAAACTTCCCGATCCCGCCTCTCGTCGGAAATTGATTGACATAATGACGACCTGACCCTCGCCGGTATGACGGGCCAAAGCGTCGAGACAAGAGTATTTCCGCCTCCTAAAATAACCATTGGAAAATGAAGTCTCGTTGCCGCCAAAGTGGCAATGGGGAATATGCCGATCTCGTCCGGGGTTTGACAGGGTTCTAATTTCTAGTAGATTCAAGTTCATAAGTGTTGTAAATTGTCCATTTCGGCGTAGGGAGGTAGTACTAGTACCTTGGAAGCGCACTTGTCTCTACTGGTAGTTGGCATTTCTTACTGGTATCTAGTAACATTGTTACTATGCACTAATTTTCGGCTTAAATACTTAAAAATGAAATTCAAGTTTAACTAGTAGTTTGAAAATTGCATTACGCTACTAAATACCAGTACTCTAATGGAAACGTTTGCTGATGGTACCTGGTTCGACCTGGCGATGTCAATATGATCCATCTATTGTCTACTATTAGTACAGATCGGATGTAGATCTTCGCATCAATCGATGCATCGTGACGAGTATGATTATCCGGGGAAATGTGCATCACAAAAGCAACTGCTCTTGTGCTGTCAATATCTTTTGACCGACCGACCAAATAGTTCAAAGACAATGAAGATCATCGACCCCTAACCTCTCTCCACGTCTACACTGTACCCAGGTACGCCTTACCGCTCCCGGTTTGGCGTCCATTCACACCAATAATTCACGCCGGCTCCACCGGGCAACCTTCCCAATTTTCTAATTGTTGGTTTGGATCGGCAACTCGCTACCGAAAATGACGTAGAGAAAGTCGAGCACAGAAGGTCGTGAGGGATGAGGGATGTTCCACGCTCGTTCGACCACATGGTGACACTCACAAAACCCTGTCGAAACCCAGTTCGCCATTGAGCCTTGGGTCCCACAGATTGTTACTCTCGACGCGGGTTGAACGAATCTAGCTTGTACTAGTGCACTCTTTTCCCCCTTGGATCGAATACCGAGCTCCAATCAGACTTTCCATTAAGACTTCCATCCCAAGAATCCCCCCGCGGAGATATTTTCAGGGCTAGGCCCGAGAGCCAATTCAAATACCCTCCAGGATCCCATCGGAGCTACTTAATCGCGGCTTTTTTCCCTCTCATCTCATCAACTCAAGTTCGAGAAAAAAAAACCCCCCCAAGCTCTCGTGGTTCTTCTTCGAACCCATATTTTCTCTCATAATGTCTCAAAACCGATCATCTTTTAATAAGACAAATCAATCTGTCACCTCCGAACGACCCTGGAAGGTCGAAACTCCCTTCGGTCCGCCACAAGTATCACGATCATTCCCTAATGGCGGTATTCGACGCATACGAGATACTCTCTCGAAATTATCACCAGGCGCACTGGCAGAGAAAGAGGAATTGCGCAAAAGAAACCAATACAAAATCCCTCTGACCCACCGAAACATCGACAACTTCGTAACGAAACAAGAAGTCAACGACGCGTGCACACCAAATCAACGCACCCCCGAAATCCAAGTGGCTGAATGGCTCGAACACGTTTCTTGAGCTAGAAGAAACGCTTGCTAGTTCAACCCATGGCCTCTGCCATGGGTTGAATTCACCAGACAGTGCTCCACACCTCCGTTCGCTCGGACGTGCTTGAGTTCAACTAGGCTTTTTCTCGACGTTTCCTTAATGCGTCGACCCCGCACGATACCAAGTTGATCGGCGCACCCAAAAACGACATTCCCGGGTATTCCCAAGGATAGGTTTGCTAGTATCACCTGCCTGAATACTCTAGTGGCCATCGCTTTTGGCGTTTGGCGTTTGGCCCGCCCGCCCCCTCTCTGTCTCTCTCCTCATGGGGCGTTGGGTGATCCTTCGTATCCTATCGCGTCGCCTTGGCGGGGACGTCATGGAGCAAGGTTGGCCTATGGTTACTCTATGCACGCCCCCGAACTGGCTTATGCTGTTGGTTAGTCGGTACAAGCGGCACGATTATCATCGGTCGCATGTTTGCTATCTCGGGTGATTCGGATGTAATCACTTGCTTGCAGCTTCTAGCTGATCATCTTCCCCCCTTTCTTCTTGTCTCGTGCTGGAACAGATAATGGAAAAGACGTCGTCAATGATGTGCTGAGTATAGATGTGGATGACCGGTACGACGGTAACGGGGAATAAAAGGGCTTGGCCTTCATGCTCATAATCATCATCATCCATGATCATAAAGAACAATCCATTTATGAAGACGTGATTGATTTCACCCGATGTTGCATTATTGGTCAAGTGATCAGATTTCTGATGATAAGTCTAGAGTGGACCCCCTTCATTGCCCGTTGCGGCTCTGTTGGACATTGCGAAGGGAGCCGCTAAACTCAAGTAGTCATGGCTTGCATGTTAATACCCTCCAACTCAATAATAGAATTTAGCTATCTGCATCTAACGATCCCAAAAGAAGCAGGTCTTCGGGCCTTAGTGCAATGCGTTGTTCATGTATAGAAGAGGGGAAGGGGAAAGGAAAAGGAACTTGGGGGGCGAGTTTGCCAAGTCACAGAATGGCCCCCGCCGCGGGGTCTTTTTAGGGTTTGACGTTCTATTCTGGCCAGTCAGCCTTGACTTTCTAAATCATACACCACTGGCACTCCCGGTCATTCAAGTTTCTGATAACTAGGGAAACGGGGAAATGGCTGTTCCTCCCAAGAAAGTAGCTATCATCGGTCCGTCGTCCTTTTGACCCTATTATCCGCAACTTTTGACATCCTAGTCGTGACTAGGGTATTCTAAGGTCTAGACCGGCCTACACGGATGTACTGATTCTGATTCTTGCTTTGATGTAGGAGCCGGACCATCCGGTCTAGTCACTGCCAAAACCCTCTTGCACAATTTCCCACGTGGTACCTTTGCTCCGGTGGTTTTTGATCGTCGGGAAGATGTCGGCGGTCTCTGGCCAAACTGCTCGGGTCCCACTATCACTAAGAAAACATGGACTGCCAACGGCGCCAATGACCCCGGGACGGTGACGTTGGATCCTGGAATGCGTACAAACCTCAGTCGCTTTACAGTTGCTTTTTCCGATCTCTCTTGGGAGTCTGTGCTTGAAAATGGTGACATTCCGATGTTTCCGCAGGCTAGGCAGGTTGGTCAATACTTGGCAGCTTACGCGGAACGGTATATCCCAAAGGAAGCTTTCAAATTGGGGATCAATGTGACAAGCGCGGAACGATCTGTGGAATCCAATTCTTCTGTGAAATGGAAGGTTTCTTGGGATCAGAACTGGTATGTACCTGGGCATCTAGTCATGTCCGTTGGAGCGATAGCCCTTTTGATCAAATATTGATACAAGGTAAACTTCCAGTACCCAGTCTACACATGAGGAGAAGTCGCAGCCAAGCAAGGGAGAAAACTTTGAGGAATTCGACTACCTTGTAGTGGCATCTGGATACTTTGCTCGTCCGAATATCCCAGAGATACCAGGATTAGAGAAATTCACTGGGCGGATTCTTCACAGCTCCACTCTTTCAAAAGGCCATGAAGCAACCATCGATGAAGACCTTCGCCGCGGCAATGTTGCGATTCTCGGTGGAAGCATGTCAGGCGTGGAAGCTGCATCGACATTTGCGATGCACCATTCCTCTTTAAGATGGGCCAACACAGGAGATCAAACGACCACAAATGGTTCAATTTACCACATATCCTCGCGGCCATTTTGGACATTGCCCACATATCTACCGCATAACCAGTCGTCTTCCAGTGATGTGCATTTTGTTCCACTTGACTTGACTATGTACGACCTAGACCGCCGGCCTCCTGGTCCGATAGAATACTACCTGGGCCCCATTCCAAAGGACAAGGTAGCTAAGACCAATGCATACTTCCATTCAATGCTCGGCGAGGAATACGAGAAGTTCGGACACGTGGGCTCAAGTGGACAGGATTCTAGTCCCCGTCCCCCATGGGTAGCCATAGGCAATGAATACGCTGGATTTATTCGATCAGGTACAATCGAACCAACAATTGGCCGTGCTACGTCTATACACCCAGACTCAGATCCAAACAAAAACACAGCAACAGTCAAAGTTGAAACCGAAGACGGCGACTCAAGATCACTAGAAAATGTGTCCTGCATCGTGATGGCAACAGGATTCACCCCATTTGAATCGCTATCTTTTCTACCTCCGGATGTTTTATCCGCCTTGGAGTATACTCCTACAGATGCATTTCTACCCTTGGTTCTAGACCAAGGCGGTAGTCTCCGATCAGATATTCCAGACCTTGGCTTTGTCGGATTTTATCGAGGCCCTTACTGGGGTGTGATGGAGATGCAGGCGAGATTTCTCGGCAAAACGTGGGCTTCGGCAAAATATGAACCTTCGCAGACTGAGTCGCAAAGGGAGAATATTCGTCTTCTGAGACAGCCAGCCACTCAAGCTTGGCGAGGTCAGTTTCCGATGGGTGACTATGTTGGGTTGATGGAAACATTGGCCAAGGATCTGGGAATACAACGTACTGAGCTGGAACGGGTAGAAGGGAGTGGACCGGTTATACCTGCTCGTTATATCTACAATGACTCGAACTTTTGCTCAAAAGATCAACTTGAGACCGGAGATCAAGGGCCTAGTGATGCACAGTCGTCTTTGAATTCATTGTCTTCGTTAGGGCTGAGCACTGGCACTAGTTCTGACCAATCAGAGTCCCCGGAGATCCAAGCGGCTATAGCCATGGCTATTTTCAGAGCTCTTCATGGAGAATGGAAATTTACCAAGAGGGGTTATGTCGGCGAAATAGCCGGGACTGTGGCTTTCCACCCACGGTTTCCAACAGACCCTGCATATGACAGGGAGTATGTCTGTGAGGAGTTGTCTTCGGAGTCTACCGACAGTATCCACAGCCCTATCCGCTCAATCTGGAGGCTTTCAGAGGCAGGAGGCGCCGGATTTCCGATTCGGATAAGTCCCGCGAAGGGAGCTGAGCTTGGTTCAGAAGCTCAGACACCTCGTGGCTTTAGTGTTTTGTCTGCACAACATCGACAAAGGCCCGGAGACAAGACTGGTCCAGATTCGAGCGTTGATGCGAGCTTCGATCGTGTCTCGGATTATGTTCTTCAAGACGACCAGTTTAGATACGAGTACTGGTTTGATGGCGTTTCTATCTCCAGGTGGGAACTTTCTCGTATAGATGAGAATGTGGGCCAAGATGGGACGATCATGCGGACTGTATACACCAGGAACTAGACCGTCATGCTGAGCTACACGAATGACTATGGAACATTCACGCTTGGCGAATATTCGAATACAATATAACTCTACCAAATACAGATGACCAGTCAATAGATCTTAATTGGGAAACTCTAGGAGGTTTCAGGTTCTATCGCAAAGTAAGGTGTAGGGATAGAGAGGTTCTTCAAGACTAGTACAAAACCTCGGTTCCAGAAATCAAAGCTATGAACCAGACTGAATCGGGAAGGTGGAATACAATAGAAGAATAATTTTAAGGTTCATTTTGACAGCTGAAATAACATTATAACCGAGGCGCTAATCGGCTAGTCCGAGTCCAAGTCAGATCATATCTGGCCAACGAATCATTGAACCGCTGAAATACGATCCCAATACCTAGGTAGACTAGCGTCGCGCTTTACAACATCAATTTGAGTGAACATAACTAGTATAACTCGTCTTGAAATATTTTAATTTCTTCTCAGCCAAACAAATTCCCAAACCAAACCTTCCGGATCGCCTTCGGTTCCGGCCGAGTGGCAACGGCACCCCGATGCGCATCGGTGAACCTTGGTTGACACCCGCTTAACGGGAATAGTAAGGGTCCTTGGGCCGAACACTCGGATTCAATGTTGCATTATTTGCAGGAACTGCATTAACTTATTCTCAACTGACCAATCGACGCCACCCGGTTACAAGAGGCTGGTCCGTTCTAGTATCCGGGGAACCTTGGTGATCATGGGTCCGCCGGCACGATGCGAGCCTCAAGACTCTTTCGGATTTGCGGCGTGGGCTCGGCCGGGTCTAGATCCTGACTATCTTTTTACAAAGATTCATCTAATCTGTTTTTTCAAGCCTATATAAGGTTATAACGAGGCGCTGTCGCCTCGTGAAAGTCTTTATCAATCATATTCAACTTTGGGCTGGAAGGTGGGAAGAATCAATCGAATATCAATCTTCAAGATACTATTTGCCACACCCTCTATCACCAAAACATCAAAGCACCAATATCATACATGCAACTTGAACCTGTCAACATGTCAAGAGACAATTCGATTCAAGACCGTGATGGTAAACCACCTCTCACTCTCGACCCGATATCAGAATGGCGAGCCTGGCAAGCTCTCTCCGTCTACTTCACCGTGCTCCTAAACCGACAAATCCAACGCCGCTGGCTCCTAGAGCACAAATACATGGAAAATGTCCCAATCTCTCAACACTTCCGCCCATTCATCTTCCTCGAACCAGTCCCAACCCTCCACAAGCCCGTCCTCCCTTCAGAATCAAACACAGACACAGACACAACTAGTGCCATCCACATCTCCCAATCCAAATACAACCCCTACAATCTCAAAGCCCTCCAAACCCTCAAGCAAAAAGTCCACCTCCTCCGCGCCCGCGTCGAAAAGGGCAAAGAACTCGCCTCCGAAATCGAGCGCCGAATGCAAGATCCGCGCATCCACTTCCCAACACACTTCTGCCACACATGCGTTATGGACGGTGACTGCGTCGAAGTCCTGCTGACAAAATGCGGTCACCGTGTGTGTAAGACGTGTCTGTCTTTCGGGATTGATGAGAATGGCGTTTATGAGTGTAGTATTTGCTTTGCGCCGGCGAGCTTTGTGGCTAAGTCGCCGTTGGGACCGCAGCGGTCTTGCTCGGAGCAGATTTCTAGGGTTTCGAGGAAGGTTGGGAATTTGGGGGGTAAGTCGCCCCGGTGGTCGGCTTTTGCTTTGAAGAATTGAACTTGATTTGAAGTTGGCTTGTTTGGGGCTTGGTTGACTGGTTTTTTAGATGAATGATGGTTTCGAGTTCAGGTTCGTCTTCCAAGTTACGGTGGTGAGATGCGTTCCAAGGTTTTTATGAATATTACCTCGCGAGGGCTGCTTCCGAGGTCAATGTTAAAGGGGGACGATGTTATGGGTTCATGTTTTTCAAGGTTTCTTGCTCTTTTAGATAGCGGCATTTACATACCACTAGTACTAGTACAATAATAACTTTACATTGTGAATCCTTGTACAATCCTAAGCCACCTGGGCATCCATAAAATACTAATGGTACTAGGAACCTTCAAATGTTGTGATATCTGTTTCTAAGGCCAGATAGCACGCAGTACAATTGTACTAGTACTAGGCAGCTCCATGTAGGAGAGGTCCTTAGTATCGCTGACTCATAGGAGTAGCCGTTCCAATGAACACTGTTAGTGGGCATTTGGAGGTACTAGTACGCACAATATCGCATCACTTGTATCGTTAACACCTGGGCACTAGTACCGTATCGTTCAAGCTGCGATGCGATATCGCCTAGTATGGTACCGGATATAGTATGTACTAGTACTACGAATAGTTACTACTTGACGATATTCTGAATTCGACTAACGCCCGGGCGTGCGATACAGTAGTAATACGATATTTGAGCGATACCCGCCGCACATCCCAGCGATATCGTAGAAAATGAGCGATACAGAACCTTTCGTACTAGTAGTGGTCTATAAATTTCAAGGTTTTGGCGATATTCCAAGGTTATCGTCAAGTTACGATATTCTAAACCCTGTTCAAGACGATAATACTAACGATAGTACAATTGTAGGTACTACTTTAACGATAATCCAAAATCTTGACGATGCATAGTAGCAACGTGTATCGTATCGTGTGCGACTCTACTAGTAACTAGTAGCAGTACGACATGCTCGTGCGTACTAGCATTGGGAGCAAAAATAACAACCTAAATATAAGATGGATATCAGCTGATGCGGGGAGGGGAGACTCGGCCATGTATGTGTTGTCGCTTACACACCTGGGCACCCTGACCTGCCAGCGGGAAATTAGGCAATACCCCAGGACTCAAGGAGTACATGTGAAATCCGCGCATTACTTTTTTCTCGGGGATTCCGGATTGTCCCTGGCCTTCAGCAATCTAGGCTCAGGCAAAATGGACACAAATGTATCATTTAACGGCTCAAACTTCGGGTTAGAAGTGGGGGTCAATCATGGAACCATCACCAATGAATTTCGCACCCTGGGTAAGATTTCCGGACGAAGCATTCAAGTTGCCTTTGCAGCATATTGATGTTGAGTACTTTAAGATATCGAAAATGAACTTCCTATCGCTGAAGGAGCCGCATTCGATTCATTCGTCAACCAACATGAAGAAGGGTGTCTTCCTGGCACTCGAACCGACATACTCCATGACATCGACATTTGGGCCAGCTCCCCGAAAGCAAAATGTATATTTTGGCTCAATGGAATGGCGGGTACAGGGAAATCAACCATCGCTCGTACTGTGGGACGGCGGTTCAGTAATGCTGATGCAGCATCCTTGGGAGCAAGTTTCTTTTTCAAAAGGGGCGAGGCTGACCGAGGTAATGCGGCCAAGCTCTTCCCGACACTCGTCAGACAATTGGTTGCCAGAATACCGCAGTTGCGTGATCCTGTTAGAGCAGCAATCAAGAAAGATCCAGAATTCAGGACGAAAGGGCTAAAGGATCAGTTTCACAAGCTAGTCCTTCAGCCTCTTCATGAATTAGTAGATCAACCCAAGGATTCAAAGCTAAACCTGCTGATTGTGATCGATGCGTTGGATGAATGCGACACTGACAAGGATATCAGACTTATATTGCAGCTCCTCCCACAGCTGCAAACAGAGAGTCTTCGCTTGAAAGTATTTTTGACAAGCCGACCAGAACTACCAATCTGTCTGGGATTCCTAAGGCTATCAAGCGACAGATATGAAGATTTGATTCTGCATGAGATTTCCAAGGAAGTGATTGAGCATGACATATCACTTTTCTTAGAACATCGTATCTCTGAAATAAGGATAGAGCGTCGTTTATCTCCAGAATGGCCAGGACCTGCTAGATTCGAAAATCTAGTTAGCCTTGCCATCCCGCTTTTCATCTTTGCAGCAACCATGTGTCGAATCTTCGAAGACCACAATTGGGACCCGGAAAACAGTATTGAAGAGATCATTGCTCATAAAACAGATGTATCATCTAACAAGCTTGATGGTACATATCTGCCAGTTCTAAGGAGGATTCTGCCTGACGACTCGGAGCACAGTTCAAGCCAGAAGGCAAAACTTGTGGAAGAATTTCAGCAAATTGTGGGATCCTTCATCATACTAGAAACTCCATTTTCTGTGGTGTCTCTCTCTAAGCTTTTAGAACTTTCTGAGAGTACGATCACTCTACGGCTAGCCTTGCTACACTCGGTCATAAATGTGCCTGATGACAGCACAACTCCAGTGCGCCTCTTTCATCTATCCTTCCGAGACTATCTGCTTGATCCAGATACCCGGCAAAAGACCCCTTTCGCCGTGGAGAGGTCCAAGGTACATGAGTTCCTAGCTTTGAAGTGTCTTGCTATTGGGAAGAAGCTCCTACGAAAGAATATCTGCAATCTTGCTTGGGACGGAACAACGCGATCAGAAGTCTCGCAGAAGACAATTGACAGCCAAATCCCCCAAGAATTACATTATTCTTGCCGATATTGGACTTTGCATTTGATAGAGAGTGGTAATCTCGAAGAGCTCAAAGATCAAACACTCTCATTCCTCCGCGAACATTTTTTGCACTGGATGGAAGCAATGAGCTGGTTAGGATTGGCATCGGAAGCAATACATTCCATTCAGCTTTTGACCATGACATTTGAGTCAATGAATACTATTCACTCTGTAAGTCAGCTACTAACTGACCTCCAGGGCTGAAGGGTCACTCTAATTGATGGCATAAATAGGATTATCCCGAGTCCGATATTCTGGCATTTCTGGTTGATATGAAGCGCTTCATATTCAATGGTATTCGCCCGATAATCGAAGAAGCACCTCTACAAATTTACAGCAGTGGTATTTTATTTGCGCCTGAAAGATCATTGGTGCGCAGGGCCTTTGCCAAAGAAATTCCAACTTGGATTAGCCAGCTCCCTCAAACTGAAAATCATTGGACTAGCGTATTGCAGACTCTTCAGAGCCCCTCAGTGACAGGAAAAGTGGCTTTCTCCCCCAACGGTCTTTTTATAGCCTCGTGGGCCGGTAACCTTGACATGGACAATGTGTGTCTATGGGACACGGCAACTGGCACGATCCAGTGGACCTTGAACTTCCCCGTGCCAATAGATCTTGTCTTCGCGCCAGATAGTCAGACTCTAACTTGCACAAGTTCATTGGAACAGTCCATTCCAACATTCGATACATTCTCGGGGTCCTTGATTCAAAAGTGGGACCACGATTTCGCGGGAAGAGTGAGGACGTTGAGCCTTTCTAGTGATAGCTCCAAAATTGCAGGTGCCCATGACAACTGCGTGATGGTTTGGGACAGGACGAAGAATACCCCTCGTCTTACTTTCAAGACTTGGGGAACTCCGAGAAAGCTGGAATTTTCTCAGGATAAAAAACTTCTATTATCCCTTTTTGACAGCGGGAAGGTTATGATTTGGGATATAGCGACAAGAACACTCAGCAACGAATTTGAACTTGGCAAAGATGGACTTGGTCAAAATTCACTGATACTTTGTCACGACAATCTTCATCTTATCTGTGATATCGACGGCCTGCAACTCTGGAACATTTCGACGGGTCTCCTCGAGAGGAAATTTGAGAAGCATGCGGATTCCGATTTCGATTTCCTATCCATATCTTCCGATGGTAAAACAATAGCGACCATATCCGATGGAGACTTGGTAGAACTATGGAGCCTAGAAACTGGTACTGTGGAGCGGACATTTCATCGCCACTTCTTATGCTGGCTAGCAATTTCGCCTAATGGCCAGCTTCTCGCAACCGCACAGGGGTACCAACGCACAGTCATGATCTGGGATTTAAAGTCATCAATTCTGCATGGAGCATATGATTTGCACAGCCCAGTTACTTGTATGGCCTCGCCATCAAGCTTCGGTACAATTGTGTGTGGCTGCGAGGATTCAACAATCATAATATGGAGTGTAACGGCTTCCATAATTATTTGCACGCTCAGAGGGCATTCGGCACCCGTTAAAAATCTTGCATTTTCTCCAAATGATTCACTGCTTGCATCTGCAGCACTAGATGGATCAATAATACTTTGGGATACCACCAGTTACAAGTACAGATATATCCTGCATCAGACACCGCACGGCGACTATGGAGCTCCCATCACGATGAACTTCTCCCTTGATAGTCGCTTCTTGACTTGTGAATATCTTACCAATCGGTGGTTTAATCAGGGATCTCCTTTTTGTATATTGGATACTCATACAGAGGCTTGGAGATGCGCAGTGGAATATGGTTGGTCGTCTCCGAGAGGTGAACTAATAGCATCAAAGTCCAAAGACGAAATTCTTCGACTATTGGATACCCACACGGGTGAACTTCAATCATTTTTGAATCCAGCGCCTGTTCCAACAAACTATGAAGTTCAGTCTCCCCAAAATCGGTTCCTATTCTCTATTTTGAGTGATGGGAGAGTGCTGCTGCAAGGAAATGACGACCCGAAAGAAACTCTCCAGACACTAGGTCTTCGCACAGACATTTCTTGCATGGCCTTCTCATATGATGATGGTGTTTTAGCAATAAGTCTGACCAAGACTCGTGCAATTGAGCTCTGGGATACGAGGACTGGTTCCAAGCACAGTATTATCAGAGAAAATTCAGCAACCATCTGTGCGATTGCATTCTCACACACTGGATCGATGATTGCAACTGGATCTATCGACAAGACGATTGAGATCTGGAATCTGCCAACAGGGAAGCTCCTCGGAGTCTGCTGTGGACACTTTGGTGCCATTTATAGCTTGAACTTCTCCCTGGACGGCAAGCTTCTTGCGTCTGGCTCTGCCGACAAAACTGTCATTATTTGGGACACGTCCACCAGAACCCAGATCAAATCCCTAAAGGGTCACCCCGAAGCAATATTCACTGTTAAGATTTCCTTATGCAAGAATTTCCTTGCGTCTTTTTCAAGGGACCAAACAGCAATACTTTGGGAACTTACCCAGGGTAAGATGTGGCAACAACGTAAAGGTCTCTCAAGTGAATGTTTGTCTACGGCGTTTTCTAACGGCAATCATGGCTCCGCTGAAGGGCCTGTACCCGGGGAGACGAGTGTCCAACACACAAGCCGGGATCTAGCAACAAGTCTGACCAAGACGCACGCAGCTGAGTACAGTTCTAGCTGGTCCTACGATGACATATCATCAGCAGAAATCCATTGGGCAGAGGATGGCTCGGACTGGACGGCATTTGTATTTCAAGGAGACCCAAAACCAACTCCTAGCCATGGCGTTTCCATATCAGCTGTATCCTTCTCCGTTGATGGTGAACTATTGGCCTCGGGATCAAGCAATGGAAAGGTCAGAGTCTGGGTCTTGGCCGCGAAAGCAATGAAGTGGGAGGGATCACATTCCCGAGAGGAGGTGAGGTTTTTGGCATTTTCTCCTGATAAACGGAAGTTGGCATCATGCACCTCCAGCATTATTGGTGTATGGGACACAGATCTCGGACAAATGATCAGAACACTTGAAATATCCCACAAAGTTTATGAATTGAGCTTTACAGAGGATGGCTCGAAACTGAGATTGAATGGTGGCGTCTTTCAGATTGATATTGGAAGTGATACTTCAGATATGGACCTCTTTGGCATTGAAATCGAGATTGTCAGCCGACAATGGGTGGGTATCAATGGGAAAAGGCTACTGTGGCTTCCGCCCAAGTATCGCCCACGAGCCGATGTCCGTGTTCGAAGTTATCTCCAGCTTAAAGGAAATGTTCTTGCTATAGTAGCTGAACGAAGTGGAGAAGTGATTTTTATAGGATTTTCTATGTAAAGAATGAATCCTATTCTGTTTCCTGGGGTACTAGTAATTTTGAACTTGAAGTCATGTCGAATATCTGCAAAGATCACGGCTGTAGACTTGCAATCAGTACTAGTAGTATTCGCGGTAATTAGTACAATTGAACTTTGAGATTGCGATACTACTACTACAATGGATGTCTGGAACTGCATGCCAGTGTATCCCTAGGTCTTCAAGCTTCTCTGAGCTCCCACTGCCCCTGCTACCTAGGTAGTACTAGAAGACCAGGCCTGGTTCGCAGACAGACCTCCCCTCAACTTGAATACCCTGGATATCTTTATTCCATGGATATCCCGGCCGGACCTATTCAAAACCACAGATAGGTAGAATTATTACCTACTAGGTAGTAGTGTAGCGGGGAACCCGCTACGATATGATAGATCACATTGCGGTGAGATTAGTATGAGGTGTATATAGGAAGCCAGTCTGCCAGTTATTTTACAATCAAGAGAGACCCTTCTGTTCGTACTAGGCTACTCCTGTGTCCTCCTTTCTGACCTCCCACTGCCCCATTTGAGAGCCCTCCTGACGAGCTTCCAAGGTTGGTTCGCAGACAAGCTTCGCCTCACACGATGCCAGCTACCCTGCCCGTCTGCAGTACTAGTAGTACTGCTAGGATGAGTGGAAACCAGACAGCTGTTTCTTGCATCAAACATACAAACTCAACTTGCTCAAGCTCCGATCAAACTGGAGTTAGTAGAAACTTGAACTTGTCCCTAATTAACTACTACATGGATACCTTCTACTACTAGTAACTAGTTACTCCTACTACTCAACTTGAAGTATCCGAGGCTCAGTGTACCAAGGTAGTAGATGATTTACCAGTAATCATATGGTAGTAGTAGTTAGTTATATTCCAACCGTAATCCATCTATCTAAACCAAACAAGCTATACACTATGCAGAATGCAACTCTCAAACGCAAAACACAAGCAAACAAGCAACCCTAAAATAACTGGCCATCCCAATCTAGAAAAAAAAAAGAGGAATTCTAAGCGGTACTAGACTGGGAACAACCAGATAGGGTCTGGGGGGACATCGAGACATGAAGGGGGTGAGGTGGTGTGGGGAAGGGGGGAAATGCATCATGAGCTGAGCCATGGTCTTTTTCTTCCCTTTAAAGAAGACCATGTACGCCGCCAATCGAATTTCACCAGATCAGAAACGCCATTTTCCATATAATGACAACTGCAACTGTACCGCATGAACACTGGAGGAGGAAGTCATGTGGCGAAAAGCAAAGGCGAAAGCAAGAGAGGGGGCGGGGTTTAGAGTAGGGTCCGTATATCGCGATGAGGAGGGCGAGGGGGATGATGGAAGAGACATTATACAGGAAGAGTAAGGTATGCAATCATGCCAGCTGATCACCGGCTACCCCAAAAATAATAGATAATAAAAGCAAATGCATAGGAATAGAGCGGTTTATGGTGTGCGTGGCGTAAATCAAGGGGGGTGTGTGTGCCCCGAGATGGGTATCAAGACATGACATGATGTGATGGTGAGAGAAAAGCACGCGGTTTTTCGTACGTAGGGGAGAGAAGAGGCGAGGAGAGGGAGACAAAAAGGGTGTCGGTGTCAATAATTGCCCCGTTCACCTATCCTCGGCGTGTTCTCCATCATCAATAACCATTGAAACATCTTTGACAGGATGCAATAGCATAGGTGGTAGACACATGCGACCTTCGCCAGCCAACTCTTGCTGCTCACCACCGTCATTGTCGACGCGAAGTCCAAGCCAGCGGCGCCAGATGTTGGGTGAGAATCCGGCAGAGTAGAACCAAGTGGTACCCTTGAAATTATGTTCGCGGTCACCAAAGATAGAGGTGCGGGCTCCGCCAGATGCACCATTACGGCCAGCATTGAAAACCGACTCCAAATAGCGGGTGGGCCAGCGGCGATCGATATAGACGGCGTGGGGGACGTAGACAGCCTTGAAACCATGGTGGAGAGCTGTGGTTGCAGGCCACATCTCTGAGAACATGCTGTGACGCTTGAGACTGCACTCGCGGTGCATCGTGGTGAGAAGCTTGCGCGAGATACGAGATGCGGTGATGATTGCTGTACGGCGTGGAGGCATGCCATGCTCCTTGTTGTATCCAGTGACATCGTCCCGAAGTAACCAAGTAGTTCCCTCGGGGTCATACAATGGGTTAAACACAATAAGATCGGCGTCTTCGCCAACACCCCAGGTATACTGGTCCTTCTCCATGGTGGTCGGCGGAATGCCTTCACCTTCCACCTCAAAGATATCACGCTCGTCAGGGCGCTCAGGACCCCAGACAGGTTTATCGCCTTGTTGGTGGTTCACCATGCTGCCGGCGCTTTCTCCGTCAGGGCCAGGCTTTTTAGCACTCCACAGATTATTCGGGCTGTTGGTGCCACTCTCTGTTTGGACACGAACTGTATGGCGGAAGTCCTCCCATGATCCATGAACAGAGGGAACATAGAATCGGGCATTTCGTTCCCAAAGTCCCTTGCGCGGCTGTTGCTTAGCCCAGTCCGCCACCTTGTCGAAGAGATGGTACCAGTGTCCGGTATAGCGGGCATCCATCTCCCAATTCCAGAAGTAATCGTATTCAGGGTGCTGGAAAGCGAAGTATTGCATGGGCATGTATGTACTGCGGTAAACACCGTGAATAGGTAATCCGCGAGTCAATGTCTCCTCCATAGCAGGGTACACCAGGGCCATCTGCTGTTCTGACCACAGGGTTCCCATGCCACGGAACTCCTCAGGCAAGGCATCCCTCAGCACACGCTGATAGGTCTCGTCGTCCGACCAGATCTGAAGATCACCATTCTTAACGTGGATGAGGAAATGAATTGTGTACTCGCCACCCGAAATCAGCGATAGCTCCGAGATGACCGATCGTAGATAGACAATGTCTTCGGGGGTATAACGGAAATCGTGCCAGGTTCGAATTACGACCGCAGTTCTGGGTAGACGATCGGAACCGATTCGAGGCTTGGTAGTCGAGGTATCCTCCAGGGTGGGAATGTTCACAGTGGGAACACCGACAGGCATTGCGACAAACTTGTTCAAGCGCGGTTCCGGCAGCTCATTAAAGCGATGACGGTTTGCAGCGTGGCATCGTTGCTGTGCGCTAGCCCAATCCACCTCGCGATAGTCGACTGGAGGAGAGTCTTCCCAAATGCGCTCGGCGCCATCGCGGTGGCCTTCAAGACCGGCGCCGATGCCACCTTTCTTGACTCCATACCCCAAACCATATGGACCCAGACGACCAAATCGATCAAAGCACATATCATCTTGGATTCCTAGCATTGTATTCGAGCCCATCACTGGGTCCGGAAAGCCTTCTGGTACACCGGGGTAGGATTGAATGCGCGGAACGGGAGTCTTGCCGTCGGCGTCCAAGAAGCACTCGCGCTTGTCGCCATACTTACTGACGTAGTCAGGAGAGGCGTAGTCGGGGTACGGGTTGAAAACGGAGCTCGACAATGTCGGTTTCAAGTCTCGCTTGCTGGGTCGGTTCTCATCTGCGCCATTTGCTCCCTCTGCGTTCTCTGCGCTCTCCGCGCCCTCTGCGTTGTTCGCGGGGTCGTCTCGTGGCGGTAATGACATCGCCTCTGAGCCATCTCCAGGGTATTCGGGGACATTCTCCTTGCGAGCTACTAGTTTCGATAAGCCACCCTCATAACGCTGGAGCATTGGGAAGCTCTCCCATTGAGGAGGTTTAGAGGCGGGCGGTTTTGGGAGTTCGACCGCCACCGGTGTCACGGAGGAGGCGATCGTGAAACGGAAGAGGGTGAAGACAAATAGTAATAGGGAGACGAAGAGAGCGAAGCAGAGCCAGCGCATTATGCGATGAGGTACACGGAATCCAACGCCGGCCTGAGCACGACGAAGGCCCGCACCGCTCATGACAGATGGGTAGGAAGCGGAGGAGTGTTGTGGACCGTCATTGTCGTCACTTTCGGATTCGCTGGGGGAATCATCGCTGCGATGGCGGTGGTGGTTATGGTAAGGGTGACGGCCAATGGGTTGTTTTTCGATATCATCTTGAGCTCGCGCACTATAAGGTGAAGGTTTGTTATAGGCCGCGGAAGATCTCCTGGCCTGGACGGTCATGTTGCCGGGGCAGTCGTCAACATGGGAAGAGGGAGGAGACTGCGAGATAGTTCAGCGACGCATGGAGGGTTTGCGTTCTCAAAATAGAAGCGGGAACTAGTGGAGATTTGAAGAAAAGGGGGAAGGGTGGGAGAGGAGAGAAGTAAAGAGGCACGCGATGAAAGTAGTGGTAGATCGTCGTTGGTTTGGGTTGGGGGGGCGAGAGAGGCGGGTTGTTTGCGGAGTCTAGACTGAACACAACAACACAACAGAATAGTGTACACACACTGACAACAACAAAGGAAGTGGAAGAGGAAGAGAAGAAGAGGGGAAAAGGAAAAGGACAAGAAAAGACCAAGAGAATCAAACAGACGAATTGTCTATTGGGCCAGCAACGATACAAATCACAAATCACAAATCACAAAATCCTGGCAGAAGGAAGAAAAGTCTGGGCGTATGCGCCAAGCCCACAGGGGAAAATGAGGATTACGCAGATTACGCACGTCGGCTTGAGTTGGGCGGATACTCATTCCAGAGTTGAGATATAGCATTGTAATTACGGAGTAGACAGGGCTGAGTAGTATACAGATACATCTATAGACCAGTTAGTCTGGACTACCTAGGTAGTACCTGGTGCTAACAGGTTAAGGCAGGGTATACGAGTATACGAGCGATACTGATGATACTGATAATACTGAGATGAATGCACAAAAAGGAGAACCAGCAATTTTGACGTGGCGCCAGAGAGAAAAGAACAAATGAGGCTAATAGCATAGCGAAGAGAAATCGAGCCATGGCGAACACAAACACCCCCTGCTCCGAGGGCCAAGATCCCATTCCTGTATGGTAGTGGCCTCCTCGTGAAGAACAAGAACTCCCGCCATAATCATCACTCATTTGCAGATTTCCCGTGGTATTTCTCTTGCATCTGCTACGTACACAAACACTCCCCATCACAATTTCGTATTATACCCGTTTAATCGCGGTTCGTTTTCCGGAGAGTGTCAGCGAGCCACTCCAGACCCTCGTAGAGACCGTCACCAGTGGTGGCGCAGGTGGATTGGATGAACTGGGGAAGATGTTAGCAATGAACGAGAATAGGAATGGACATGCACATGGACAGTGCACAGAATTGCACAACAGTGCACGATTGTGCACGGATGGCAATGCTGGAGGTGTCCCTGCAGGAAATGGAACTAATGGAACTTGAACTTACCCAAGCACGGCGGGTCAGGCTCTGGAGACCCAGTTGCTGGGTAATCTCGGCGGGGCTCATGGCGTTCTAGTAATCGCATAATCAGCTATCATTCTCACAGATCTTTTCATCTTTTGATCGTTTTCGCCGTTTTCGGACGATCCTCAAGATCTTTGTTGTGACCCGGGAATCACTTACGGGAAGATCTTGCTTGTTGGCAAAGACCAAGAGGAGCGCATCACGGAGCTCATCCTCGTTCAGCATGCGCTGAAGCTCCTCCCTGGCCTCAACAATACGGTCCCGATCGTTGCTGTCAACCACGAAGATAATACCCTGGGTGTTCTGGAAATAGTGGCGCCACAGAGGACGGATCTTATCCTGACCACCGACATCCCACACGGTAAATTGAATGTTCTTGTACTCGACGGTCTCGACGTTGAAACCTAAAAAAAATTACAATGTCAGCGCCAATAATACAGAAGTCGGCTTTGAGTTGAGAAGAGTAAATTCGTGGGCGTTTCTGTGGGTGATGTCCTGTATCGTGCGCGGTCGGCGGGTCCCGCAGTGTTCACCGCAAGGACTCGACCAGCAGTTGATACCGGTGGCGATATTGCCGTTGGGAGGGAAAACAAATATGAGGATGGTGTCGGAGATGGTATTGGAGACTGACCGATTGTAGGGATGGTGGTGACAATTTCACCGAGCTTGAGCTTGTAAAGAATGGTGGTCTTTCCGGCAGCGTCAAGACCAACCATCAGGATACGCATCTCCTTGCGACCCCATAGTCTATCGAACAACTTCGAGAAGGTAATACCCATATCGGCGGTGTCTCGAAGCCTAGAAGAAAAGTGGAGGTTGAGATTAGATTTGGAACTGTCTAGATTTTTGGGTGGTTCTTTGACTTGGATTGAAATCAATAATAAGGGAGAGAAGGGAAGAAAAGGCGGAGGGGGAAGGGAGGGGAGAGAGATGGGAAAACGTGTTGTGTCGGGGATTTTAGGGTTTAAGGGGAGGGAGGCAAAAGAAGTGAGGGATTCAAAATGGAGGATATGAAATTGACAGAGAATGAAGAAGAAAAGAAAGCAGCGGAGACATACCGAGTAGTGTGATGTGAGAAAGAGAGAGAAAGAAAGGAAGAGAGAGGGAGAGGAAGAAGGTGAGGTTGTTGATAGGGGAAAGGGAGGAAAGGACACACTCTGACAATCACGGGGAGACTCACAGTAGGGTCACTGACAATACTCTCTCACACGGGGAATACACTCAAGTGCTACACTTCTCCTTCCCACAACTCGTGCTTATTTTCTTTTCTCTTCTCTTCTAATACCGTCTCTACCTGTTCTCTTACCACCCTTTCATATACACAATTTCTCCTCTCGTATACATTCTTTCTCTCTCTTCTATTACTTATTGTCTTCTCTACCACTGAGGACACCGTGTTCCCGTATTCGAAATACCGGAGGCGAGGGGCGCACTGGACCATGGCCATCGGTGTCGACCCTTCTCGTTGCTCGACCCAGATCTGGACGCCTGGTTGGCCCCGCTGATAGGCCACGCGAGGATTATCAGCCCCATCTAGCGCTGCGCTGCCCAGAATTGAATGAGAAAAAAAGGCTCTCGGTGGACACCTTACAGACATGACACCATCCCCACGAGCGGTGCTTATCACCCCCATCCACCCCAATTCCCACCATCACCCCTTCCTAGATCTGATCTCCGAATGATCAATCCCGTCGAGACTTGACCATCCTCTCTCGCGAACTTCGAAAAAACGTTTTGACCAGGGACCGATAAATAGTCTTGCCTTCCACCGTGTCGCTTGCCTTACCAAAGACCATCAATACAATCACCGAAACAAACAAAATCACCCCAAATGCCACCCAGTATTGCACCTGCGTGTAAACACCCTTGACGCCTTCCAACTCGGTCGAAAAATAGGCGGTCATCAAACTGACCGGCAGGAATAATATGGTAGCCTTGGCTAGCAAAATAGTGATTCGTGTCAACTTCTCAACCGCTTGAGAGTCTTTAAGCGCAATCAAGTTGAAGTTCTATCACGTCGCGAGAGCGTCACAATGGTCAGCCGGGTCGCGCACAGGCAGAACAATAACCAGAAGAAATCAAGAATAGCAAAAAAAAAAAAAAAGGCAGAATTGAGTCATAAACCTCATTTGGCGCTTCACTTACCAGGAATGTGAGCGACTCTTTCTCGGTGAGACATGTCTCGATCTCGCTCAAGCAGTACAAGTTGATGCGATCCGCCAACCGCTCGAAACGAGCCACCGCTGCCGAACTTAACAGCACTCCAACAGGCTTGTCATTCACACTGGCCAATAATCCACTGCTGACCGAACCCTCGTGTCGCTCATGTCGCAATTCAGCCAACTCGACTTCCTCGGGCGTCACTCCCAGGAGTGCCGGGGCTGGTGGGGATCCGCGGGCCTCATCGCGTAAGAGTCGCTGTCGCTGTAGCAAGCGCGTCATGATCAACTCGTAGCTTTGGTACAGGCGTTTGAGCACTCCAAGCCGGCGGCCTAGCCAGTGCAATCGTTGCACCAGGTCTATCACCGGCTTTTCCAGCATGTCCTCTCTCTACGACCAAGTCAGTACTTGCGTCAAATCACCACGGAGGTATATTCTAATTGGAAAGATGAGGGGACCTACTAATTTCTCCAAGAAGTTGCTATACTTATGCTCTCGTTTGGCGACCAATGCAAAGCTTGACATCCAGTCGTCAAATAGGTAATAAAAGAGCAAGCTGGGTCCGTCCTCTTGTTTAATATTCCCTTGATCCGGTCCCTTGTCGCTGAAATGCCGGACTCGGGTTATGACGAGTGAGTCGCTCTCGGTCTTACTTGTGTGCTGTCGGGAAACACCAGCGAAGATGGAACGAATGTTTCTGCGCACGATCTCGAGCATCTTTGATTGGTTCTGTTGTAGGATTTCTTGTCGAGGGAATGGGTTTTCTTGCATGGAAATCACGGTTCCTGTCAAAACTTGTGTAAGCTAAAAATCAAATTGCATATACTAACCAGCAGTTGTTCACTCACCGTCATGGCACAGAATTAACCAAGACCAAAGCCGTCGACCATCTGGAAGGTCTTCCCCGTTATAGATTTCTTCTTGGGGTAACTCAGCCGAAGCAAATAGAGTATTATATCCAACGCATGTATCTGAAAGCGGCTGGAGTCAGTCAAATATCCGTTCAGTCCCTGCTAGTACTAGTGGTCGACCGGCCCTCCTTCAACCCGATGGACCAATAGTAGTACTAGTATCTCGTAGTAACCCTCCATGGCTTGGTGGTTCACGTACATTTCAGCCCATAATCCACAGACGAGAAATGCCAAATCTGATCAGTAACCTGAGCAAAAGTCAAATTCGCCCCCAATTTCGAACTCCCACCAGAACCAGCATCATCCCTCTCATCCATCTCAAGGTTCTCCTTGGCACGAATTGCCGTTTCGAGATCACTACGCTCGTAGCCTCGGTCCAGATCTAGCTCGCGCGAACGTGATTCCCGTTTCCTTGAGGGCGTCGTGGATGTAGTAGTAGCGTGTGGGCGTGGGCGTGGGCGGACTGGCTCGGTACACATTAGACCTTGGAGTCGCTCTGAGACTCCGTATTGTGTTGTTATTGCCTGGATTGGAAGGTTTTCTTTTAATAAATGCATCGCCTTCAAGTTTGTGTGGGATACTCGTGGCGTACCTTGACGGTTTGCTTTTGTTTTTCGGGGGCCCAGATGTTACTGTTCATAGTAGTCAGCATCAGTATACCTGCCCGGTCCTATACTGAGTGGATGTATAGGACTATTGTTTCCACGAACTTCATACTTACATCCATCTCGTGCCGAAACATTTAGGACGCTAAACAGCATATATTAGTTAAGCCTCTCGATTAATATCAAGAGAGAGAGAGAGAGAGAGATTCAACTCAAACATACCGGCTTCTTCAATAATACCCTAAAATCCTCCACCTCGAGATTAATCGCGCAGAAAGCATCATCGTTTCCAAAGTCGAGCACAAAGTTCCTAGTATGCGAATCCTTGAGCTGTTCGCAACGTTCTGCGAAATTGGCTAAATCGTCTATATCTTTGAATTGATCCCCAACAGAGCCAGAGCCAGAGCCAGAGCTAGAACCAGAGTCCTGGTCCGTATTGAAACCAGCATAGTAATCCTGGGCACTGAGATGGTCCCGTCCATTTTGATTGATATGTTCGGTCATTGCGTGACGGTTGCGCAAGTCAGGGACTTGGCGTGGTCCCTTATTGACAGGACTGACTTGACTTGAGTTCGAATTTGCTGTCTGTCGCACGTAGCTAAGCTACGCTGCCTTTGTGTTTTCCTTTCCTTTGTTTTGTTTTCAAGTTGTTGCAGGGACTTAATTAGAGCGGGTCAAACGGTGCGGGGAAGTAAGGAGAGAAAAACAGAGACTTGCACGAGGGATATTTGTGTACAAACGTGAATATAAGAAAATCCAAGAAAGCGGAGAGAATGTGGCAGTGAGAGAGATCTTATTGCAGATTATCAGCTACGAATGAAATCCAATACGAGATCGAGCGCCGCCCCGGAAAGGGGCAAGTGACTTGCGGCTGTGGTCACACCTAAGCGCCCGTCAGCTGCAGCCTTTAGGGTCCCCAAGCCCGCTATTCTTAGGCAGGACTCGGTAGATCGTTGCTTTTGCTTGGTTGAAAGCTTGACGTGCAGTGTCACCCGGGCTATTGTTCTGGGGCATTATAGCAAACTGGGCAGGCTTTCTATTAGGGTACGTATTGGTCAGACGGGTTGGTGACGAATGCTATGATGGTATTCATCCTATGACTTTTGACTGTTGACTGTAGATCTTGCGTGAAGATATGGTGGATCTAGAGATTTGGTATTATTCGGCTGGAGGCTGGTTGCTTTAATCTATGCATGTGAATAATTCATGGGTAGTATGATATTTGATGCCGCTACAGTACTGCTAACAGTACAATTGTAGTAGAAGAGAACACTCCTCGGCTGGTGTCGCGTGGCGTTCAAGATAGTTACTTAAGCCATAGTCATAGTGAAATGAAAACATCAAACATTTTTTATTCCCTCGGTTCCAACATCCTGCTCGGCATTCCGCCTCGTTTTACTAGTGCTTATAAGGCACCATCCATGGATGCATCCAGTCTATTCAAATCCGAGTCCGTCTATGTGGCAGAGCAACCTGGGCGGCCCCCAAACTTGCTTGAGGATCAACTCGACAGATGCCAATATTAGTACCACAGGCTGGTCTGTTAGCTCATGAGCCATGACGATGCTCCAGAAGCTACTTGTATAGATCTCGATAGTCATTCTTATCATTCATTCATCGTAGATGCGAGTCATTTGTGCTTGTCTGCATAAATAATACATGCATATAGTACAATACAGTACAATACAATCAATACACTTCAGCCAATCATTGGATTATGTAATTATGATGCCTGAAAAGGAAGGCGACATTCCGACTTCATCACAGTCTCAACCCAGCCTGACAAACCACGCATCTAAATTCTAGTGCTGCAAATCGATTCTCAAGGGGCATTCTCAAGTCCCCTTTACCGAGAATAATGGTGGGCAAGAAGGCTGGCAAATCAACGCGCTCCGCGGCATCCTGCACCGAGTGTCAACGGCGGAAACAGAAAGTGAGATCGTTCAGTGGGATCGATGTTGAATTATATCGGCAAAACTAACTGCGAATCAGTGTAACCGCCAGTGGCCCTGTAACCATTGCCAAGCGAGGAATATTCCACATGTTTGTAAATATACTCAAATAGTACAATCAAAAGCTTCTCCCACCTCGGAGGACGCCACAAGGTATGCCCCGCGGAAAGGGCAGGTGAATATCAGAAGATCGTTTCTGGCACAGCTAACAGCCTGAAGGAAACCATTTCTCTCATCTGGAAGAGCTACTAGTCATTCTGAGTACAATTTCAAGCCAGAAGAACCCGAAGTCTATACTGAGGATCTATCGGCCCTCGCTACAAATGGCGAACTTCGCAACATAGGCTATATGCCCAACGACCAAAATCCAGTTTTCCAACAGGACACCCAGACTGTAAGATCGATCATCATCACTTGCTTTATACATATTCTAATTTATCCAAGGCGTCCATCCCAAAACCGAAACAAATATTTGATTCCTTGTCCCCCGAGATGAGGAATGTCTTGCGCAGTCTGCCTCCCAAGCCATATACAGGTAATGTTTGTTTACATCCGACTTGTATAGTTTCTTTCTAACCTGAACAGATATCCTGGTCCAACACTTCCTGGAAGTAATCAACTTTAGCTACTATGTTCTATACCCACCTATATTTTCTCAAGACTATGCAGCTTGGTGGTCAGATCGAACAAGCGGCAGGCCGCTGAAGCCCGAATTCACTTGCCTTCTTATGCGTGTTTGCGCCTGCTCTTCGCAGTACCCAACACCAGATATCCAAACAAAACTCGAGACTGAACTCGGAGAGCCCATGCAAAGCTTATCAGAGAGTTATCACCTTGCAGCTAGGCAGCTCAGCAATACCATCGCTCCTGGGAAAGGAGGTCTGGCTCAGATTCAGCAGCTGTTCCTTACCGGGGCCTGGTTCAAGTCAGAATCTTTATTTGTTGAATCTTGGCATATATTGAGCGCTTGTATCCATGAAGCACAAGAGCTAGGCATGCATAAAAAGTGCCAGAAACCGGGGCTGTCCGAGTTCGAGATAGAAATGAGGAGACGGCTCTGGTGTCTATTATATGTATGGGACTGGTGAGTATCCCCTAAACCACGGGTGACTCTCTATCAAAATTTATCTGATTATGATAGGCAAATGTCTCTACTATTGGCACGTCCCCTGGTTATACATCAAGCCTCTTGTCCATATGAACTTCCAAATATGCAGTTGGAAACAACGGATCCCGAAAATGGCCCACCGTCTCCGGTTTCCCATATTGCTTACCAGTGCGAACTAGGTCAACTGATCGCACGAGTGCCCGCAACAATGGGGGGAACAACCGACGACTCAGACGCCGATACTATAAAAGCGGATATCGAGGCTTGGGTTGCTTCATTGCCGCCCGCCTATCAAGAAGTGAATCCCGACACCCAGTGGGACGAGGAACGCATCTATGTGCCTCTCCAACGCCGCCAACTACACGCTATTGGATACATGACAATGCTTTTGCCATTCAAAGGCTTTCTAACCAAGACCTTTAACTCTCAAAGTTCTCATACGGATAGAGTCCGCCGGGAATCTGCGATTGATATTGCCTTACATCTGATGGAAGCTTCACATCGACTCTTCGACCATGTTTTCCCTATAAATGCCAAATTCCACCTTGTCACGTTCCTGCTATTTGATACGGCAGCTTTCCTTTGTTCTGCTGTCATACACGATAAAGATCGCAGTCTTCCACGACGAGACGATGTTATTGGAGCAATTAATCTCGCACGCTCACTCATGGGACAACTCGCCAAAGTCACCAAAACAGGCGTAATCTGCCAACCAGTTCTCGAGAAACTTGCCAGGGGCCTGTCGCCTCCAAAGTTAGGTAATGGTGCTGTCAATGGAATTTCCAATGATGGGACCCTTGGTCAGCAGCCTCTGCTAGACTTCGACTCCCTTCCTCAGGAGAATAATGTTTCCATTTCCCCAGATTCTCTGTCTTCGTTGGAATTCATGTCTGGTAACGATATGTTCCTGCCTGGGTCGATGGATTTGGATCTATCGACGAATGGTATGGAAATGCCGTCTATCATGAGCATCGGTGACTTCTCCAATGTGGATGTTGGCCAATTTGATCAGATCTGGGACTGGCAGAATTTGGATTTGACTTTATTGCCTCCTTCTAATGTGAAATAGACATATTGGTCGTAATTATAGAATTTTGCATCATGTTCACTAATTCATTCTTTCACAAGTGTACTATTGTTGGTATGCGGGCTTCTTTCAGTCTATAGATCGGAACTTTACTTGCGCGTGACATGATAATTTCACCCCACCTCATGCATTACTATAGCTAGTAAAAGTTGGATTACTAGATAATTGTTTGTCATTTTCGTAGAGGCACTCATATTTCAAGAGAATAAAATCAAATGTGAGACGCTGAAACCTATCATTATTCTCGACATGGAGATCCAGAGCCGCGAGGAATTGCCCCCTGCCAGCCGCATGACTGGTGGGTGGCCTTGCGGCTGTGTCATTACAAGCGTGGAATCACTTGAGTCACAGCAAATCTCCTTGACAACAACCCTTGAAAATAAAAGGACCCCCAACACACTCTCACAATCAACATTCTTTGGAAATCAATTGTGATCATTGAATCTTACAAAAAGACAAGAGACACAAGGTGTCTTCAAAGGCGGCACGATGACTTCCCCGCAACGACCTTTCGAGGTCATTCCCATCCCCAGGAACATAGAATCCCCAGCCAACCTAGACGGGATAATACAACGATATAAATTCCTTCGACTACATGGCCTCAAAGTTGATCCTCAATCCTTCACAACACGCTATGAAGACGAAGTCAAATTTCCCTATGAGACATGGGTGGGCCGAATGATAAACCCGGTAGCCAGGACGTTTGCCGCTGTGGAATCCTTGAATGCACAGCCAGACAGCCCAACGCAAACGCGGGGGATCGAAGGCGATCAGTCTGATGATATTCAATCACTCCTAGCAGTCCAATGGTCAGGCATTGTTACACTCATTGGACCTGTCGCCTTCCCTCAAGAAAATGATCAAACAACGACACCATCCGCAAGCATGAAACTACATACTGCATTTATGAAAGATGGTAAATATCAAATGCCATCTTTACCTACTAAGGACGAAGATCTCAAGGATGCGCATGCTGTGTACTTGGTTGTCGGCATGTTTGTTTCACCTCAGGCTCGACGGAGGGGAGTTGGGCGGAGGCTGATAGAGGCGTCTATCGACTACATACGCGACGCGGCCCAGAGAGTAGGGGCATCCAGGGCGAGTATAGCTATTCAGTTTTGCCCCAACAATACTGCAGCGCAAGTTCTCTATGAGAGAAGTGGATTTACTCTGAGTGAAAAGAGAATTGTGTTGGACAGTAAGAACGGTGATGGAGAAGAAGAGACAGTCGTTGGAATGGAGATGAAGGTAGTCTAAAATCGACAGGGTGAAACTCCATAGGCGTCAATAGTTTTGCCCAGTTCATAATTATCGGTTCAGGATTTTAATTAATTGACAACTTGATTGTATTAAATCCTTCCCAAATGGGTTCCAAGAACTACTGATTCCATCCCGGGGCATGGTATCGAACAAACTCATTGTCACGTGATATCCGAGATGAGTCAGCTACCTCGTTCTAGGGCACCGCTAGGCTCGTTTAGGATTAGCGGGCACAACCAGCCCACAAGCGGAGAAATTTGCGGCTACTTTTATTCTTCTTCTCAAGACGTTCGACGCAGAGCCACACCATAAGAAAACTTCTTTTGGAAGACTGTCGCCATCATGTCGAAGATTACAGTCGGTACGTTTTGATTTGTTCATATTTCTTGGTCACTGAGATCACCAGAACACTCGCTAACTTCCTCTCAGCCGGAGTGCGCCAGAATGTCCAGCAACTGCTGGAGTACTCTCAGAACGAGAAGAAGCGTAACTTCCTCGAGACCGTTGAGCTTCAGATCGGTCTGAAGAACTATGACCCCCAGCGTGACAAGCGTTTCTCTGGCACCATCAAGCTGCCCAACCTTCCCCGTCCCAACATGAGCATCTGGTGCGTTTTCTCCATCCTCGCCACCGTCTACGATCGTTCAGAAATATCGCTGGATTGTGTCGAAATCGACCACCGGCCCAGTCGATGAGAATGATCGTGGATTGGGAGGAAAGCTTTGCTCGACGAAACATGTCCTAACATTTCAACAGTATTCTTGGTGACCAGCACGATCTCGACCGTGCCAAGCACCACGGTATCGACGCCATGTCCGTTGACGACCTGAAGAAGCTGAACAAGAACAAGAAGCTCATCAAGAAGCTTGCTCGCAAGTACGATGCCTTCCTTGCTTCCGAGGCTCTGATCAAGCAGATCCCCCGTCTCCTGGGTCCCGGTCTGTCCAAGGGTACGTTTTTCCACACCACATCCAGCCATTATCTGTGCGACTGCGGAATATTCACTGACTTTTTTTCCCTCCTACAGCTGGCAAGTTCCCCACCCCTGTCTCCCACGCTGAGGACCTCCAGAAGAAGGTCGACGATGTCAAGTCCACCATCAAGTTCCAGCTTAAGAAGGTTCTGTGCCTCGGTGTCGCCGTTGGTCACGTTAACCTGACCGAGGATGAGCTCGTTGCCAACCTGATGCTCGCCATCAACTACCTCGTCTCCCTGCTTAAGAAGGGCTGGCAGAACGTTGGCAGCCTTGTCATCAAGGCTTCCATGTCTCCCCCCAAGCGCGTCTACTAGATTCTCCGTCGCTTCATTGCGCTGGTGTAATCTGTAGATCCGAAAAATGAGGTGTCATAGTTTAGTGACCACAAAAATATGAACTCACGATTTGGTCTCAACCATTTTTTCCATTCCAACGTAGAATTCGTCAGCCCGTAATATGGATGTCTAGTAGTAGCGCAATATTGGCGTGGTAGTTTTTGCATCTGATTTCATATTTCCAGTAGGTAATGACACAAGTCGGCCTGAATTCGCCGTCGATATAATACATAGCTATTGCACAACGTCTACTCCATTCCCTCCATCAACTCGGTCTTGTCCAAAATCATACCACGCATCCCGATAAACTCGCGAAGGCTCTCCCATTCTTCCCCAACTTCCTCTCCACGCATATACGGGTCCTTGAAACCCCACGCAACAGCAACCTTATCCATAGCAGCACGCTCCTCTTCCCGTAGCCAGCGGTGACGCAATGGGATTCCAGGTAGCCATGTCACTCGCTGCATTTGGTCATTGGCTGTAGTGATCGCGATAATTCCAATGGTTGAGGTACCTCCGACATATGCCAAAGATGCAGCCAAGGCAATCCCAGTCGCAGTGCTAGGATCCATAGTATTCTGGAATGTAGATGCCCACGAGGCGAGAATATAACAGGCCATAGGAGCCACTGCCAGACCACCTATCGGAACTCCAGCCTTCTTAACAACCTTGGCGCGGTGGAAGGCGGGTGCGCAAAAAGTATTATCGATAATGGCCAGGACAAGGGCGAGGTTCTTTTGTGAGATAGCCACGTCCAGGGCCATATTTGCCAGTTCCGCGGGGATAGCACTATTGACGTTTTTGGGGCTTGCTTTGTGGAATTTCGGAGGCGAGCTGTTCTCCTCGGGGATGGGCTTATTGGCGTATAGATGGAAGATCTCTGGGAAATGCTCCGCTCGCTGCAAGAGGGTTTGTATCTTGGTGTAGGTTTCGAGAGCCTCTTCGTTAATGAAAACCTTCTCATCTTTCAAGAAATCGGTGGCGATGCGCGAAATCTCGTCGGCGAGACGGGGGTCGAGGGTTGATGAACCTTTTGCGGCATGTGCAGCTCGTGCAGAGACTCCCTTCTCCTCCATGTCCAATAACGACGAGATGGCATTGCTGTCTCCATCCTTTGAGGTTCCTCCAAGCGGGCCCTGCTCGCTCAGAACAAGAGATTGCGCGATCCTCTCGCATTTCGCTAGTAGCTCGTTCACGGTTTCGTTGGCGGGGACTTCGTCTGCATTGTACACGGCCGACGCCTCCTGTGCTACCTCCTGAATGGCCAATTCTTGAGCGGATGCGGTGGAATTATAGCGACGAGTGGGAGCAAATGGAGATACAGCACTCGGGCGTATACTGCTGCTCTTTGGTGACTGTAGCGCGAAGCCGCTTTTCGCAAACCGACTTTCGGAAGCGTTCGAGGGACGGGCGATAGGCAAAGCGCGGCGCTGAGCCAGATTGGAGAATTGACAGAAATGGCAGATCGGACCCTGTGGTCTCGGGCCCCTTGAGGCTGTCAAGGCGACTCGTTTCATGGCGAATGAGGAATTGAGGTTGCGGAAAGAAGGTCTTTCTAGGCGGCCTTCTTTTTTTGGGGTGAGTTGAAGGGAGTCAAAGGCGGAGACTTGGCCCCGGCTGGACAAATCCACAGCCCCCATCGCTCTGACGTCTTAGTTTCTGCCTTGCACCTCCTTCTGGTCAAGGAGTTCTCTTTCACAGACTTTGGGTATTCTTCTACCTTACCGATGAAGCATTAGATACCTCCTTTTCCTCATCATCAACGCACTCTCGTCGATATGCCTCCCCCTCCCCCTCCACCCCCTCCACCACCGCCTGGGGGTTTAGGTGGCCCTCCCCCGCCTCCTCCAGCGAATCTACCAAGCCGACCTGGCAAAGGAGAAGTCAAAGATAGAGTATGTATCCGTATGCAGCCATGGCGCATATGGCTGTTCTTTCACTTGTCATCATTTGCATGATCAAGTAAATCTAGATATCCGGCTAACTCTACTTCTAGGGCGCACTTTTATCTGATATTCACAAAGGCACGCGATTGAAGAAAGCAGTCACCAATGATCGATCAGCGCCAGTACTTGGAAAGTCTGGGGGAGGCTCCGGGGGACCCCCTGTTGGTGCTGCACCGCCAGTTCCGGGAGCCATGAAGCCTCCGGGTGGCCTTGCACCTCCTGTACCATCACCGGCCGCCGCCAACAGATTACGAAGCAATAGCGAAGGAGTATCGGGGGCAGATGCTGGCGGAGGATCACCAGCAGCCCAACTGGGAGGTCTTTTCGCTGGTGGAATGCCTAAGTTACGCAGTCGTGGAGGTGTCGATACCGGCGCCAGTCGGACAGACTCGCCATACATGTCAGACTCAGAAGCCACTCGACCACCTGCTGGTGCACCTCCTAAACCTCCAGCTGCCCCCAGGCCCCCCGGGATTCGCCCGCCGCCTCGGCCTCCTTCAACAGAATCACCGGTGAATCCTTTAGTTGCTGGCTTGAAGAAACCCCCGCCACGCCCTGCATCTAGGCCGTCATCCACCGTCTCAGCGGCATCCAGGAATACACCAGAGGCTCCTCCCCCGCGAGCTCCTCCACCACCTCCAGGAGCTAGAGCGCCTCCAGCACCGCCTCCTCCAGCATCTAGAAAGCCATCTGGACCTCCACCACCCCCTCCAGCCTCATCCAGCCCAGCGCCTCCCCCTCCTCCATCTGCTCCAGCTGCTGGCCGGGCTCCTCCGCCTCCGCCAGCTGCACCAGGGCGACCAACACCTCCCCCTCCACCCAGTGCCGCACCATCAATTGCTGCCCAAGCCGCTCGTACGGCTCTGGGGAATTCCAATTCCCACTCCACTCCTCCACCTCCGCCTCCTTCAGCCGCCCCTGCAGCTCCACCTCCACCTCCACCACCTACCTCACCTCCAGCTGCGCCTTCAATTGAACCTCCATCCCGACCATCGCCCGTTCCTTCTCGACCTGCTTCTCAAGAACCGCACGCAACACTAGATCCCAGTGCTTATACACTGACAAACGGCGGATCATCACCTGCCTATAACTCTCGAACCTCCTCGACACACGGTTCTTCCCGGGTAGAAGACACACGATTCAAATTCCAGAGTGACGGATTGCTCTCCAAACCTCGACCTTTTGCTGGTGGGGAACGCAGATACCGTGCTGGGCGTGGCAGCAGTGTACCATTGGATTTGAGTGCATTGAGTGCTTGATGTGAGTGCACAGGAAATTGCAGGCGATATTGTGCACAAATAGTGAATTGATATACCTTATACATAACGTATCACTAGCTTTGGAGCTGAAATGTAGGATAGACAGACGTATTGCGCAAATTGATATTCCAATGGAGTGTTACTATATCGATCTCTTCTTAGATGGGATAGGATGGATGCTCAGGTACACTATTCGAAGATAAATTTAGAGAATTAGATGAAATGGGAATTTCTCTCTGATTGAACCAAACCATTGATAAGCTCAAGTTTAAGTAGCTGAAAATTCAGAAGAAATATCTTGATGTATACAGTCCTATTGTTTTGAGCTCATCTTAGCTCCGGCACGTGATCTCCATCAATCGATGCAAACCCGCGTTGGACTCCAAGACTGACATTGACAATTCCTAGTATCTCACGCCTACAACTTGCACCCAATTGAATCCTTTTCTTCGATCTAGCAGTGATACCGACTACGACGGGCATTCCATTGTTGCGCATATCCTTCCCAATTTATTCCCTTCAGCAATCATTCGCCAAAGTCTTCTCATCGACCTTAAAAACGACCCCGACGACATCTATTGAGCTCCGACTTCTCTGCTGTTCCGAGATTAATCGACGCCCACTCCTCAGCGCTTGTTAAAGCCGTGTATTCGCTACATCCAAGAGCTTAAAACACCCCCGAATTTACCGTTGACGTCCATATCCTTACCGTTCGAGCTTCCGCAATCGAGAACCACCCAGACCGCGGGGAAAGCTGCCAAAGGAACTTTTGAGTCGCAGCATATTAAGCAGCAAGCTTGCAGTTCCGACTCATATTCAAGTTCCAAAGAGTGAACCCGGCCCCGCTACGCTCGGCGCAAAAATAAAAGAAGAAAAAGAAGAATACCCCAGCACTTCATTTCATTCAGCATGTCTCTCCAACCGTACATCAATAGTGAGTCTCCGATCTTCCAATATCGCTACAATACTAGCTAGCTATCTAGCTAGCTTAGCCAGATTTGACAGAATACTAATAATGACTTTCACAATATAGAAAAGGTCCTCATTCTTACCGTGGACGGTCGCACACTTCTCGGTACACTTCTTTCAACAGATCAACTGACCAACCTCGTCCTGACGGATACCGTGGAGCGAATTATTCGGACCCCAGAAGACGATGAGCCCTCTTCGCAAGTGGAGCATGGACTTTATTTGATCCGAGGTGATAATGTGGTCGTGTGCGGCGAAGTTGATGGGAAAATCGACGAGGAAATCGACTGGACTAAAGTGAAGGGTGAAGTGATTCGAGACACGAAGAATGCATGAGCCACGGGCTGTGTGGAAAGGCAGCACGGTTCTTATTTTTTTGCTAAAAAAAGGGTTCTTTTTATAACACATAACTATGTTTGATGTTTGAGAGGGTTGGGCGTTTGGTTGGTCTGGGTGAATTCGTTGATTCTCTTTTCTATTCTTATTTTTCATTTCTTCTTCTTCTCTTTTTTTTTATTATCATTGTTGCATATGGGAGATGGATGGCATGATGAAAATCTGCGCGCCAATCTTCTTGGAAGGTCGAATGCATGTCAGCGATTTCTTTCCATGATGACAGTATGGTTGAGAATGCGTCTATTATCAGAGACTGGGCCTGATCCGAAGCACACCAATGTTTCCAGCCCGAGTAAAAGCCATCTCCACACCGAATTGGTTGGGGGAAAGCATACTACGGGTATCAAGTGCGAGTTCTACTACTCCACACTGGGCAATGCTCCCTTGCCTGCTCCATGATGCAATTGCCCTTGAAACATTACATTGGCAGCTTGTCAAAGTTGACCTCATAGGTTTACATCTTTACGGGCTTACGGAGTACAGGCTTACAGGTATACTGTCGGTACCTAGGAACGGGGCGGGGGGAGGCTTGGTCTGTGTTGTCTAAAGCTCGGCAGACTCCCAGTTGGCCGCACGGGGATCACCGGCGCATATTAGTCGCACTTGGGCACGAACCCAATTACTTAAGTACCTCTTAGTATCTGGGCATGGTACTGGCAGGTGGCGGGGTTATGGGTTGAACATGCGGGATGATTACATTACGCTATGTATACTCTTTTGAAACCTGAGCGGGGCAAGAGAGATTCTTTGTTATTTGCATAATATGAATGAACTAAATATTGAGTAATTCCAGTTTGTACCTAGGTGGTAGTAGTGTTGTCTCTGAAGTATTTACTGTTTCCGGCGGTGTACTAGTATGTTTGGGTAGTATGGATAGTGTGCTTCCTGCGGCTACAGCCACACGGAAGTGGAATCCAGTGAGCAGACGTGGGTATGTACATGTACGTGTACATGTATACAGCCCAAGTGGTTCGTATACCAGGGATCCAGGGATTGAGATCCGGACTCCTTCCTGTACCTGTACAGCCCGATCGTCTAGTACTTACTTGGGTATGTTCACGTTGGTCTTGGCGCGGGATTCAATGTCAAAAGAGTGGAGTTGGACAGCGGAGTAGAGAGAGTAGAGAGTAGAGAGAGTACCTAGAGTGTAGAGAGTAGAGAGAGTAGAGAGTAGAGAGAGTACCTAGAGTGTAGAGAGAAGAGAGTGTTAACTGTAGAGAGAAATGCGGTCAGAGTGTAAGGGCAAAGTATGCAGGGCAGAATGTGAGAGATCAGTAAGTTGCAGATGGATCTTATGTACATGAAAAGAGTCTGGATTGTCTACTGTAAGTACCTAACTTATAATAAGTAATTGCTATAATTATAATTAATTACCAACTTACCATATGTAATATAATTATTACTCTACTTTACTCTACACTAAACAGGCAGAAACCAAAAGTCTCTTAGTTTTGGTTGCCGCCCCAATTTCCCTTTTCTCTCTGAAATCCCCCCCCCAGCCGCCCCCCTCAAACCTCCTGAGTTCCTTTCCCCGTTTCATCTGGTCCCTTTCTCTTTCCACCCCTCCTACTACTTCTTCTCTTCCTCTTACTCTCTTTGATCCTTTAACCCTTTCTTCCCACCTTACCCCCTCCTCCCCCTCCGCTGGTCGTTGGGATTCTCTTCAGTGCCACCGCTGTTCTCTACTCGGCTCTACTACCCCTGATCCGCCCGCCTCCACACCAGCCCTTCATGTGGATTCTATTATCACAGAACACTCAACCAATATCGGGTCAGAAGCAGCTGTTCTCCCGCGCCTTCAGCCCCTTCTGAGCGTGTGGCTGAACGTCTCTAAGGAGCAGAATCAATTTTAAACCCTTTTCCCCTCCCAACTCAAAGACCTACAATTTAACAAGGGCACATCCCTACTATCCCTCTTTCCCCTCCCCACGTCGGCCATGTGGCTCTATCGGGGCGCGCAGTCGGCGGTCTTTTACTATGCCACCTGCACCCCTTGTGCCCAGGGAATTGACCGACGGAAGCGCAAGAAGGATGCTATCCGAACCCAACGTCTAAAAGAAAAATGCGACCTCGCTATCGTCACCGACCAACCCCGTCCCTTTCCGCAACCCACTCCGTTCAGTACCAATGAAGGTTGGGATGAGGAAATCACCATGGGCCCCGGTCCGCCTGCCCGGCGACACCGTAATATTCCTCGGACTGATAGCTGGAATACGGACCAAAGCTCGCAGCTGAAAAAGGACAAAAATGGTGGTCTGATGCATCCCATCGCCGAACGCTGGAAACGGTACCAACGTGAAGATGAACCACTTTGGGGTCAGGAATGGGGCCAGGAAGTACGCGGGTCGTCAATTGGCTTTTCAGGGCGTGGACGTGCAATTGAGGAAGAACCCTCTAAATATTACATGCCCCGTGGTCCCCCTATTCACGACTTGAACCCGCCCATTGTAAGTGGTCCGATCAGCCGGGCTGATACTAGATGGATGCTTCAACCACCACCCAGTGCGAAAGTAATGGCCGGCAAAGAACGTTTCGCTACTTCCCCACGCGACAGTATGGGTGGCTTCGCCCAGGATCGCTCATCCCGTTTGTCACGGCACGGCGTCATGATTGAAGATCCTCGATCATCAGGGGCTGCCGATGGAACATTGGACGAGACGGATGAGCAACAACGGCCGCGTCGGCCATCTGCAGCAGCACGAGGATATTCTAAAAGTAGCCTGGATCTGGAAGAACCCTCCTTTTCTCGAGACTCCATGTCCTCCCTAGCCAACTCAGATGATCAATCTTTCAGCACTTCGTGGAGATATCCAGATACACCGGGCACCCGGCCGGCTTCCAAGTCCACCGATGGCAGCGAGAAGATATATACTCGACCGCCAATCTCCAAGACTCTTTCCACCATCCAACGCGGGGAGAAACAAAAGTTTCAATGCCTGCAATTGGAGATCAATGACGATGCCCGCGACGAAGTTGGTCTTGGCCAACTAGAACGCATTCGCCCGTGGCGCTGGAGTATGGACATCTGACGGCCTGCCTTGAGCTGATCAAAATTTCTTGGAAACACCAACCCCTCCACCATTTCTACAACCTCGACCCGCCTCCCTCTATTTTACTCTTCCATCTTCTTCCCAGCCGATTCTTCTTCTTCTTTTTTTTTTCTCTTTTATCATTTTTGGACTAGGCGTTTGGAGCAAAAAGAGCAGCAAGCGTTCTTCACAACCCCCTTTTTTCTCACCCGAGTCGCCCGATTTGCTACCTCGCACGCGACATCTCTTCAACTTGGGAACACAGAGTATGGCTGGTCCAAAAATGGCCCCAAAGGCAGCGAACAATGAACAAAAGCGAAAAGCACCTACTATCTCCTTTTCTAGACTTTCACCGCGAAAGGGGAGAGACCCCCACCTCGTGTTTGGGGGCTATGTTCCAGCAAAACAACAATCCTATACTCACTCACCACACCTTCCTTAACCTTGACCTTTTTCCTTTTCACTATAAAAGGTCCCTCCCTGTTTCTTCTTGGGAGGTTGATTTTCTTTTTCTCCCACCGTTTTGTTCTTTTTTTGTTTTTTTGGCCCTTTTCTCCCCCACCTTCACCTTCACCTTCCTTGACTATCCTGATCCTTACGGACTTCTTTTCTTTTCTTGTAACATAATAATCATCCACAGTTCGAGTTACATACATAGCGCATACATAGCATGATGATTCATTGGATTTGCTGTTAGTAAGAACTTTCTCCTGATTCAACTTTTAAGTTTCTTTTACGTAGTTCAATAGTTCATCTACTTTTAATAGTAGTTTTTGTGGGTGTTCTGCCCAATTTACCGCTTGCTCTGGCTGTTTCGGATAAATTGTAAATTGTTGGAGCTTCCAAGGTTGGATGGAGACCCTGTAACTACTACCTCTACTACTAGGATCAATTTGAACTTCGAGTTGGAGTGGTGCTATGGTAGCCAGAGATTTAGCTATAAAAGCACAAAATCCTGGCCTTGGCTCTGGAAATCTGATGTCTCTTGGTTTAGATGGAGTGTACTGGAGTGCACCTGGCCCTACTACTAAAGACAACATCCATTTTGACACCAACGCTGCCCTGCAACGGTGACTCGTGAGTAGGTCCCGTCTACTACGGGTTCTATGCGAACATTTGCAACCTAGATTGACTCGGATGACCGTGACTTGGATGAAAGGTCAAACTGCAGACATTTCGATCTAATATGATGATTATCAGTACTACTAGAGGTACTAGTATATGACATATTCATGGATTGACATGAATTTCACTACATTCGTTTCCTTTGTACCTGTACACTTAAGGTGGCAAACAGGACACGGACTCGTTGCAAGCAAGTCCATGTGAATAGTGCCATCGTGCCTAGGTCCTCGCTCCAGGGCTGAACCCCGCAAAATCCCATGTGCGACATACGATACAGAAGTCTACTTTGAAAAAGTTACATATGCTTGTTAGTAGTACAGGTTACTAGTCACTACTGGGAAGCGATTGGTAGGTCAAGTAGATTACTCATGAAGTCAATGTAATCTGTGATTCGTGATGGAAGTACCAAAAAGTTTTAGGCAAAAAAAAAAAGAGCAACAGATTACCCCATTGAAATCATAGCATGCAAGTCTTTTTGCAGAATCTGAAAAGAAAAAAAAAACCAGAACTAGATAAGTGTGAGGAGGGGAAAAAGAACATGAAAACCAAAGGAGGCCGGGAAACAGGATTTGAGAATAACTCAATCCTTCATGGCATGTTAAAAAAGGGAAACACCAAAACAATTTAAGAAGAGAGAGATAGGGAGAGAGGGATCCAAGATCCAAGACAAGACAAGACGGGACGAGCGTGCACGGAAGAGGAAATGGGGCAAATAGATGTTGATTTCCTTTCTTGGTTTTCTTTTTTCCTTTAGCAATCCGCATCCAATTTAGATGGTAGACAAGGAACTGTAGAATTTCTAGATGCTGAAGGGTTGATTGGGTTTCTTTGCGAGGAAGAGTTCGGGCCGGCGGGTTTCCTCCCAAGTTGATTCACCCCTTCCCTTTCCCATTGGCTATGCTTGTCGATTGATTGTAGAAGCCGTGCGGTATATTGAGGAGCAGGATCGTCTTGCTCTACTTTTCTCTAGTAGACCTTCTTCTTCTCGTCCATGCTCAATTGGCCGGGACCCATGTTGACCAGGAGAAGCAGACCGCCGCTGGGAGGAGTCAGTAATTGAGGAAAGATGGAAATAGCGAAACATCACAGAGCAAGCGGAGGAGAATACATACACAATCGACAGAATCTGGAAGAAATCGTACTTGGCAAAGTCCTTGTGCGGGTGGTGGGGGTGGAGCTAGTTTCAATAGTTAGTCAATTGAACTGAGAACAGAAGCACGCGAAGCTCCAATAGTGAGATGGGGAAAATTAGATCATACCGTCCAGAAGTTGTTGACCAGCACATTGAAGACGCTCAGCAGAACCACCAAGATAATCGCACTCCACTTAGCCTTGAAGCCAACAATGACCATCACGCAAGCGATCAGGCCAAATCCGCTGACAACGACACGCCAGAAGCTCCAGGAGCCCGCGAAGACGAAGCCGATGAAGAGGAAGATGAGCAAGACACGTCCGGCAAATTGCACGTACATCTTGCGGTCCTTCTCATCGAGCTGGGGCAGACCGGCGGGAACAAACTTCTTGCGGACCCAGGAGTCGGAAATAACCATGAGCAGACCACCGACGACACTCAGGTTACGGAGGAAGAAGTTCAGATCGAAGATGAGACCGTATCCAAGACCCTGGGTGATGACCACACCCAATAACCCGGCGACGGCATACTCGGTGCGCTTGCGGGCGATCACCAGGACGGAACAGACAGACATAGCGATGACATTGACGATGAGGAAGAGGTGCGTGATACCCCAGGGAACTATAAATTAGGAATTGAAGTTAGAAAATCTGTGTCTCTATCCAGTAATTGTGAAATAAACATGGTGGCGTTATTGGTTGTTATGATTGTGGTTGTTGTGGTTGGAGCTCTCCCTTCCTCGGCTGGTGCGGAGAGGGGGGAAGCTCGAGGTCGGGTTGGACGTGGGTGGGATAGCCTTACTGCTCCGGAAATCACGAAGGTAAAGAAGTTGGTCATTCCATTGTGTGAGAATGCGCAGAGAGTCCTCAAGGAAGGTGACCACAATGAGAAAGCGACCGATCGCGGGGAGGTACCTGCAGTGGAAAAAGAACACCGTGTCAGTGCATGCCTTGAAGATCCCTTGTTTTGGAGTGTTTGGAGGGAGACCCGGAGGGAATTGAAGAAGAGCAGTGGCAGTGGCAGCAGCAGCAGCAACAACAGCAGCATCAAGGATTGCTATTGTAGCTAGTGTAGCGGCAGCCGTGCCTGCGCCGGGAAGATTGAACGTACGGCTTGACGGGGTCGGCCATGGTGTCTAGCCAGTCTTCGATCTTGCTGGTCTGCTCGCGAATCGCATCGAGCGGACTAGGATCACTGGCAGCATCTGCGCTACCGGGACCACCAAAGGGGTTCTGGTGGCCAAGGTTGTAGCCCGCGGTGCCACGAATCTGGGCCATGGCGGATGAGAATGAGGAAAGCTAAAGAGACAAGAGGATGAGAGGACTCAAGAGGGATGAATGCGAAAGTAAATACAAGTAAGTGGTGGGTGGATCCGGAGGTACAAAGCGGTCCTCTTCAGGCCACGCTGCCCGGAACTCAACGCTAGTCCGCTTTAGGTAAAGTGACGACAATCGTGTTCACCCTGGAACGGACCAGCGCGAAGAATGGTATTTATAGTATTGATTAAAGCTGAGAGATCTCATTTTTGGGAGGCCTGAGAAGGTGGGAATTTTTGGTCAAAATTACAGGGGGGCCGAGTATTGGGGATTTTAAGAAATCTACAATTTAGAGGAAGAGAGAGAGAGAGAGGGCTTAGACTGTTTTGCTTCGATGCTTTCCATTGATATTCCATTCCATTGATATGTAGAGAAACAGGAAGAAAAAAAAAAGAGTAAAAAAACACTGGAAAAGAAAAAGAAAAACAAAAGAATTTGAGGGGGTTCAAAAAAAAAGTACACGTCCTGGGCTACAAAGACAGGCCCAGGTGGTTTTTGTCTTTCGCGAATCACTCTTTCCAACGGGAGAAAGGAAAAAGAAGGAGATTCACATTTTCGCGTGCGCTGTCTCTTCTATCTGCGTTGGAACAGAATGAAGGATGCTGGTATTATGGAAGGGACACGCCCGAAACGCCAAATCCAAAGCCAAATCAAGGAGGATGGAAGTGAGAGGAAGAGAGACAGAGAGATAATAAATACAAGTCACGGTGAAAGGAAGGTTTGGCATAGGCGGGATCAATGATGGTGGTGAAAATCATGATCATGATAAAAGAAAGGCGGACTTGAGGTTGTCAAGTCAAATCAAGCAGCCCAATCCGAGTCCAGAGGGTGGCCCTTCTCACGCAGGTTGGGGAGATAGGTTGGAGTGATGGTAACGCGAGGCTTGACAGGAGCAGGAGCGGAAGTGACAGGGGCGGGCTTGGCCTCAGAGGCACTGGTCTCACTGACACTCTCGTCAGTCTTGCCTCCCTTCTTGTTCTCCTTCTTGTTACCACCCTTCTTGGTCTTGACCTGGGTCCATGCCTGGTCGGCATCAGCGGCCTTAGCCATCTGCTCCTGAACTTCCTCGGTGGGGAGACCCTGTTCCCACTCATTGCTGGTGGAGGTCTCGGAGGTGAAAGTGTCCAGAAGCTGGACATTGTTGGCGGGGGCGGGCTTAGAGACACCGTTGGTCGCAGCAGCCTTGGCCTTGTTCTCCCAGGCATTGGCGGCGTGGGATTGAGATCGGGCCGCCTGGAGCTCAGGAACATTCATGCGGTGCTGCTCAAGCTTCTTCTGGCGGTCCAGTTCATCAAGTCGGGCTTGCTCCTTGCGCTCCTCATTCTTGCGCTGGTGGCTGCGAGCCTTCTTGCTCTTCTCTGACTCGGGCTCCTTCTTGTTCTTCTTCTGGGGCTGGGCGGGCAGGTCACCAGTAACACGGAGGACCTTGGCGGTGGCGCCAGGGGTGGTGGTCTCAATCATGTCGTCGACATCGCCAGCGGAGGGAACAGTAGCGTTGACCTGGGGAGAGACAGCGGGAGAAAGATCGTCGTCGGCCTCGGCGCCAGTGGTCGAAGAAGTGTGGGAGCCGACCTCGAGCTGAGTAGCCTTCTTCTGCTGCTGCTTCTTCTTCTTGTTCTTGCTGTTCGAGGTCGCAGCCTGAGGAATACCGTTCTTGATGGCAGCCTGGCGACGGGCCATTTCCCGGGGATCAATGTCCACCTCAGGCTTCTCATCTTCGGTGGTCGGGGGAGAAACCACGGTCTTCACCTCGGACTTCTTGGCCGGGGCAGATTCGGGGGCCTTGGTCTTGCGCTTGGGCTTCTTTGGCGCTACCTGGGCCTTCTCGACAGTCGGCTGTGCGGTGATTTTGGCTTTCGGGGCGGTGCCATTGGTGTAGTACCACCCGAGACCACCTGCCACGACCAGCAGGATGGCCCAGCTGAGATAGGGATTCATCGTCATGATAGAGCTATACAGAAATCAAAGTCAGCCACTCTATCCATTTATCTTTTGTATTGTTCGAGTTTGGTACTCCTCCTATGTGTTGGGGGCAGGCGTACTGTTGAGGATTGGTCTTTTGAGACGAAAGGGTTCAAGGTGTTGGACTGGTCGTTTTGAGAGAACTTGAGTTCAAGGGGTAGAACAATTGCGCATGCACAACTGTTGAATGAATTGGTTGTACACAAGTCACCACACAAAAAGAGCAGGTGATCGAATGAGGCGATAGGCCGAGAGGGCTAGACCACGAAATCGACGTGTCGAGATTGCTCAAGGAATTGAACAAATTCGGAGGCGATTCGAAGTCTACGAGCTCAGGGACAGAACCAAGAGACCGGTGCGATCACGAAAGTCGCAACCACGGGTTGTCTGGTGGTGATGGGATAATGCGTCGTCGAGGACACTTGGTCCGGGGAGGGCGCGATGGGGGGGGATCTTGCGCTCGGACTAGAACGGGGAGGGGTGATGAGGGAGGAGGGAGGAGGCGAAGCTAGACAACGCGATAGAAAAGAGGATCAATAGAAAGTTGGCATAGATGAAGCCGGTTAACGAAAGAAAAAGAACTGGCCTCGTAGAGGGACGAAGAAAGAGACGAAGTGAACAGGAGAAAGAGAGATTTGGTAGACCAAAAAGGCCACGACACCGGGGTTGGTACAATACCGGTATTACGATACGGGCACACCATCCACTGATTCACTTTAGTATAGTTACTTGGCTAGTACAAGTACAAGTACAGAGTACACAAAGGTACTTATATACATAATGGATACATTAATAGAAGAAGTAGAGTATTCTCGGGTACTCTCACAGTCACACAGGAATAAAGAGAGAGAGCCAAACTGTACTCCGTACCTGAGTAACGAGATATGTGCATGCATACTACAGTATCACCGTGCTCAGGGGGAGATTGTACAATTGTAGAGTCTCGGGAGTTGTTGATTGGGGCTACTGAATAGTTAATATACGGTATTTCCATTACAGCCTCCTAAGGTCAATGGCTTCTCCTGTGGAGAGCTCCCGATGGACGGTCGCGCGAACAGGCCACGTCTCCTCCAAGACTCATTTCCACCTTCCCCATCCCCTCTCACCCCCAGTGGAACTCCCTAGTCCCTAGGATAGATGTGTAGCAAGGACTGGCTGGGCATGGCCAGGTGGTTCGTCGAAGATTCGCGGCGATCCGGCAGGGATTCGGCGCCATCCCTTGCAGGCGGCTTTGCGCCCGCCACGAGGAGAAGGAAGGCCCGGAAGGCAATGCCGGCTATTAGCCGTGGCGAATCGCATTCATCGGATAGAGCGAAGCTGGTAGGGTGTAGATAAAAATGTAGATACGATATGGGGAAAAGACCCTGTAGTTATAGTCACTAGTTAGTAGAGGGTAATCCGTAGTGACTCGGCGGATGAGAGGCCCGGGCCAAGCCGCAGCCTGGATTGACCTTGATGGAACATCAAATCAACTCTGACAACTTCCCATTTCCACCTTTCATACCTCACATTCATTCTATATACCATCCACAAATCAAAATGGCAAAGAAGATCATCATCGATACCGATCCAGTAGGTCTATATCCCTGAGGATCCCCCAGGCCCTCCCCCACAATTCAGCCGGTCATAACTTTTTACTGATATATGATATCAGGGTATCGACGATATTCTCGCTCTACTGTTGGCTCTGTCCGCCAAGTCAGAGGAGGTCGAGCTGCTGTTGATATCATTAACCTTTGGCAATGTCGAAGTTGAAAAGTGAGCAGTCATCGTGAATCTTGATTATATTTCCCACTCATTCTGATCATTCCCAATCAGTTGTCTTCGCAATGTGGTCTCCATGTTCCACATCCTTGATCGTGAGACCCAGTGGCGTCGCGAGAACGGACGCCCAGAGGGCTTCGGCGCAATGCGCGCTTCTCCTCCGTTAGTTGCAGTGGGCGCCGAAGGTCCTCTCGAGGACCAGAAGATGCTGGCAGATTATTTCCGTATGTCTTTCCCCTCTTTCAAACTTGCAAATGGTACTTTTGGTTAACATATTCAATTTACCCCGCAGATGGCACTGATGGACTCGGAGGTATCCATGCTAGCGTATGTCCCCAGAGCAAAGTTGATGATTGCAGATTGCAACCACGCACCCTTCCCTTAGAGAAAAACTTGACTTGAAGCTGACCTTGAATTACAGCACCCGCATCTCACCCCCAGCCAGGAGTGGGCGCATCTTTTCGATCCCGTCCGTGATTCCCATGGAATTGAAACTGTAGACTCAAACGCCTGCTCGGGTAACCATTCATTCACCCCATCCAAGATCCCTGCTCATAAGGAGATCCTCCGTGCACTGCGCGAGAATGAACCCGACTCCATCACTCTCGTGGCTGTCGGTCCCCTCACGAACCTGGCACTTGCAGCAGCCGAAGACCCCGAGACCTTCCTCCGCGTGAAGGAGGTGGTTGTGATGGGCGGCGCCGTTAACGAGCCCGGCAATGTAAGTTACTCAGTCAATATTGAAACGCCCAGCTAGCACTCGCTTAGGCTACACATGTTCAAAATTGACCTAAATATACTATAACAGGTTACTCCAGTGGGCGAATTCAACGCCTACGCAGATGCCTTTGCCTCTGCGCGTGTTTACGCTCTCACATCGCCCAATCCAAACTCAACTCTACCCCCTTCGACTACTTCCCAATTACCCCCATACCCTGCTAAACTCAGCAAGCAATTGACACTGCGCCAGTTCCCGCTGGATATTACCCTCCGCCATAACATATCCCGCGGCCAATTCCGCAAAGCAGTCACCCCTCTTCTCGAGAAGGGCTCTCCTCTCGCGGAATGGGTCAATGCCTTTATGGGACATACTTTCCGCACCCTGGAACGCCTACACCCAGGCCACGTCGGCGATGACGCCGAACTGAGCCTGCACGACCCTGTCTGTGTCTGGTACGCGTTGACAGCCGAGGATCCTCGCTGGGTCCCCGCGCCCAACTCCCCCGAAGATATTCGCATCGATACGACCGGCCAATGGACTCGTGGTATGTGCGTTGTCGATCGCCGTAACCGTCACCGTATTGAGGGTGATGAGGAGAGCTCAAGCGATCATGGTCTTTGGTTGAGTGCTCGGGCTGGTAACCGTCTTTATCGCATGGATCAGTCGCCGGTCGAGTCCAACTTTGGTCAAGTCATTATCGATAGAGTTTTTGACTAGATCTTAGATACATATAGACTTGATGATATAGAATGATGAATGCATGTTATTTTGTTCAAGTTTTGATTAGTACAAGTATAATTGTGGTCTTTTGGTGAGCGCTGAGCATCAATTGGAGCATGCACATGGGTACAGTGCTGGACCTCCTGCTTAGGTCCGGACACGGGAAGAGGTGCTAATTGTGGATATCCCGAATGAAAGCCACTAGAATTGTCTTGACATATTTACTGATTTCCATTCATCTTGTCAAATCGACGACATGTACATTTTGTGGGTTGTGAATAGCCGCGCGGTATTAGACCCAAGCTGATTGGTTCAGAGCGGCTGCAAGGAGATCGACAGGGCATGATATTGTGATACATGTGCTCAGTCTCCCCTTGCCGATTGTGCTCGCTGGGTACAATTGAGCACTGTACATACCTTTGTTACAGATCCTTGTCGGAATGGATAACGTGCCATGTAAATCAGACTAAATACACGCATGGTTTCCGAGGTTCTTCAAGCTACCTACATGGGTATCCATGGATGATGCTGTTGCGGATTGACGATCTTCGGATGACCATTGCGCCCTTGAAAATACTAGTACATTGGGATAACTACGTCAAGTAGCCTGCGTAAGCTCTGAAATTCCTCTGAAATAATTTTAAAAATCACATCTAATAAAGTATGAGCTCGAAGAGGAAAACTTTGGTTGTCTCCGAATTAAAGTTCAGTTCGCTTCCAATACTAGGCACTATATCACATCCATCATGGATGGCATGTTTTCAAAATGTTCATAAGGGCTATGATGTAGTAATGTGTAGCTTATATTCCCCTGTTAGTTAGACTGTCAGTGTCTCTGTTTTCTTCTATTTTTCGTTCGCAGATCTAGAAAGAGTTGCAGTAATTTGGGAGTAATTCATGGAGACGATCACTGATTGGCCAAAAGTTTCCGGGGAAGCAAAAGTCGAACGACTCTTAATGCCACTCTGATTGGACAAGAGATTTGTTTGCTGAAACCTGCTCAGGCCACTTTCAACTAATATAAGCGCCCTCATCCATTGAACCTGGTAGCAGCTCATACAGAAATTCCCCACATGTCACCTATTTTGGGCCATTTCGTCACACTTAGCGCTGACAGACATGTCCTTTGTGGCTGCATGAAAACAATACCTTGTTTGGTCTGACGATCAGTTCTAGACAAGACTGACTATTCCGTATAAATACGTCTGCACTGGAATCTCTCGCGAGTCCAATAGACATTATTCAAATCTAAGCCTTATTCCCATTCGATCTTCGTTTCTCGTACTTCTTTGTCTTCTTGTGGATGCTGAACCTTTAACCCAGGCCCTTTGCGTCAAGGTTCAAAATGCCAGGTATCGAGAATGTTGGCGTTTTTTCAACCGTTGCGACACTCCTCGATCAATCACTACAGAATTACCAAAGAGCCTATGACTATCTCAAAGTAGCCGGAAACCTCTGGGGAACAGTCGATGGATCAATGGTAATGGCTCGGGAACTGGGCTCATCACAAGGATACTACGACACATTACCGAAAGATCTTTATAACGATTTAAACAAAAAGTTTGACGCTTGCGACAAAAAGTCTCGGGCGTTGCGAGAAGTTATAGCGAGGATTGTTCCAAGGGAGATCGATCATCGGCCGAGATGCTATACCTTGCAGTCGGAGGCCTCGAGCGAAGAGATGGAAGCGTTTGAGGATTTTGAGAGGTCGAGTAAAAGCGATTTGATACATTCGACAAGGGCTGAAGGGAGGACTGAGAGGGAAAAGAACCTTCCTAGGTATTTTGATGGTGGTGAGGAAGTCAGATTGCGATATGCGAATGAGACATATGGGCTTCAGAACAACATTTTTGGACAACAGAATATTGGCGGTATTCAGCAGTATAGCTACGGTGAGTACTATTAGGAGAATTTGGAACTTTCATTTTGAAATTTGGCATTTTTACAAGATGTAGCTCGGTGCTGATTCTATCAACAGTACAACAACCCGAGCTTGATTTCAACTTCCACTATCCCATTGGAATAGACTTCAGTCAAACAACCTGCATCGCCCCCGAATACTTCCAAGGCCGTGACTCCGATCTTGCAGAAATGACAAGAATTTTGACGCCAACTCAGAAAGCCCCAAAACAGCAATGCCTAGTCATAGGGGGTAAAGCGGGCCTGGGTAAGACCCAGCTGTGCATCGCTTACGCAAAACTTCATTGTGAACGGGCTAATCCGGCATACGACTCTGTACTCTTCCTCAATGCGTCATCTGAATCCCGACTCAAAGATAGTTTTAAACGCGTCGCCAAAAGGATTTTCCAGAAGATACCTGATAGCGAGGATTCCGTGCACCATGTGCTGCGTTGGTTAGCCGATCGAAAGAACACGGACTGGCTGCTGATATTCGACGAGTACGATGACCCTGACAAATTCAGTATCGGCAAATATTGCCCCAGTGGTGCTCATGGGACGATTTTGATTGCCACACAATTGCCAACTTCAGTAAATGGCATCGCCTTTGGGTTGCGGCCGCTGGACGAAGATGGAAGTCTGTTGACGTTAGCGGCTCGATCAAAACGGGCCAACGTTCAAGAAGGTATGGAAATTACTTGAATACATGTGAGAGGCTTGCTAAAAGATATTCTAGATCCTTCTGCAAAAGAACTCGTGAAGCAACTTGGTGGACTTCCCCTAGCACTGGCTACAGCCGGAGCCTACATCCAGAGAAATCGATGCTCTTTTGAGAATTACCTCAAAGAGTACAAGGACCATTGGATCTTCAATGCCTACAACTACATCAACCTCCCAGAATACGGCAAAACATTACACACAGCCTGGGCCCCTGCATACGCAAGATTGAAATCCAGCTCACCAGAGGCAGCGAAGCTACTCAGCTGGTTAGCCTATTTCGATAACCAGAAGATCCGACACGAGGTTATTCAAGCGGGGGAAGGGAACAGTTCGGCCTTTTTACAACACCGAATGAAAACTAATGATAAGCGCATTGGACATTTAATGAGGATATTGGCCGAGTTTGGCTTCTTGGATAGAACGGAGCCAGAGACTGAAATGGTCTCTGCTTCGAATTCGGAATCTTGGTGCATGGATAATTGTGTTCATGCTTGGACACTGTCGGTGCTGAATAGGGAGGTGTATCCGGAATTTCACTGGTATGCCTTTGACTGTACCACTTCATAATTGAGTGGAAGCGATGCAAATTGGCATCCGAACTAATGTGTAAAATTATAATGCCATGCGAATTCAATTTAACGATATCTTCATACTCTGTATCCATGTGATGGTGTGTGCCAGCCACGATACTATGAAATCGAGTTGGCTGCATTTACAGGCTCATAGAAGCAAGTAGACAACATGTGCAGTCAACTAGAAAGAAGAGACTTAATAGATAACTGGTTTTCAAACTGGACTCGATCTATCCCGTGGCTGTCAAGGCCTCAGATCATAGTACATACTAGCTCTGTTGGTCAGAGCTTCTGTCATATTGAGGAAGGTCCACATTCACGGTACTGTGTCTGTTGCCCTGTTCTTCGTGAAAAGCCAAGAATTTTCTTAAATTCTTTATAACTGGTGTGATAGGCTAATGATATAATATCCGTGCCGTGGAATGTGAGCCCGGGGTAATGCCCAGTTCATCAGGAACCTTTGGGAGGCCTATAGTCGCCTCTTTCTCAGCTTCTCTGCATTATTTTTGCCTCAAGTGACACATAGATCAACAACCATTGAGTTTTATCTTGATCTAGACTCAACTATGGTCTCTCCAGCCTCACAAAAATGGAAGTTTACCCTGATGCATCCAAGTTAAGCTCAACAGCCCCCGACTGGAATGTGGAATGCCGTAACCAAGGGATCGTCTACTATACAGCACCCCAGTTTGGTTACAGTCACAATCCAGGAGGCTTTTTTAGGCTCTGGCAAGTCAAATCCCAGCCACTGAGCGGCTTTTGATTGAAGAGGATTGTTTATATAAAAGCGATAGCCCATGGGGTTGATCGAAGGGCCCATCATCATCTCTATCCACTCCACTTCAATCTTCCAAACCACTTGGCACTGTCAATCCCCCGGATTATCACCAATCCCTCCATCCCTTGCAATCTCCTGAACTATTCTCCAAGTTCATCTTCACCAACCAATCAAAATGCAACTCACCAACGTCTTGGGTCTCTGCCTTCTGGCCATGACAGCCAATGCGGCTGTCCTTCCTCGATTCGCTGGCCCCTACCACGGAGCCCGCGTCTCAGTACACGTTCCTACGAATGGTACAGCTCCTAACAACGCTACTACCACTGGGACCAAGGGTAAAGCTCCTTTGGCTACGGGTGTCTCGAATGTGAAGAATGGCAAGGGTCATAATAACAAGCCTCATGCCTCGCATGGTGCTCAAATGGCGGATATCCCGCTGAACTCGAACATCCCGAATCACGTCAAGCACATCAACCACTGTCACGAGTTGTGCTCGTTGGAGTCGCAGACATGCACAATTGCGATGCCCGATGAAGATAAGTACTGGTAAGTTTCAACTTTTGATATTGATACTATTGTATCTACATGTGTTCTATTTTGGGATTCGTGACTAATTGCTGGTGCAGTGATCAAACATACAAACAGTGTACTTCCAAGTGCCACCCGAGCGATTTCGAGTAAGAGGACATGGGACAAGCCTGAGTCTCTCGGAATATCTCTGGACATGTGAACAAAAGACGGACAAAAACGATTGGATAGTATGGGTGTTTTTTAGGTTACGGATTTTTTCTAGCGTGTGTGATTTGTGATCTTGTCGGAACTGTAACTTGCCGAATTACAATATAGTGAATACATGAATGTGATTTCAATTAATATGAAAATGTGTGCATTTGAACTTGATAAGAAGATTATTTCCGATAGAGAATAGTAGGAGGCAAATGGATGGCGATATCGGAGGGTATAACTATAAGATGATACTATGTACCGTGGTACTGGGAAGGGACAGGCACAAAATTGGGACGTCCAGAGTACCTTAGGGTCACGGGTATCAAGGAACACCCGTGAACCCTTGTGACTATGATACTAGTAACTATTAGTACATTTTATAACTTGTACCTAGGTAGTCACTAGTATTACTTGGGGGCAAAAGGGAATATTCGGAAATAACTGGAAGAGTACCTCTACACTAAAGTAACCAAATTGACTACTCTAGGGTACTACACTATAAGAGTGTGCTAATGTAGATGCAAATCCGTGCTTCATGTGCTTCGCTGAGCGCACGTGCTGGACTGCCATATACTATGGACTGGGTACATCATACTACATACTACAGAGTACATCCATAGTGAATGCAGAGCCTATGGTAGTACTGTGCAGTGGGTAACCTGGCAAGTACCCTGCCCCAGTATACTCCGGATAAGCTCAGGCCCCACAACCAGCCAGCAAATGCGCGTTGTCCGCTGCGGCACGAGCTTCCCCACGCATCCAATGAGCATCCACTATTCACACTCGTGGGCATCGCAAGCACGCGACACTGTCCTGAGGACTTGATGCAGATGTACATACAAGGGGTCCCCCTCTTACCTCCATCTTCATCCTTTTCTCTTTCCTTTTTCCTCTTTTCTCTAACTCTTTTTCCTTCTTTTCTTCCCTTCATCACACCTCCTCCACGACTATTCAACATGTCTCGCTCGAGATTCCCTCCTACACCAGCCATGTCTGGCGAACTGATCATCAAAGATAAGCCTATGGAAGGCACCGATGTCTTTGCGTTACCACCTGCCGCAATCAGTCCCGCCAAGGAAGACTCCGATAGTCGTTCTTCTCGATCGGATCCCACATATGAGCCGGCCTCACCTACTTCGCCCGATTTGATACCCCGGGGCCGCCAGTCCACTCATACTTCACGATCGGGGGCCGCCACGAAACGCCCTTTAGAGGACTTTGATCTACCTCCGCCCCCGACGAGGACTCGCAAGATCATCCAGATGAAGCCCAAGGCCTCTCCAGCCTCGAAGTCTTCAGCCAAAGCCAAAGACAATGGCAAGGCCGCTGGCCAGTCTCCTGATTCGGCCACACAGGCCACCCCGGCATCCAACAAGAAGAAACCGAGCGCCACAAGTGCCGCTGGCCGGAAAATTGCTCGCAAGACCGCCCATAGTTTAATCGAGAGGCGCCGTCGCTCCAAGATGAACGAAGAATTCGGCACGCTGAAGGATATGATCCCCGCCTGCCGAGGACAGGAGATGCATAAGCTGGCCATCCTTCAGGTATGATACCGACCGATCACACGACTTGGTCGATAGTTGAAGATTTGCCTGTTGCATTTAGCTAACACCGAAATCATAGGCCAGCATCGACTATGTCAACTACCTGGAGAAAATCATCAAGGACCTCAAGACGGACGGAAACGCCAACACCGCTATCCCGCCCTCGCCACCCTCTCCAGAGTTCGTTATGGAGGGAGCAGAATCGAACAATCAACCTCAACAGCGTCCGGCATCTTCGATGTATTCCTATTCTGCATCTGCGTCTCCGGAGATCCTTCCGCCCAGTGGGCAGATCTCGGATGTATCACCCTCATTCTCTCCCCGAACCCGTCTGCCCTCTGTACATGCATTCTCTGAGGCTCCTTCTGTGCTTCCAAGTCCCGCACTTGGCCCATCATATTATTCCATGGATAAAATGCAAGATCTTCAGGGTATTGACCACGAAGCGTCGGCTGCCTTGCTCATGCTGACTCGGGATCGTCGGGGCACCGCCGACTCGATCAATGAGCATTTTGCTGCTAGCACTGCTCTTGGAACTTCGCCAGAGAAGCCCCAGACAGTGTCAGATGTACAAAGGAGGAAAGGAATGAGTGTACGAGACCTTCTGATCTCATGAATAAATGATGGGTCTGTTTTCAGCGGCCGCGGGTGATTTTCAAAAGGCTCGGAGTTATGGGCGGCGGGTATTGTGAGCGTTCATGTTTTTTTTTTTTTTTCTGTTTAATAATTGTTTATTATTAGTAGATAAACCAGCGTAATTGTTTCTGCTTACATCGCGTTGAAAGTATTGTGGCCTTAGAGTTGCAATCTTGTTCCAGACAGAATGAACTGACAAAGATAGTACTTTGGGCAGACCGGCCTAGAATTAGGAATCGGCATTACATAGCCCTCGTGTGAATATTCTTACAATTTATGAAAATATTTATATCTCAAGAAATCTGTGACTATGAACCCTTGAACGTTTTTTCTTCATCAAGTCAAGGCCATCTCGAAGCACCCAAGTGCCTTTGCTCCACTCCAACTCCTCTCATTGGCGGAGGTGCGGACGCCCCAAAGGCCGAACGACCGAGCCTGACATCTTGGTAGCTTTTGCCCCATGATATCAATCGTACATGCTGTCTTTCTGATATTAAACAGTTGATCTTCCAAATCTATATGGTAATTGGTTCAAAAACTCCAAGTCATCTGCTTTCACTCATGGAAAGGCTCCGCCGATATAACGTGGAGCGATCTTGCCTGCGCTGCCACGAGCGCAAGGTCAGATGCGACAAGAATGCGCCATGCAGTAAATGCGTGCGACTCGGCGAAGTATGCGAATATCCAGGACCGCGGAAAGTGAAGAGAAAATCTCCAAAAGCCACTGTGACGGATGTTGTATCCCGCCTGGAACAGCTGGAACGATCTATTGCGACATTGGCCGGAAGTCCATCCACGGGGCAAACCAGACCACACAGACCACAGCAACAGCCACCACCTGCTAGAGCTGCTCCGATATCAGTGCCACTTTCGAATCCGATTGACGAAAATGTCTCTTTGGCAGACCAAAGGTTATCCAGGTTATCCCATCCGAACCATGGCTTTCTAGTCAAAGACGGCGCCTACATCGATGAGCCGTTTCTATCTCGAGTACTCGAGAAGGAGCAAGACTTACAGTCTGCGATTGGGACGCCCAGTACAGAAACTGGTGGCTCACGGAAACCACCTCCACTTAAAGTGGATGGAATAATCACCAACCCACTGTTAACGCAAGTGGACTCCAAGGCTCTTTACCCCGATCGATATCAGGCGACGTTGCTCTGGCAGGCGTTCTTGAGCCGAGTTGAACCGGTTATCAAAGTTCTTCATATCCCAACAACACAGCCGTGTATTTTTGCTGCCATAAGTCGACCGGAATCGGTGCGGCCTGATGTCCATTGTCTTCTTTTTGCCATATTCTTTGGTGCCACGACTGCTCTATTGAGCGATGATCCGACAAATGAGCGCATTCGCGCGGACCTACGTCGATACCAGCAGGGCATTGAGCTCAGTATCTATAATTCGTCTTTCTTAGAATCACCTACTCTGTCTTCTCTCCAGGCAATGACTATATACTTGGTAAGTACTACATACTACTACCACTTAAATCCGATTCATTTTTCACAAATTTCGCAGAAGCTAACGACGCCTGATCAGACATGTTTGCGATACAGCAATAGTGGACGAGCTGGCTTTACTCTGCGCGGCTTAGCTATTCGCGCAGCACAGTCAATCGGTCTTCACCGAGACGGCGAAAACTTCAAGCTCTCCCCACTAGAGTGCGAGATTCGCAGGCGAATCTGGTGGAGTCTATACAGTACTGATGCCCGCATGGCCGAAGACCATGGCATCCTAGTCACAGAACAAGAATACGGCGGCGACACCAAACTGCCCTCCAACATTGACGATCAAAATATAAGCGAACAAACCACCGAACCCGTTGAATCAAAGGAGCGATGGACCGATATGTCTTTCATGCTCATCATCAACGAATTCAACAAGATGTGGGTCCCGATCATTCGATCCACAGATACCTCTCCAGATGGCACCAAAGCATCCCAACTCTTAAAAGAAATGAAAGAACGACTGCATACTCGCTTCATCCAATACGCAGACGGGGACTTCCCAGTCCAGCGCCAAGGCGTAATCCTCGCCCAAGTCCTAACTGCCAAAGCAGAAGTCCACATACGACAAAAGATCCTCCAGAAACAAAGCGCTTCTTCTGCCTCTTCGACCATCGACGCGAATTCCGCAAATGAGCTTTTCGAAATGGCTTTAAAGGTCCTGGATATCGGGCTGGAGATGTATACCGATGATCTACTCCGCGGTTTCCGCTGGTTAACGTCCACATACCCACAACTCCATCTTCTCACTTTTATTCTTTGGCATTTATGCGTTTACCCAAGTGGACCACAAAGTGAACACGCGTGGCATAGCGTTAACCGGCACTTCGATCTAGCTGATAATGATCCATCTTGGCCGGATCCGGGTCCGAAGTGGCCGATGTTGATTCAGCTTCGGGCGAAGGCATTGAGAGTTCGACATGCGCATGTTACGTCTAGTAGTGGTAACACTGGGCCACTGCCCGAGGAGGGAAATGCACTTCAGATGAATGGGGGTGAATTGTCGAGTGAGAATATTCTTGATATGGAGAATTGGGATTTGAATTGGTTGGAGTTTCCAGATTGGAATTATTTGGCTCAGAGCGTTGCTATTATGGGGCAGGGAGGCGGGTCGTAGTTTACTTGACTGGCTGCTAGTTAAATGACAGGTAGTAGCAGTACATATCATACTAATATATGGGTTAGATGATCAGAATAAATGATAATTCTTAGACTTTGATACCCGCGAATTGTTTTGTTTCTTTTGATAGCCTGGTTTGATTGACGTGGTAGAAGAAGCCAATGGTAGTACTGGATTTCTGCTAGCATGGCCTCAGAAGGTATACCGGAGTGTTATAGAGATATCACTGGTATCGGGTGAACAACTTGAAATTATGTTACTGATATGTTATAGGATATCGGATTCAAATCGGCTGAACCTGGACAGCTCTTAGGGCATAAGTACCAGCGACTACAAGTAGCATAAGAAGAACACCAATATGAAGTTGAAGATAGGATAGATTTGAACTTAATCAAACCGTCATATTTATTTCCGGAGTATCTTTTATTTTGGTCGGATTAGACGAGAAAGGGAACCTCGGACAGGCCCCCCTCACACTTTTGTTATAATCGGGTTGCGGAAAGAGCTTAGATCTTCTGCATGGCAGCAACATCAGTGGACTGGACGTGGTCCTCATCCTCCTCAATCTGAGCCTGGAGCTCATCGGTGGAAACCTTCTCGTCCTCAACAACCAGGTTGATCTGGAGCTTCTTGATACCGTATCCGATGTCGACGAACTTGGAAGCACCCCAGACGAGGCCGTCCATCTCGATGGCGCGGACGTTAGCCTCGAGCTCCTCAAGGTTGGTCTCGTCATCTAAGTAAGGATATGTGTTAGCCTCAAATCAATTTTCTTCAATTCAACGTAGACGTGGACGTGTCTTTAATACGTACCCCAGGGCTTGACCTCCATGGTGACCATAGACTTAGCAGCGGGCTTGGGACCCTTAGCGGCCTTCTTGGCCTTGTACTCCTCGAGGTTCTTCTTCTGCTGAGCAATCTTCTCGGAATCCTCCTCCTCCTCAGAGTCAGAGCCGAAGAGGTCCTCCTCCTCATCCGCGGGCTTAGCCTCGGCGGGGGCGGGGTCTAAACGAATAGGAAAAAAAATGATTAGCTCGGGACGGATCAATTAAGTCGCATACGGCGATCAATTTGGGGACTGTGGCAAGGACATACTGGGGACGGGGTCGGAGACGGGTTGAGCGGCCATTGTGAATGCGAGGTGGTGACTTGAGGGTTAGAGGATGATCAAGATCAAGTTGGGAAATGAGGGAAAGAAAAGGTGGGGTTTTCAGGAGGGATTCAAGTTTAGGTAAGAGACCGAAGCTGGTCGATTTTTGGTGCGCTTTTGCTGAGTGGCGGGGCAAAGGCGGAAATTGGCTGGAGGGGGGAAGAGAAAAAAAAAATCAATCTAGCCGTTTCCAATAGGTTGCCACCCGAATGGACGATTTATGGGATTTGATTGGTTCTGGATTGGAGAGGAATATTGGGCAGAAATGGGATTTAGAATGGTTTTGTTGCATTATTTGGTCTGGTATTAAAACGTCTTTAGCTTCTTGATTAACCCCCGGGCTTCAATCTGTGATACTTGCCGGATCAAATCCCATATCTGGTATAGCATAAGCTTTGATCGGCTGTAGGTACATGGTATCAATTTGATGAATCTATATAGTTCAAGGATTTTAGCCAGAAATTATCTTGGACTTTTCTTATTCCGCTTTGTTCCCATAAAAAACGGCTGGAGGAATGTACGTGAGGCTAAAGTGCCTCAACTTGAAGGTGGGATGTTGCATGAGAGCCCCGCCCTAGCCGATAAGATAAGAGAGACTGCTCTGTCCAATGAGGATATCACAAATTGTAGAGTCATCGAAGGGAAATTTTCTTCGATTTCCAATTGCTATTTTTATATGGCAGCTTTGTACAAAAAGCACATTTGAAATACGACCAAAAGACCATACAATGCGCGCGTGGAAGGGAAACGGGCCGTGCCGCGAGATCTCACCTTATCCCTGGAGTATGTGTGTCTAACGGTGGGGGCTACTTGGTATAACTCTCTCCAAAGAGGACTAAAATTTAAAATACCACTTAATCGGTTCGATTTAAATGTCAATCTAATACCTATATGAGCCTATAACTCAGATACAGACGATCATGGGTCTGATATCTGGCTGAGGTCCTTGGGTGCTACTACTATCACAGTGGCCCTTCAAGTACAACTGTAGCCGAGCTAGGAGGAAGGAGATACAAGACGCGCTCGAAATGAAACAGAAATAGGATTATCTATCGATCAATAATTAATATGATATAAAGCTTGAGATGAACCGAAAAGTATTAGTGTAAAGCCAATCTCCCAAACAACCAGATCATGCAAATGCAATTTTTCCCAGAGAGAAAAAGAAAGTTTTTGGTCATAAACGCATAAAGTCGGAGACAGATGGAAGTATTTAAGCCTCTGCTGGTGTTCTGGTGCCACTAGATGACTTGAGTAAATCTTCCTCCAACAAACGCTGACAGAAAGAACTACGCTTCCGAATCCACGGCCCAAAGTAGAGCAATGCGAACGGAATAGGAACGCAAGCCAAGCTAGCGAACCCAAGGACCGAAGTACCCCATGCCACTCCCAAATTCGCGTAGAGAGGGTCAGCGGCGAGAGGGAAACAAGCACCAGCAATGCTTCGTAGAATCATCGAGGAAGCCAATGCGCTTGCGGAATAAATGCGGTATGCGTCGGTAACGTATGTGAGAAGCGAGATGAAGATGCTTTGGTATCCAATTCCAAATACAAAGCCCGAAAGGACTGGGGCAATCCAATGGATAGATGGCTTTGCGGACCAGGCCAGCCAGAATAGACTGATTGTGAGAGAGGGGCCGGCGATGCAGGATAGAGGGAGTCGATGATATTCGGGGCTGGATGCCCAGCGCTTTCCGAGCTTTTTGGACTTTTCGTAAAAGGCGTCGTAGAAGAGGGCGAGTAGACAAGAGGATGCGGCGCCAATGCCCACTGTATCATGTTAGTTTGGTGAAAAGAGAATACATGGCAAGTATGAAATGGACTTACTTGGAATGTAGGTGAGTGAGGTCTTTGCGACGTCGAAGTGATAGGTCTCTGCGCAGTGTTAGTCTTGCTGGCCTGGATCAGGGGAATAAGGAGATTCATACGCTTGAAGATGATGGGGTATGCCTGGAAGTAGAAAAACACCATGCTCCAAGCAAGGGATATGAAGATTCCCGTGAAAAGAACAATAGGCTCAAATAGTAGCATGGTAATAGGGCGTGTGAATGTCTGGGTGAGGGTGAAGGCTGCATCAGACTTCAATTCTTGAGGGGCGATGTATCGATCGGATCCGGTTTCCTTCCTCAATTTTCTGGAATGCTTCTTGAGCAAAGCAGGTGAAAATGTTTCTATAGAGTTGAGTTTAGCTGAGAGTGTTTTTGATAGTACCAACCTTGGTACTACTTCTCGAATGTTGACATACCTGACAGGAAGAGTAGTCCTATCCAAGTGATTCCACTCAGAATCAAGTCGATGCGGAATGTCCATCGCCAGCCATATTGAACCGAGCACCCGGATATTATAGGACCGATAATAGGGCCAAAACTAGTTGCCTGAACATGAGGTTAGAGCTTTGTTACTTGATGTGATCGGCGATCAATCTTTGGAAGTTTACACCATACCGACATGTACATCGCCATCGCGCGGCCGCGAGATCGCAGATCCGAAAACATGTCCGCATACAAGCCACCGACAACAGTTTGAGGACAAGCGGCCATTGTTCCGCAGATGACTCGAAAGATTAATAACGAGGTCCAATTGGGTGCAAAAGCACAGCCTAAGGTGCCAAGCCAAAAGACAGTGAACGTCCAGAAGACAACGGGTCTCCTGCCAATCGTCTCACTAAGTGGACTGAAAATGAGGGGCCCGATACAGTAACCAATCAGAAAAATGGCCGTCGGTAGAACCTTTTGGCCACTGCCTGACAGGTTGAAGTCCTGCATGATAGCGGGGACTGCATTGCTAGGCAAGGAGGAGGATATTCCACTATTGAGCACAACAATGAGGGCAATGACTCCATTATAAACCTTTTTGATCTATTTAATATTCAGGTTAGTATCTTCGAATGAATTAATGTTTGGTATATAACATGATGTTTCAAGCGTACAAGAGGCCAATTGTTTGGGTTTGCTTTTGAGTCTTCTGTGAACTCGACAAGTGTTATTTGGGTAGGTAGATCAACAAGCAAATAATCATCATCATCTCTTATACTATTCTTGGATATTGTCGAGTCGGTTTCCCTCTCCTTAGAGATAGGCTTCCGATCTACAGCTGTTAGAATAGAGCCCTGAGAAGAATTGTTTAAGGGGTAGAGGATTAACGTACCTGAGAATGCCTTTGTCATGTTGGCTAGAAAGGAGGGGGTCTCAGACTGATGAGAAGTACTGGTATTTGCCATTTAGAGCAGGAAAAAGAAAAGGAAAATCAAATTCAGAAAAATAAAACAAATGTGAACTCGTTTGAAGTCCGTGGACTGAGTCTATACTATTTCAATGTCTCTGAACAGCGTGAACGACCTCCTATATAGCAAAGAACTTGCTCGCCATTACAATTAGTGGGGCAAATTCCAGTGAAAAACCTGAGTCACAATATCTAGAATCTGCGTCCATGCATAGTGTTCCAAACTATTATGTTTGCGATCAAAGAATTGACCCAATGAAGAGAGCGCTATACTTCAAAATTTGAGCATGTGGGTCGGACGCGGTCCGGCGCCGGTCCTTAGGGCAAAATAAACCCGGTCCCGACCAGGATCCGGTCCCTGACGGGCGTCTCCGAAGCCTAGATTTCTCCGCGTTCCATCCCCTTTTGCGTGAATTGTGGGAAACATTACCATTAACGCGCAATTTCATGTGAAGTTTCGAAGTTTTATACTGCATAGCGGCCCGATTTTCTTGCTTTCGTCTGCGCCTTTCCGGGATTTGGTCCACATGGACATCAACGGGAAACCGGCGTTGTAGATCTATCAACTATCGCATTTCAGTCCCACGAGGTGTTCAATTAAGAGGGGAATAAATTCATTTCTTATTAATCTATTGTGGTAATGAAGGCATCATCGGCAGGAAATCGAATATATCGTTCTGTCCCTCCTCAAATAGACCGAAAGAGTCCGCAATCGAGTTGGACATAGTCCAGTTGGGAGCTTCCATTGTGTCTGGGAGTCTTGGAAGTGGCGGTCTAGTTGTAGAAGTTGGATCATTGCTTGGAAGCGGGGCAGCCATGTTAAGATCCTTATTACCCGGAACAGAAGTGCCGGGCCTATAGCGAGGATACTCCATTGTCGCCAAAGGAGGGGGGTTCGGTACAGGACTATCAGGACCCCTGTAGGAAGGCACGGACCCATCGCCTTGCTCTGATACATTGGGTCCTTCTGCACTGTCGTTGCTCTGCGGACGCTGGCTTGCAATTAGAGCACGTGCGTAGTTCACAAAGATGGAGACTGTGCGATGGATGTCCGGGTAGGGCGGCTGCTTGAGGAAATCGCAGATCTTTTCTGCCCTCTCTAAAAGAAGATCCTGGTCTATCATGTTTGGGCGCCAGCGTGCGATACGAAGTGCAAAAGTCGCTGTTTGTGATAAGCATGTCGGCCCAATGTAGACTTGTTGAGAGAATACTTACTGACAAAGGCAATGGTCAGGGCTGGATAGGTTGGGGCCCATGGCAGCTGACATCGGTATGCGGGTTCATTGATTAAGAATGCCATCTGATCCATAATGGTGGCGATTAATGATTGCCACAAGTTCAGTACGTTCTGGTCTATGGCTTCCGTATCAGAACTGGACGAGGTGGGCTGTAGTTTCTGGATACGGGCTAGCGAGGCACATAGAACGAAGATCCTGGCATATAGGAGCATCAGTTTCAAGCTGCTTCGTTGAAAGGCTCCTGCATGGAATCCATTGTCTAAAAAGCACATTAGCAGTTGTAATATTTTCTCTTAATTGTCCCAATATATGCTCACTCATGTGAATTTCATCCCATGTGGTCCACCAACTCTGTAGCCTTGTCATTATGGCTGGCAGCTCTGTTGACACAATGTCGCGAATTTCTCCACAGTTTTCAATCACCATTCGCGAGCTCCCTAAATAATATTCAGTCACAAAATCCACCCAGAGTCATAAAGAAAGAGTATTTTCGTACCTCGAAGCTGATGTAGCTCAACTATACATACTGTTCGCATGTCGGATGGAAGGGAAAGGGGGTAGTCCAGGAACTTTCGCAGTTTCATAATGTCGACCTCGCCGATGCGCGACTTGCGGCCAGTTCCAGAAGCTACATCTAGCTCTAGAGTGAAGCTGATGAGCCATGTTCGTGTCTGCCATACCAATTGACGGTCTGCCATAGAAGCAGATAGGGAGCTCCTCGGAACATCTTCTTGCGACAGTAACCTATCGAGCGACTTTTCCAGCCCAGAGTCCAAAGCTGTTCGCAAAATGAGAGCGGTTGAGAACCAGGTTTTCTCTGAGTATGCAGCTAGCAGAATCATTCCCTGAACTGTTTCAAGTTTGGTAGGGCGTTCGAAAAAGCTATCTTCCGCCAATCTCTGGGCTTCGTCTTGTAATACACGTTGCATATGTGTGTCGCTTCGTAAGTCTACAACAGCCCGACTGGCTAAGTAGATTATCACTGTGAAGCAAAACAGAGAGCGACACCTTATAGAGTCGAATGTATCACGGATCGGGTCGAATAGACCTAGGAAATTCTTCATGCCGCCTGTGAATCTATATGCAGTATTAGTAGTTTTATCTGGGATTGATATTAATGACCATCATCGACTGAGTTGCATACCTCTCGTACATGACCCGAGCACGCTCTTCCGTGACGATCCCGCGAGCAATTATATCACCTCGGGGGTCTCCACCAGAGGAATGCTCCATGAATATCTGAAACCTTCGTTAATTGAGTCGCCTCGAGGGTGATTGGAATTGCATCTCACATCGTCCGAGCCAAGTAAGTTAACAGACATCGAATGCACTGCTGAGACCGGGGCAATCATATCATTTGGGCTCAATTGTTGTGATTCCGGCCCATGGTGATCAGCAGTTTGCGACCTTCTAGGTTCTCTGAAAGCTGAAGACTCTGGCAGGGAATCGATGGAAGCATCGAAAGAAGCATTATGTCCAGTAGCCGGAGAATATTCACGCTCTCTTGATGCAGGAGTATGCAAGCCACTTCTATGATCGAGAGGTGAAGCGACTGCGGATGTGCTATATCTAAACAAATCAGCATAAAGTGAAGAAAACAAATCGGAGTGGTGGTAATTTTACCTTGCGGGAGTTGCTTTTCGTCGACGGTCGTTGCGTCTCCGGGTACTATCTTCAATGGGATCGAGAATACAGTCGCGGCCCGTGGAGCGACAACGGAAGCAAGGGACTTGATTGCGTGCATCGCAGCGCATCTTCTGCCGGCGACACCACCGACATGCTTTAAAGAACCGGACCGGAATGTTCTCCGCCCGGAACACAATCTCCGAGCCTCTTTCACTCATGGCTGCGCTGCGCGGGACTCACAATACTATCGCCTTGTAAAGGAAGAATTGGCACGAATCGGATTCCTCAACTGAAACCAGATTTGTCCGCAATTCTAGAAACCCATGGGGTTGTGTTGCTTCGCATCTTCCGGTTTGCCCGCACTTGCGGGGAAAGCCTGGACCGGTCACGTGGAAGAAATGTCCGACTTCAACATTACCTGATTAGGAAGGAGGGTCATGTGATTTATACAACCCCAGAATAATGAAATACAGCTTGAGGCTATAGAGCCATAATGCTTGGAGAGAGTCCGAAAGCTGACGCAAATTACAGCAGGCGCAGGGACATGTTCTGATACTAGGTGAGACATTCAAATCCAAGATGAGCTCCACTCTATTCCTCACCTTCCGTTGAAGGCCATGGTCGAGGCATAAATTTGGAACTTGAACCAAGATAAAGGCTTTTTTGGGTTAGAACTTGAGGATCATTCAATCTTCTTATTTGATGCTCTATGATCACAACTCGAGAATATAATAGTATGGCATACTCCAGTGAGACTGGTTCGAGAGCTTTACTAGTTCAAGTTCGTGCGTTGTTCACTCGGGCCGCCCCCACTCACTATGGAGCCTCACGCAATGCTAGTTGCCAGTGGAATAAGAATGACCAATTGGTTGGCCCCTTGTCTCACATACCCCGTCATAACATGCGACCCAGCCTGTTTCTTTAGTTCCTAAGAAAGCCCAATGACCTGAAGATCACCTGAAATCCTCCCTCCACCTGGACATATCTGCTCGACGCACGCGACTGGCAGCTTCTTACGCATCGTGCGCCAAATTTTTGGAACTGGTTCTCAGATGCGCTTAACCTTGAAGCTCACGCGCAGTTCTAGTAAACGTCAAGGTGTCAGGACAAGCAGCAGCATCGAAGCTGAAGGATCTGGAGGATAAACTCAAAGTCTGCGTGTCCCCAGAGCCTTTCAATACTGGAAATCCAGTTCGAAGAAGGAAAGCGGAGACTTGAAAGCTTTATCTAGTACTCCTTCAAGTTGATTCCAGTTTTCTCTTTTGATCGAAGTACGCTCCGTGTCGTATCTTTGCTTTTTCTTTCCCATCATTTTTCAACATGGCGATGACTGACAGAAATTCTTACTTTTTCTGGTAAGCCATTGTCATACTCTCCACGCATATAAATTAATTAAAATAGCTAATCCAGTATATCCTTTCAATTAGAGTTTTATGCTTTCACTTTCGATTGTGTTGGGCGCTCTCCTGCTCTTTGACATAATCCGACTATCTGAGCCTAGCTTTGCCATAGCACTCAATGGAGCTATGATGATCCTTTGGGCAATATGGTATTAATTAAAACTCACTGATAGTACTCAGTGAGATTTTGTGTGTGTTCGTGGTGTACCATAAGGATCAGAGGCCATTGGGCTCTTAGCTCTAGACATACATGGGTAGGAGCGATGGCTTCAATTGAGGTTAAGATTGATAGCCCTGATTATCTCAATATGATATCAGCTAGGTAGCCCACATTGAATTCGAGGCAAGACAAGAAGTCTTTGAATGTCTGCCTCATTTCTATGGTATCTCTCCAGATACAAGCAAATTGCTTGACATTCTAGGATGGCTCGTCTCTCGACCCACCATAGCGACTCTGTCATCGCACCATACCAATAGGCCATGATAAGAAGTGCACGTGGATCCTTCTGGTGCAACAAGGTCTTAAACGGGCTTTTCATAAAGTTCAAGAACCGAAGGTAATCTTTCATAGTTCTTTGCGTACACTTTATTGGCAACAATTCGGATAGAATCGAGACAGCCGAGTAATAGGGATTGTGATCGTAGGCCAGAGGTTCATAAAGGCGACAAATCTCAGCGAATTCAGGAAACATTTCTTTTGGCGATAAAAGCACAGGATCCGTAGTCATAATGGCGTACTCTTCTGCCATTGGATGAAACATACTGTCAGGTCGCAAAGGGTCCGTTGCTTCCCACAAGGCCATTTTCCCCTGGGATAGATAAAGCCATGTCAAATCCGAAGAGTCGGATGGTTTGAGTGGCCATGCTTCTTCTGGCGTAGATGCCTCAATGGAAGTGACATTTGCAATGCCTAGCATAGCCGCAGATGCCCAAAGCGCATCACGATCTTGAGGGCGTATTGGTGATAGAAGTTTCTTATTTAGTAGAGCTGCACCTCTTGACCAGTGAAATATCTCGATTAAAGATCGCTCTGCTCTTCCGTTCGGATCAACAGAAAGCCGGTCATGCGTGGCTGTAATAACTTGGATAATATGCATTAAAAAGGGATGCTGCAACACTGGTAAGCTCCCAAGATTCAAATAGAAAATGAATATTTGAGTGACTGAAATGTGACAAACTTACTTCCAACGCAACTCGGACCACATCATTCTGGTAGAGCTCGATAGATTGTGTTGTGGCGAAAGTGTATGCCGTACGATTGCGAAAACGGTCAAGGCGTGCTAAATCATCAAGCCTCAACTCAAATGATTCAGACCCAGTCCCAACGACTGTATTAGGCCGGAGAAAAGTCTGGAAGGGACTTGAATTGAATGTCAATTTGCCGGGATATCTGTGGATCATTTCAAATTGTTCCTCCTTGGCCAGTTGAAGGTCAGAACTGGCAGGTTGGGTATAATTACATGAGACCCCATAATTGACACATTTCACACACTGCGGCTTGGCTTCGTCACACTGAATTCGTTGATGAGTTTATTGCCTAGCGCTTTGGTGATTGATAACAACGAACCTTGACACGACGGAGTTTACAGTTCCGACAACCCCGACGAGATTTGGTGTGTGCTCGGCGTCTCCGGTCGCCACCTCCAAGAGGGGCTATAGCTGGATGTGCTGCCTCCATAAATTTTCTGATGGGCTAGCTCATACGAGGAAAACTGAGGGGTTGTGAGTGAAAGGAGAGACGAGGCTCGTGGCGTAAGCGACTCCGTTGCTCCGATCGCAGCCTTACCCATGTACATGAGCTTGTCTAAATCCATTGGCCATTGATCAAAAAAGTGGAGACACGCTAACCCGCTGTCGTACTTTCTTCGTTGAACTAACCATATTTGGAATGCTGGAGATATTAAGATGGCGAGGCTTAATGACATGTATGCCCGTTCAAACAAAAAGAGAACTCCGAGATTGTCGGTAGTATCAAGCCATCGGAAATAAGAGCAAACTCCTAGTACTAGGTGAATTGCATATAAATACCCCCAAATATCCGCCCCTTAAATGAAGCTATGAATTACTACTAAAGAACAAATTGTCTTTGAACACCTCTTCCCACAAAACCTTTTTCATACTCTCGATCAAAACCTTTATAATGCGTGTCTTTGTCACGGGATCTACAGGCTTTATTGGCCAAGCAGTCGTTAGTGAGCTCCAAGGTGCTGGCCACAAAGTCATTGGCCTTGCTCGCTCAGATAAATCAGCGGCTGCGCTTGAAGCAAAGGGCGTTGAAGTGATTCGTGGCTCTCTCGAAGATATTGAAAGTCTCAAGCGAGGAGCCAGTGAGGCAGATGGTGTTATCAATCTCGCCTTCAATCATGACTTTACCAAATATGAAGAAAACATCAAGGCAGAAAATGATGCTGTTAAGGAGATCGGGGCTACTCTCGTCGGAACAAACAAACCTTTTGTTATTGTTATGGGCACTTTGGTCTTGCCTAAAGGTGATCTCGCGACGGAGGATGCTGTTATCGACTATGAATCGCCTACCAATGCTCGCGCTATTAGCGAGAAGATAGTAGACGATCTTGCAACCAAGGGCGTACGTGCCTCGGTCATCCGACTCTCGCCCACTGTGCATGGCCCTGGCGATGCTGCATTTACCTACATGCTTTCCCAAGTTGCTCGCAAGACCGGCGTGTCTGCGTATGTTGGTGAAGGCCTCTCCCGATGGCCTGCTGTTCATCGCTTGGATGCGGCCCGTCTATTTCGTCTAGCACTTGAGAAGGGTATTGCAGGTGGGCGGTACCATGCTGCTGCGGAAGAAGGTATCATATTAAAGGATATCGCAGAAGCTCTCGGCCAGAGCCTTGGCCTTCCGGTGGTATCTAAGGCGCCTGAAGAAGCACCAGAGCATTTCAATGGGTTCCTGGGACACCTTGTTAGCGTCGATAATCCCACCTCTAGCAAGAAGACCCAAGAAGCACTTGGGTGGAAACCTTCAGAGCCCACTCTCCTGGAAGATATCAAGTCAGGGGTTTATAAAGAGGAAAAGGACGCTAGTATTTCTGTTTAATAGCTTATATCTAAGGCATTACCGGGGGGAAAGTTTCTGTTGAATAATTGATATGATGATGCTGTCCGTTATTTGTTTTCAGCTTAAACCCTCAAATAATCCATAGTATCAATAACACTTACTAGTAGTACCCTTTACAAGATTGAACTTGGAATTTCTCCAAATTTCAAGCTCCAAAGGATATAGTATTAGTACCAGAGCCAAAGGTACCTCAAATAGTACTCAGTGCTAATAGAATTCGTTTCAGCTTCAACTTGCTTATTGAGCTGGTCTAGTACTACTACCTAGATAATACCTACTGCCCCAGTACCTAGCCAGTCCTGTTTCAAATAGTCAAATAGATTGAAATGCCCAGGAGCTCTCCAGCCCTGTCGGGGATTTCTGGATTTCTACTAGTATTTTCTAAAGATGGTCATCGGGAATCCTATTTCACTGTATTATGTGGAGTCCACTTGAGCTGGATATCTTTCGGATCTTTGACAGACAAAGTTAGCTTTGTCACAGGATCCTGTAGAGCCCTGTCAAGCGGGACTGAAGAGTCCCGATATCCATCCCCCGGGATTTCCAGTGGCGTGCAACGTGAATACCGGAATAGGGTTGAAATTGTTGCCACAAATTCCACTTGTGAGAATCTCATGCCAGGGCACACCCTTGGTCCTCCTGCCCATGGCAAAAAAGTCCCCTTTTCGGGAGTTATCAAATTCCCTGACATGTCGAACCATCGCGAAGGCCGAAAATCTTCGACATGATCACCCCAAATTTCTCGATCCAAGTGAACTATAGCCCCCTCGATGTAGATATCGGCCGGCGGGGATAGAGTAAAGGTGCAACCATCAGATCCAGTGATTTGGGTAGGGCTGAAGATAGCCCGAGCAGCGTGTGCCACCGGTGTATACAATCGGAGAGTTTCGAACTATCCAAAACTGTCAGTTCATCCGAGTCTGTGAGCAGGTATTTAAATAGACTCGGAGTAGTAGATAGAGTGACTATACCATCAAAGCCTGTATACGCTTGCATTTTGGAAAAGTCTTTTCGTATTCCCATATTGACCCTGATCTATCGAGATCCTGAATTTCTTCTCCAATCCAGTCTTGCCACTCCGGGAAACGCGTTAGAAGAATCACCGCAAAGCCCATGGTATTAGCAGTAGTTTCAAAACCAGCTGAAGTAAATACGAAAAGGTTGCCGCTAATTTCCTCTTGTGTCAATGAAGCCTTGGTGATATCGGACTTCTCTTCGCCTGATAATTGGAGCATTAGACTCAAGAAATTTATGCTCGGGTACTTTTCCACCTCCATCGGCTTCACAGTGTTCGTGTTGTGTTTCGCTCGAAAGGATTTCATGGATGTATTGAGGAGCTCGCTCCAGGTGATATCCCATGCTCTGTAACGCAAGAGGCATGAAGGGCATTTGCATTATCTTGCGAGGTGACAATGCTGCTTCCAAAATCATATTCGTCACCAGCCCCAGCATTCCAAAGTACGCTTCTTTCCCGGTTGCACTTCTTGGAGGGATTTCCAACTGATTTGGTGACCATGGCCGCTGCCAATTGTATCCAGTTTTCCCGATGACGTTAATTGCTATGTTCCGCAATCCTTCTAGAGTCTCATTTCCAGGGTGGTCAATGAGATATTCAACCATATCCTGAGCTTGCTGGCGTGCTTCGGTCCATACTTCTCTGCTGATTCACTCATCCAAATTGAGATTGAACATTCTGCGATGTCGTTTCCCTGTAGGTCTAGTGTATCAGCACCGAGGCATAGTTGCCGCAAGATTTGATCCCGAGCAATGAAGACCTACCATTCATCACCGTTTGTCTATGATGCAAATGCCGTTATTAAATCTTTCGTGACCTTTCTAGCCCCCGTCGGGACCAATTTTTATTATAAAAAGGCAAAATTGACTCACCATGAATATATTGGGGCCCTAGGAATCCCAAAATGCTAACTACAATAGGAGCTTGCTGAAATTCATTCCTTCTTTGCAAAATTGCGGTACTCAAAGTTGGATCTGCACACCTGATTCGCATCAGAAACTTGTCTCAACATGATACCTGCACCATCCACACATCCATTTATACTACTAGTAGTTCCTCGGAGGCTCCCCGCGTGCTTTAGGGAGGTTCAAATGGAACATACCATATTGTGAATTCATCAGGTGTTGCCACAGCGAAAACGTTACCGAGACGCTCATGATACCACCTTTTGCGGCGAAACTCCCAGCCGTGTATCAAGAGATCAGTCCGATCATAGATGAATGCAGGCAGATATTTTTGGAGATGAGGCTGTAGCATGGGCGCAAAAACTAGCCAAAGCGTGCTCTTAGAAAAGGCGGGCACGGCATGAACCGGAAGACCAGAACGACGAGCATGATAGTTATTTCTAGCGAAACATCCCCATTTGTAAATAAAACAAGCCAGCACGCTGGTTTCAACTAAAAGAAAGACCGGTATTGCCATAATAGTGGTCTGTTTGGTTTATTTCAGGGACTTACCAGAATCAAATCCTCTAGGAGACAAGAAAGCGTCTATTAATAATACTCCCTTCCCCATGTGTGAGAGATCACTGTGAGCTCCGACACGCTTACTCTTAGCCCCACTCGACTGCTTTCGATTATAATTGGCCCCCAAAGTAAGCTTCGTTCATGAGTTCCAATGTTGGCTCGCGTTGTATTCCAATTTGATGTTAACCTTGCTTGGCCTCAAGCCACTTTCACGATCACTAGACAGCGGCAATTTCCACATCGCCAGCCTTACAATCAACATCCTACCACTCACGTCATTGGAGAATGGAAATTGAAGGACCCACAAAGACATTCCCTATCAGACCAGCTTCACGGGAGCAAACAATCTCGGTAAAACGACGCAAACTTCGCAAGGGTACATTCAGCTGCTGGGAGTGCAAGCGTCGCAAACGGCGCTGTGAACGAGAGTTGAATTCTTCCGTTTGTCTCTCTTGCAAGAAACATGGTGTGCCCTGTGTTAGTCAAGATCTTCCCGATGTCGATCAAACTAAGTCCAATCATGATTCCCCGGATATTGGTCGACGTGTTGAGCAGGTAGAAGCCTTGGTGAATCAACTTATCCGGCAAAGACAGGGTAGGACTACTGAGACACAGCACTCCGAGCAACCATCGGGACGGCCGTTGGCTAAGATTGCCAAGCGGTGGGAGCCCCCGACTTTGCGATCAATTGGTCATGAAAGATTATCACGAGGTAGCTCTCTTAGTGGCTACCTGTTGTCTCTTCTCCCACACCCTGATACTTCGATCGTGATTCTTAGCAGCAGTGCGTTGTTCTCATCGCCTCTTCAAATGTCACAGAAGCAGAAAGAACCACGCCTGGCTATGAGAACCAGCTCTCTGCCAACTGATTTGCACCCCGCCGCTCATCCGGTACTATTCGCTCGACGATTCATCCAGCTTGCCCTCTGCCTAAAACAGTTTGATGCCTCATCATCCAAAAGACTAGAGTCTAATTTAAAGAACTCAATCAGAGACGCTTCTCAGAAATACCATGAAATTGCCTCTCGTCTTGTACTATCTCAGGACTTCTTGGTGAATTCGCTTGATGGAATCGAGACGATGATTCTACAAGCTCGTTACCATGTCACCGTTGGCAATATTCACACAGCCTGGGAAATCCAACGTCGAGCCATCAATATTGCTCGCACAATAGACAACCAACCGCTCACAGACACAGAGGCTAAGCGTGCCAAGCATATCAAATTCCAATTGATTTATAGCGACCGATTTATCTGCTTGAAGTTGGGGACGCCTTTCACAACCTTGAATGAAGAAGTCTCTTCTGAGAATGTCATGCCCGGGAGCTTCACACCCTTGGAGGAAATGGAACGCCTTCATGTCGCAATGGCTGAACGAATTATCACCCGGAACTTTCAGCTCCAGAGAGAAAATTTCTCTCAAAGGGAAATGGGCCTAAAGTATTACGATTCTTCCTCTGACCATTATCATGAAACAAAGGCCATTGACGATTGTTTAAAGAAGGCAGCCAAGATCCTTCCTCCACCTTGGTGGCTGGTGTCGTCCCGGGAAGATCGAGATACTGTGACAGATTTGCTTGAAAGAACAGGGAAGCTTCTCGTGCAGCTGCATCAGTATTATCTGATAATACTGCTCCATCAACCATACATCATACAACTACTCACAGGAGACTTTGATTCAAGGAGTCCCGAGGATGGACTTCGTCTTACCTACAGCAAGCTAGCCGCTACATCTGCCAGCAGGGAAGCGCTCTCGCGATATATCAATATCCGCGAACTACATCGCTCGCCTACATATCGCTTAGTGGACGAAAAATGGTATATAAGTGCGACAACTCTTATGCTTGGTCATATTGTTGGTCACAGGGATGGAAGTGCGAATGTTCTTGAGCATCAGCGACTCCATGACCTTGGTCTAATCACCGAATCAATGAGATTGATGGAAAAGGCTTCGATCGATAATAAGGATACACGAGGACTTTTTCTCGTTGAAACGACACGGAAATTATTGAAAATAGAGGATGATGCTGCAGAGGGCTCTGTCTACTACTCGTGGAACGATGAAACTACCAAAGTCGACGACGAGGATTCGCGGATTTACGAGGAAGGCAATTTATCACTATTTGTTCCCTACTTTGGCAACATCCATTTATCGCGCCACAATCTTGAAGGACCTCACACGAATAATGAATCTCAAGTGAGTGAGGTCTTCAGTCACAATGAGAATATAGAAAATGCTTCATGGTTTGAAGATTGGATTCAATTAGATACAGAATTTCAAAAAAATTAGGACCAAACAATTCAACGAGACATTTTACTATCAATCGTGCAATGCACTCAATTCTCCAGTGCAGGTGTATCTCCAAACGAATAGCCTGTCAGGTTCTGGAACCGGCCACCGGAAATCCCCTTTGCCAGTTCTCGCAAGGAAGTTTCTTCTTCTTGTGATAGGGATACAGAAAGGCTCTCCAGGTTAGATTGCAGTCGCTTAATCTTCGACGACCAGGGGATAGGGAAGATATCATCACCTTGCGCAAGCAACCAGGCAAGCGCTAATTGAGGTAGTGTGATTTTCTTTGCCTCTGCAATCTCAGCAATCCGGTCAATCACTGTAATGTTTTTCTCAAAATGGCCTTCCTGCAACCATGGAAGAACTCTTCGAGTGCTTCCAGATTCCACGTCCTCTAGTTTCCGGAATCTCCCAGCGAGGAGACCATTTGCAAGGGGGCTATAAGCGACGATTGCGACTCCGAGCTCCCTTGCAGTCTCAAGAAGCTTTCTCTCTGGCCACTCAATCTCTGTGCAGAACATGCTGTATTCTATCTGCACACAGGTGATCGGGTGAATTGCGTATGCACGACGGAGAGACTCAGCACTGCACTCACTCAATCCAATATGCTTGATCTTCCCGGCATTCTTAAGCTCTACCATGACCTCCATTGTCTTCTCAATTGGCGTAACCTTATCCAAACGATGAATATAATAGAGATCCACAAAGGGCAGGCCTAGTCGCTTGAGCGAAGATTCAATTGCAGTGCGGCAATATTCGGGACTCGAATCGATGGTAAAGCCGGGCGGCGTGTCTGTCGTCTTGATGCCGAACTTGGTAGTAAGGAAGATATCCTGGCGTTTCTCAGGGTTTGCTGCAAACCATTTGCCTAGGATATCCTCAGAGTCGCCATATTTATCGGCTTTTATTATGGTCAGCATCCATGGATGGGGGTCTTTCAAATTGTTTCTATACTGATAAGCATGATGGGACAAATACTCACCAGTGTCCCAAAACCGCTGTCCTCTTTTATAGGCCTCGTCCAGGAAGCTCAATCGCTCGGTTTCAGATGCGTGGTATCCATATTGGCCACTCAATCCCATGAGACCTAGTCCAAGGCGTGGAACTAGTGGCCCATTTTGGCCAAGCGGGCGAGTAGGCAAAGTCTTGAAGGCAGCCATGACTTTTGTGGTTGTACGATCGTTAAACCGGATGCAGTTTGAATGTTATGAAATGGAATTCGAAGCTGTGTTTGTTGAAAAGGATTGAGAACGATTCTAATTCAGATATTTATACCTATCGAAGTCCGGGCTTTGCGGTGGACGAGTACATACACATTGGGGCCGTCTGACGCACCTGTGGACCTCATAGTAGTTCCTCCGACCAATCATGTTGTTCCGCCGCAATCCCCGTTTATCTCCGGATGCGCACCGGCCAATAGGAAGACGAACGTCGTGTCTTTACGCTGTAGTTTACTTCCAACTTGAACTTGACGGTTGTATCGTGGCTCACAATGCGACCTCGGATATGAAACTACGATCACTAAAGCAGCGCGAAAATACTAACATTGAAACTACCGAGCTCTGGAGGTCGATAGTACAAGAACTCTAGGGCTTGAAAGAGTCTAATTTCAAAATTTGTGCAGCTAAGCTATCATATACCAGTATTTCTATCCATGGATCCCAAACATTTGAATTCAAGTTATTGAGTAAGACACTTGGACGCATTTCTAGATCTTATTTGCTCTCTCTTGGTGCCGAATGCCCTTCGAGATTCCCGTCTCAACAGCCTTGATCTGAAGAGCCAAGAATTTTGAGTAAATTCGACAAAGGGCAAGGTTTCCCCCGAAGTACCAAAAGCCTGGATGGCCACTCGGACGCCACATCTGATTCATAGTCAGTTAGCATATTGCCTAGATTTAATGACTCGTGGTCAGGGAATCATGATCTTACCGCACGAAGCTCTCCTTCTTCGTCCAAGTCCCACACGTCGGAGCATCGATCTGCAACCTTGTCACCCAACACCTTCCGGACAGTCGTTCTCATGTTATCATATCCGGTAGCCAGAACAACTATATCAGTTGGAAGTGTACTTCCATCCGCCAACTTGAGTTCATGTGCGCCAAATCCATTGATACCTTGTGGGCTATGCTTCACCTTGATCTTGCCCTCGCTGATCAACTGGCTGCATCCCACATCAATGTAGTAGCCGCCACCAGCTGTATAGTATGCCCGCGCAATACCGGCTCCATCTGGACCAAAGTCCAATTGGAATCCCGCACGGCGCAGACCGTCTAGGGTTTCCTTTTCGGCTTCTGCAAAGCGCTTTGTTGCGTGAACGCTCAGAGCAAATTGAACAGGGAAAGGTAAGCTCTCTGAAACAATATCACATTGCTCAGTTGGGGGACTGAAAGAAAAATCGTCAGCTAAGTGATTATTTCTGGATGAAGCCCTCGAAGCTGAAAGAGAACCTACCCGCCATCTTCATGCAACCCCTCGTGCATCATGAAGACGCCCTTGTCCGCAGTGATAACATAGGTGCCACTGCGCTGCAACATGGTAACATCCGCACCATTTTCGTAGTAGTTTTGAGCGATGTCGTGGCCGCTGTTACCCGTGCCCACTACCACGACCTTCTTACCACGAACGTCTAGTTCGGCCGCATCACGGTGCTGACTACCGTGGTAAACGGTGCCTTGGAAGCTCTCCTGGCCCGGGAAAGTCGGGATACGAGGCTCTCCAGAGTGCCCAGTGCACCAAACGACGTGACGAGGACGCAATGCCCGTTTGGACCCATCGCCGCGAGTGACGTTGACATCCCATTCTCCCTTTAAATCATTGTAATCGGCAGAAGCAACGGAGGTCCTTTCCCACACGTTCAATTCCATGATCTTTGCATAGGCCTCAAACCAATCGCCAAGCTTGTCTTTCGGAGTGAACTGGGGCCAGTTCTGGGGGAAGGGAAGGTAGGCCATATGGGTGAATTCCGCAGGATCGTGCGTAACGAGTGTCTGTCATGAACGATTTTAGCTTCTTTCCACATTTGGACTATAGTATCATTGAGAAGAAGCAGTTCCAATATCACTTACGCGATAGCGTTTGCGCCAGTTGTCTCCAACCCTCTCGTGTTTGTCAACGATCAGACACGAAATGCCAAGGTTTTGCAAACGTGCTCCCATGTTCAATCCAGCTTGGCCTGCGCATTTCGTGTATCAATGGGAATTCATCATACAAAATGAAGACAGTGTTCAAGTTATCTCAACTTACCAGCACCGACAACAAGGACAGTTGGCTCCTCGTCCAAAAACTCCTTCTGTCGCTCTCTCCTCTCGATCCAGGTTCCACCATTCAATCCTCCAGGCATTGACTCGGTTGTACCCTCGGGTCGACGTTTACCCAAAGGTTCCTCAGCACCCTTCAATTCCTGCAGTGAGGTGTAAACAGCATAAGCCTTCCAGCGACCATCGGCTGACTGCGTCAGGCGAAGCATTCCCGTGCCAGAACCGACCGCCGTCTCAAAAAAGAACATGCTGGATATCCAACTGAGGCCATTGACAACTTGGTTCCAATTTGGCTTGAACTGGCCCTTATCCTGAAGCCTAAATTGGCACAGTGCAGAGGCACCCTGGCGCTTGCGGAGGAAGTTTTCGATCTCGGTGGCTGTGTGGAGGGTTCGCATATCCCAATCCAGGGCCAGCATGTCGCGCCACCAGGATTCTGCATGGAATAGATCTTTTAAATCAATACTATCAGGATGGGCCAGCTGAATCTGCAGATTTGTGAGCCATTGCTGGGCGATAGCCTGAGGTTCCGAGGGTGAGCCTGAAGGCGTCGTGGGTAGCTGAATGATATGCGGGTTTCCACCCGTCAAAGTTGTCGCCATTTTTATGGTTGTTGAAATTCCGAGAATCAAGGAGATTTCAAATGGTTCGTGAGGAATCTCGGACCCTGCAGGGAATCTTCTCAATTTCTATAGTTCACTGCTTTATAATCTGCGCCTTGTCAGCTGCCCTCATGGCGGATCCGCATGAATAGGCCTTCTGCCATTGTACCGAGGGGCCACTGGGTTCATTCCTCCAGCAAATTTGCCGAATCTGGAGCAACGTGGAGCATCGTGGGGTCAATTAACGTCACCAGACGTTCTTCAAAATTGTTGCCAGCGCGCAATTCTTCCCGGACTGCGGGGGACTTTCGGAGTAAACCCGACCGACTTGCGGGGGTTGGCAGGTTTGCCGATAGCCGAAACAGGATATTCAGGCGATATATTCGCCAATTGTGCCTTTTTAGGACACTTTGACGCTCAAAATACCAGATTAGTCTTTTCATGTCTTGCAGAGAGCTGCCATTATGAGCAATCCTAACCACTGAGGTCCTCTACAGCGGCGTAGTATTACCCGAGGGTCCACTAGTACGCTTCTCGACGATTCGATATCAATATCCAAATGAAGTCGAGAGGCATCAAATTGGAACTTGAACTAGTCATGTCATATTGGGGAGATTGAGAAAAAAAAACATCATGATTGCCAGCCATGAAGAAATTCAAACAATGTTTTGCACACAAGGCTGTGAATCGGCCACGTAAACCGCCTTTCTACGCCTTCTCAAATGCATCATCGAGAGGCTCTAACTTGAAAGTTACATAAACACAATTCTCAAATCGAGATACTTTCCCGCTTGCTTGAAGTTGGCGTGGAATCATTGAGCATTCGCTTGCACCATGCCCACTGTCCTCGATCTTCCAAATGAAATCCTTCAGCTCATTGTGAATCATGTGAGGAAAGAAAGAACACTCTTCTCCCTACTGCGAGTAAATCGCCGACTCTACTACATCGCAATGCCAGAATTGTGCAAGCTCAACATCACTCATTCAATGAGCACGGGTCTGTATCGATCTGCGAAAATGAACAACGAAGCCGGTATTCGCCGTCTGCTTTCATTCGATGCAGACATATACACCTTTCAAAGAGGCCACTATGATGCATTGATGGCAGCTATCGTTCGCGGGTGGAAAAACATCGTTCTTCTACTGCTGGAAAAGACCCCCGATTTCCTAAAAGTCGCCCATTTCCACGAGGCTATTGTGAGGGGAAACCTCGACATTGCGCAAATCCTGCTTGACCACGGGGCACAGGTGAACTGGATTGAAAAGTGCGGGTCGGCTAGTAATTTTCCATTGCAGGAAGCAGTCACATATAGCCAGCTACACATGATTAGGTGGCTCATTGATAATGGAGCTGACGTGAATTTGGTCGATGACCGTATCGAGTCGAATCCTACCAACACTAGTTATTTTCCGCTTTTGCACACAGGTGCACAACGAGATGCTGACTGCCTAGCTCTCTTGTTGGAGCATGGCGCAGACCCAAATGTGACCTGGGGCAGGGGACAGTCTGCACTGCATTTTGCAGCTGGGACTTTTTATGAGACTAGAGTGGAATTGCTACTTGATGCAGGGGTTGAAGTCAACTTGGAAACCGACACTGGTCAAATACCTTATACATGGCCACCGAGACTGATAACGGTCATGTTGTCAGTTTACTCCTTGAGCGCGGCGCAAATCCAAATACTATTCCCACCGGGCACAATTTGGAGTCCCCTTTAATGGTATCCATGAAATCTAGAAGCACAGCTGTGATGAGGATACTGCTTGATGCTGGGGCAAATGTGAATGTTAATTACAATGGCGAGACAGCTTTGCATATGGCCGCACAGTCGAGCAGGGATTAATTCATCGATCTGCTTCTTGATTACGGAGCGGACTGGGCAATTTTGAATGACGATGGTATTTCTGCATTCGATATACTGAAGAAGAAGGAACCGGCACGCTGTTGTATAGATAAAAGTCATCCATTACGGTAGAAATTTCTGCACGATCAAATGCTACAGCTACTACGACAGTAGTAACAGTAAATCTCAGGTTTTTGAGGGCGTTTACCTAGTAGCCTTGGAGGTAAACTGAAGTTGGAGAAAGTCAATATCCTTTTTAGGATCTATCAGTAATCGTGATATTCTTAGGTATTCAATCTAAATCAAAATATGCTATATTCATTAAAAGAAAAGAGAATCATCAAGTCTCCAATGACTGATGAATCACACTTGTCCGATACGTCTCACTACACTGAACCAGCTCATCATGAGTACCCTGCTCCACACAGCGACCCTCCTCAATCAGATAGATGCAGTCCGCCCTATGAATAGTATTGAGTCGATGGGCAATAGCAACTATCGTCGTACGCCCCGCAAGAGTAGCAAGTGCCTCTTGAATCTTCTTCTCAGATTCAACGTCAAGGGCACTAGTCGATTCGTCAAGCAATAGCAATCGTGGCCGACGGACAAGAGCACGGGCAATCGAAAGTCGCTGCCGCTGTCCTCCAGAAAACTGTTTTCCATCATGACTACATTGCGTCTGGTAACCATCCGGTAGAGCGTTGATGACTTCATGAATATTAGCCATTCGGCACGCCTCTTCAATTTCGTCCTGGGTTGGCTCATGTCCAGGGCGAGCGCCGAGGCCAATGTTGAAGGCAACCGTGCCTTCAAATAGGACATTCTCTTGAGGGACGAGTGCGATATCATCGCGAAATCCTGTTCCAAGCTGCCGTGTGATATTAACACCATCGATGATCACAGATCCGGATTCCAGTCGATAAAATCGCTCTAGCATTGCAAAAGTCGTGGACTTCCCTGAACCACTTGGCCCGACCAGTGCACAAAACTGACCCGCTTTTATTCGTAGACTTAGTCCACGAAGAACTGGCTGTCCTGGACGCGAAGGATACTCGAAATGCACACTCTGAAGTTCCGCGCCAATGCCTGTCATTGCGGGAGGTGCCCCTGGAGAGTTAGGGGGTCTTTGTTCATGGTGTACAGCCTCTGGGTCAGTGACCTTTTCATCAAGCAGATAAATGTCGTTGCTAGCCTCCTTTTCAGAGACATCGGGATTTAACTCCTCATCAGCCGATCGAGCAGTGAGCAGCTCGGCGATATTTGAGGCGGCAAGGCCTGCCTTTGAGATATCCGGAGCAAGTGCAAACATCTGTCCACAAGACTGGGTACTAAAAAGCAGCGCAGGAAGAACGATGAAGAACTGCACCTGGGTATAAGCACCAGAGGTGATTTGCTTGGTGCCCCACCAATAAGCCAATGCATAAACAAGATTGCTGATGCTGAAGGCTAGAGCAAGGAAAATGTTACCAAACGCTATGGAGCGAAGAGTTTCTTCATATGGAGTTTTCAAGGCCCGTTCGTACGAAGCGTAGGATTGCTTCTCGAGGGAGAATGCTGACACGGCTCGGATATTGTCAACGGCTTCTACTGTCACTGCAGTTGCCTGAGCAAAGGCCTTTTGATGTCGCTCGGCAAATTTGGCCTGAGTTCGGAGCTTCATCATACCAGCCAACAACAAGACAGGAATTGTTGGAAGCAGGACAATGGCGATTTTCCATGCGAAAACAAACGAAACAACGAGACCAGCCACGAGATTGACTGCTGTGGCGAGCAGAAGGCCGATGGTTGTGCCCGTGATGCTGCCCAGGGCAGTGGCATCCCCAGTGATGTAGGTAATGAGAGTTCCCGGGGTACGGTCATCCATGCCATGCCATGGAATCGTCTGGCCTAGCAGAGATCGTAGAGATAGAACACGAATGCGGTATAGAACTTTCTCCGCTGCCCATCCAAAGGCACATCCTCCAACCACATTGGCAAAGAATTCGATGAGTGCCATGATGAAAAACAGAAGTCCGAACAAGTGACCGCCGTGTCTAATGCCATCTGCTCCAATACACGGGCTCAAACTGCCCACTGTATGACCAAATATCACTGCTTCCGCTGTATAGCTTGCTCCAATAACAATAGACATACCGAGGCCCAACAGGACGTGTTGTAAATTCGGACGAAGCAGGTAGAATGTGAATTTGGTAGTAAACCAACCCGAGTGTTTGCGTTGAGCTTTCGCCTTTTTCTCTTTCTTTTCACGTTTTCTCATCTGCTTTTCCGTCTCCTTCTGCATGACCTTATCTCCTGCAGCTGCATAATTTAACTCATCGGCGATATCGGTTCCGTGAACTTCGAGCAAGGTTTCTTTTGCATCGGCAGCTTGTGATTCGGGGCTTGCTTCGTCTCTCACTTCGCGTATAAGATCAGACTTTGCAGAAACCGTAGGACTCAGTTTGCCAAGGTTCTGGAGCCGAACCATCTCAGCATAAGAACCGCCTTGGGCAACTAGATCGGCATGCGATCCTTCCTCTTCCACCCTTCCTTTTTGAATGACAACAATTTTATGGGCGTCTTTCGCAGTAGATAGGCGATGCGCGATTGAAACCAAAGTAATCCGTTCAGCCACCTTGGCTAAAGCATCCTGAATAAGACGCTCGCTAGTTGAGTCCAAAGCGGCCGTCGCTTCATCAAGAATAAGAAGAGCAGGATCACGAACGAGAGCTCGTGCTAGAGCAATTCTTTGCTTTTGACCACCGCTCAATTGGCTACCTGAGGAGCCCGCACTGGTTGCAAGCCCATGCGGTAGGGCATCGATGAAGCCGAGTGCATTTGAGTTGGATGCAGCTTGTCGGACAAGCTTCACTATCTCGGCGACTTCAGGTTGAAATTCTTCGAGCGCTTTCTTTTCAGTTAAACCGGCGCGCATATTTTCTGCCAGTTCTGCCAATGTAGAATCAAGGATGAATGGAGCAAGAGCTTGATGTGGCTCCGAAGCAGACGCTACAAGGCCATAGGCGACATTTTCCAGAATCGACCGGTCTAGTAGAGATGGCTCTTGTTGCACAAAACCAATATTTCCTCTCAAATAGCGCACATTCAAGTCACGGAAATTCTGTCCGCCGATGGAGATGCCTCCAGAAGCGGGATCGTAAAAGCGTTCAAGAAGGGCGACAATGGTTGATTTGCCTCCGCCGGACGGTCCGACTATCGCAGTATGCTTGCGAGGAGGAATGACGAAATTAACGCCTTGTAGAACTGGAACCTCTGGACGGGACGGGTAGGTAAACTTGACGTCGTTGAAAATGATATCTTGTGAGTCGAAATGCGCGGACTTGTCGCCCAAATCAGATGTTCCGTCAATTAATGATTCGCGGTTGATGACTTCTAGCAATCTCTCAGATGCCCCAGCTGCAGATGCAAAAACATGAACAAATGGAGCGACTTGGCTGAGGATAAACGAGGCGTCAATGAGAACGAAGATAACTGTGTAAACTGCGCCAACAGACGTTCCGGATCCACCATTTTCAACAGAATCTGCTATCAGGCGAGAGCCTTCCCAAAAGGCCAAAGCGTTAGAGCTGTAAGCAATGAAGTAAAGCAGACCAAGCTGGCCAGCATGAGTTCCGGCCTTCTTAAGGGCATCCATGCGTGATCCAGAGAGGTGATTGGAGTAAAGCCTCTCCAGTCGCTCATGGGAATTGAACGCATGTACAAGGGTCAAGTGTGATAGACTGGACGAAGCAATTGAAGTTGCTGCATTGACATGTTCTGAGATGCGACCCGCGTACTTTTTGATATAGTAGCCACCACCGTATGACATCAGAAAGTAGCATGGAACAACGGAAACAAGCATTCCAGCAATTTGAGGAACTTTGATGAAGGCCACAATGTATGATGTGACAAAGTAAGACAATGTTGAAATGACGATTCCGACCTTTTCAGATGTTCCTGCCTGTACGACTTGAATGTCACTGACAAGACGAGATATGACATCGCCAGCTGGTAAACTTTCGATATAGCCTGTTTCCTGTTTGATGACACTTTCGAAATAGCGCCGGCGGAATCTCCTTGCGATACGTTCGCTGATGTAGCTCCAGCAGCTGCAGTGGATGTAAATGAAGCAGAAGTTTGCAATGGTGATGTAGATCACGTATAGCACTTTCTGCTGTACGCCATCTGCTACATTGCTATCGACTGTAGAGGATGATGAACAAGTAGCCGTATTGAGATCGTTGACCAATTCACCAAAGACAATTCCTAAAAGGGGAAATGGAACGCCAGCTGCGATGGAGAAAAAGAGACCGGCTATTATAAGGAGAACATCAGTTTTGGTATAGTCCAGCGAGAAAAGAAGGCGTGTATAGGCAAAGAAGTTGCCAATATCTCGTTTTGTTGGCACGCATTTCTTTAGATATCTGATCTATTGAACCTGTCAGCAAGGTCTATCTGATTGTAAAGGGATATCAATTCCCAATCTAGAAATTGAACATACCGACATGTCTCTCTTGCCTTCATACTTGCCAGGGTTGTCGCTTTCTGGGAGTCCCATGATTGAGTAGTACTAATATGGCTCTGCAGGATTAGAGTCTAATATCCAATGATACCAGTACTCCAGGCACGTTATCTTTCCAGATGGGGCCCGGGAATATCACAGCTCAGGTTTGGTGCAGGATATTTGCGATAATTCGTTCGCTATACGAACTTGGACTTTCTCATGTGCGATTCGTTGAATTCATTGTATTGACATGCAAAAGCTGTGGTGAAAAAAGGGCACAAAGGCCAGGAAAATGTAGAACATTCTGAGATTAAGAAGGAGGAAAAGAAAAGGAGCCAAGCGGCCAAGAAAGATGAGGCAAACAAGAAATTCACTTTGAAAAACACGGCGAAAAACCGCGGTCAGGGCCCTTGGAACCTGACGCCATCCGCACATACTAGAGGGGGAAATGAAACTGTGGAGCAAGATGGATACTACCAAGAACACGGGGCGGTGTTTCCATCTCAGGGATCAACAGGCCGATCCCAGGGGAACGAGCCAAGCGGAAAATAGAGAAATCAGCGGCCACTCCACTCAGCGTTGATCGATTACCACTCACAGTGACACACGCACCCTGTCAATCTTTGGTTCTGCTCTCCCAATAATGCGTTGAGTATTGAAAAAGAAAAGGCGAAAGCCAACCGTTTGATGAGTTTACCGAGGGTTTTCTGGATGGCCCAATGATCGGACCAGATGGCGTGGACCCTGCAGGGAGGGTCGAAGTGTGGGATCCACCCAGCACATCAGATAACCTCGTGAAGAACGAGAAGAAAGCGCATCTACCCTCCAACTTTACGCAAAAAGGAAGGCGTCTAGCGAGAGGGGGCGGGGTCCGAGAACATGCTGAGTTTTCGTTTTTCTGTAGATTCGGAGCAAAGTTGACTTCCGGTGAGTCAAAGCAAATTCATTTGCAAATTTTGATGTGAACAGTTTCAAGAAAATTTGGTTAGAAATTCCTTTGGAGTAAGAAATAAGAAATATCACCAATAGACCCCCAGCGCCACCCGCTAGCAGCGACTGCCAAGATCATTCGTGGGGATTTAATCCTTTCGAACCATCCCAACCTTGGACAATAACTTGGCCAACCCTTGGAATTTATCTGATCGGATGGATCTAATCTGATCGATTGATAAACTCAGCCACCACCATCCTTCTAGTAGTATCAAGAGATTTAGTCTGGTGTCTCACTTTTTGCGAGCCTTGCGTGTCTCGGGGTCATTCACTGTTCAGGGTTACTGTGGTTAGACATTGGAAGGCGTCTTTTAAGGTGTCGCACACACAGTCCCACTGGTGGGTCGCGACCGTCTAGTCGCGCAGCCGCTCATCGCGTCCCCGCGGATGATCCGCCCTCGCCGCGTTTGCCTCAGGGTGAACAAGTATCCCCAGCAATAATATTTGATTTATGAATATAGATCAGAAATGGGGAAATGAAGCATTTTCTAGAAGGAATTACCCCTGATCTTCTTGTCGATCCTCGCACTTCGCGGTTGTTACGGCTGAATGCCGAGAGTGGATCGTGCGACTGGACTGGTCCGGATCGGTAGGCACCCGGGTGAGCTAACGAAAAGAAACGAATCCCTCCGTCGAGATATCTCTTGGCAAGGCTCTGCAAACGTCGAATTTCGTTTGTCTGTTTGTGTGGGCGCTGAGGTGGCGCTTCCAGGGCTGGTTATTCGACAGGCGTCAATAACATCCTAGTTCTTTTCAAACTTCTATCTTTGCATTTGAGTTGATCATCGAGTTCATGTAGGACTATATCACATCGCCGATTGCCAGTATATCCCCAGGGCTTACTCAATTCTGATTAGTCCGTTTAATTCTAAGCCAGGCCCACAGCCTGAGGTTTATCCTATGTCTCGGCTTTTCAGATGGAGCTACTAGACCTACTTTGTTCTAGTCAAAGATGGGTCAAAAGTCGGAGGTCAATAGACGTCTTGGGCTGTGATCTCCAATCACAGGGATTATCAATGGGGTAATCGATACTGGCTAGTATAAGCTTCAACAAGATTTTGTCCCGTTGCTTTCATCTCATAGCGCGGATATCGTTTTGCATACTGCCGCCTGTCACATAATTCCATACAAAATGCTAGATGCTTTGTTGGCTGGACTGAATGCAGGTAACAAAATAACAAATCCAGCTGTCTCATTTAACTATCATTTCATGCGTCCAAGATGAAAGAAGGGCCTCCTACAGTCATACCTAGCGGAATCTGTTGCTGATGCTAGTACGCGATTTATGGTGCACTTAGCACAAGGCTTGACAGGCCCTGCACATGTCCAGTTCGAGGGAGTGACAGATAGGCCGATTTATCACAGTTTCGACCGCGCTTAAGTAAGTGAGTATTATTTCTGCATGTACTAATATTTCATCTTATTGTCCAGTTCTCGCGACTTGATGCGGATACAATGCCAAGCTTTCAACTTGACAGCCGTTCATAGATAGCACTTCAGATAGGACGCTGATCACTGACAGCTGTCAACCTGTGAAGCGGGGTTGATAATGTCAGACTAGATTGAAGCGGGGTTAAAAGGCACTCCTGACCTATTCTTTCTTTTTCCAGACCCAAAGAAAAAAAGAAAAGAAAAATAACTGTTGCGAAATTCCCCCCAAATCGAGTCATCTCCATTAAAAATCAAGCCAAGAGCCAAGAACCCAAAATGGACCAACTTCACTCAAGTATAGGAATCGGAATCGATTCTCTCCCTCTTTACATCACCTGCAGTATCCCTCTATTATTCTATCTAATATACCAAACAATTCTCTCCCCGCTATTCCGTCCCGATCTCCGCAATATCCCAGGCCCATTTCTCGCCAAATTCACGGATCTATACCGATTGCTAATAGTCCGCACCGGAGTCACACATGAACATCACACCCGTCTCCACGATCGTCATGGACCCTTCGTTCGTCTCGGGCCTAATAATGTCTCTATCAGCTGCCCATCTGCCATATCTGTCCTCTATAACACTCGAACCCGATATCCGAAATCCGACTTCTACCCCGTGATGGGCAACGTAGCTCATGGCAAAGTCGTACCTACCATCTTCTCTACGCAAGATGAATCAGTTCATGAAATGATGAAGAGGCCGATTGCGCAGGTATATGCCATGACGAGTCTAAAGACTTATGAGCCGCTGGTGGAAAGTACCGAGTCGGTATTTTTTCAGCAGTTGGAGAAGTTAGCGGAGAATCAGACGGCGTTTGATTTGGGGACTTGGCTTCATTGGTTCGCGACTGATGTTATTATGGAGATTACTTTTGGTAAGAGACTCGGCTTTTTGGAAAGGGGGGAAGATGTGGATGGGATTCTTGGGATGATTGAGAAGAGGTTTTGGTATGTTGCTATTGTAAGTATAGCACTTTCTTCAATATCGGATAGAAAGAGATCAATATCAGAATCCATTCGTTTTATCCAAAAGGTGATGAGTGAAATAGTGACATTAATCAACTCGTCAACAGGTTGGTCAAATGCCATGGCTAGACAAATTAGTGCATAAGAACTCTTTCGTCAACTACCTATCCAGCCTATTCTCCAAGAAAAGGGTATCACCCGTCCTCAAATTCGCTCTCGACAGGATAGAAGAGCGCAGACAGGATCGCCGCGAACACCCCGATCTCCAAAACCAGAAACGGGACTTTCTATCCAGATTTCTAGATATTCAAGACAGTCGACCCGATATTCCCGACTTGTTAGTTTGTTTGTTTTTTTCTCTCCCTCTTTCCCTTAACCTATTCTAGTACTTCCCCTGCTAATTGTGAGGCTCTGAAGTTGGATCATATCCTGGTGTCAACAGAATGTCCAGGCCGGTTCCGACTCAACCGCAATCACATTAACATCAGTGTTTTATCAACTAATGAAGGATCCAGAGTCGATGAAAACGCTCCTTGCTGAACTTGATGATGCGGATCTGCCATCTCCGGTCCCCTGGGATATCGCACATAGACTTACTTATCTTGATGCATGCATCAAGGAAGCTTTGCGAATGATGCCAGCTATAAGTATCCCTTTAGAAAGGGTCTCGCCACCCGGCGGAATGGAGGTTTCCGGGAGATACTTTGAGGCTGGTACAGTTGTCGGCGTCAATGCGTGGGTAGTTCATAGAAACAAGGATGTCTTTGGTGGAGACGCTGAGATTTGGAGGCCTGGACGATGGCTTGAAGCGAGTACAGAGAAAAGGAGGGAGATGGAGCGAGCCCTATTTGCTGTAAGTTTTCGGTCGATGTTTTACTATGCCCACTAAACCTTGGTTCGTGCTGATGTTGATTCATGATTTGGGCATTAGTTCGGAGGCGGGTCTAGGGTTTGTATAGGGAAGAATATCTCGTATCTTGAGATGTATAAGGTCATTCCTGAACTTTTGACGAGATTCAAAGTATGCCACCTGATTCACTAAACTGATTATAACCTTCGAGTCGGTCACGGTTGTGGCTCTTTTTTTTTGGTGAAGTTGTTTGCTAATTATGTGGCGCTATAGTTCGAGCTCACAGATCCACGGAAGGAGTGGTCGCTGGACAATAGATTCTTCACTTATACGAAGGGCGTTGAGGTCAAGATACAGAAGAGATCTTAGCAGTCGTTTCGAGCTGAAATTCAATCAATTTTATTATCGCGAAAAATCTGAACTGGATAGTACGCAATCATTCACTAATAGTAAACCACTCAATAAGGCGTGAAAAGCTTTTTATTATGTACGATAACCTCCAAACCAGAGACACCGACCCGTTTTAAATACAAGTCACATTAAAAAAACAAAGCAAGAGAATCAGAAAAAAAAATGGAGAATCGAAAAAGAATTATCTACAGGATCAGGTCCGAAAAATTTAAGCCATCCGTGTAGTTTCACTGGGAGCGGCGAGCCATGAAATAGGTGAGCAAGTTGAGCGAACCCTCTCCCGCGGGCTGCGTAACCTTTTGAACGCGGTCGAGCCCGAATTTCAGATTCAAGAGTGTGCATAATTCGGTAGCTTGCTTGCGCACTCCAGGGCGAAGGTGGTTGAGTTGTTGGCTAACCACGCCTCCGACGCTGGCGAGGGTTTCGTCAGAGATGTCGGAGCTTCCTTGTGCGAGTGCTTGTTGCATGGTAGAGAGGCCAAGGATGATCGATCGGTAAGCTCCCTCGCTGTGCGAATCCTCGCCAAGATCCAGTCCCTCTAGAACGCCTTTGATGGCGGTTGGCGTTGGGATCAATGTGACCAATTGCTCAGCAACCTCCTCCAGGCAAGTGACAAAGTGTGAGTTGGATTCATAGTGCTGGCGGGCCCGAATGAGAGAAGCCATCGCAGGGATGTCGTACTGGTGAAACAGGTCACTGGTTCGAATGAGCATGGAGCGGATCGTAGCCAGAATCTGAGTCTTCACGTCATGGTCTTTGCGGTTCATGGGCGCGGACTCTAGCTCATGCAGAAGGGCCCCGAGGACTGCATAGTAGTCCTTCTCCTCGGAGATAAGTTCCTCGCCATGGTATTGGAAGAGTCCTTGCAGTTTGCGGTAACCGGAAATGTCCATATTCCTTGAGCCAATACGGACCAGGGCCTTGGGGAGCATCTCCCTGGCGTTGGCAGGGTCTTTTGAGCGGGGACTCGGACTGCGATGTCTTTCTGCCCACTTGCGAGTGCGACGCTGTGTTTCCTCTGTCGTGGATTGAGTCAGAGATTCGACAGATCGTTGCCTTGTCTCGACGGGTCTAGCTGTCGATTCATTCGGTGAAACTTCCTCCAACGCTCCAGGTTTGGCCGCAGACCGAGGTACTGTTGGGTATTCGGGAACTTTGTTGTCAACGATGGCATTCTCATTGTTAGGGCTTCGTTCGGCCATAGCCTCCCTTGGCGGCTCCTGGGATAGCGCTGAGCTCACGCCAACCCCTTGTTCAGTTGGAGCGTGAGAGCGTTTCCTTGAAGGCGAAGGACTACCTCGAAGGGGTGTTCGCCGAGTTGGCGATTGGAAAGTGTATTCGTTCACTGTGGGATCCTTCGCCGGGCTCTGTTGTGGAGTCAATCCAAGAGACGAGTTCTTGGTTGGAGTCTCCAGGCCAGCCGGGGTGAGCGATACAGCCTCCTCGGCCGGGGCTTGCTCGTGACCAGGATGACGCGGTGTCCTCACTGGAGATCTAGTCGGAGATCTTGCTGGGGACTTTCTTGGTGTGAAATGCTCAACGGGCGCAAGCTCGGGCGCTTCAGCTTCGGCGGCGACAGGGGTGTCAGGATCTTCGTAGATTACCATTTCGTCGGGTTGGAAATTGGAAAGAGACTCTGGTTCAACTTCCAAATCCGAGTGTGCTGGCACGGTAGGATCCATTTGGGGGGTGCTTGGAGAAGGCACAGCAACGGGTTCGTCTAAGGAAATAGGCTGCGGTTCTTCGACGGGTTCTGAGGCGACTTCACGATTAGGCTGATGCAGCTGGCCATTACGTGGGCGCGGCTGTGATGCCGAAAGGGGCGGGCTTTCCAGCACAACAGGCGCTGGCTCGTCTTGCTCTTCCGGTGCTTCAATAGAGTCTGTCTGCGAGTTGCGGAGTGAATTCTGATTTGCGAAGCTATCTTCAGAATTATTACGCGCGTGACGCGCAGCTGCGAGATCTCCGTGGGACTTGGATTTAGAGAGATCGAGTTTCTTAGGCTTGCCTCGAGTAGTTCCAGTCTGTCCTGCCTCATGGGGCCGAAGACGAGGAGCAGTTAATGGCTTTGACGATGGTGTCGTTGCCTTACCTCTTACTGATCTCGGGGAACTGACTGGCGTCTTGCCAGACGACTGGGCTGCTCTGGAGCCTGGGCGAGATGCATATGGGTCTGCAGTCGCAGGACGATTAATCTCTGGTCGCCGTGGCTTCATGGCAGGTCGCATAGGAGCAGAAGAAAGGGAGGAGAGAGGGGCCCCAGTGGGAACAGTTCTTGCAGTCGACTTAGGTTGCTCTGGTGCGCTGGTATCGGAGAAAGCGGGCTGGGCAGACTCCGGACGAGAAGTCATATTTGCCTTTCTCTTCGCAGCAATGGCTTCTTTCAAAGCGGAGCGGGCAGCCCCAGGTCCGCTTGCACTCTTTCCAGACGATACGGGTGCCCTTTGGCTTCCGTTGGGGTTAGATGGGTCTTTCTCAAGCAAATTACGAGATTTTGCGTCAAGATCAGCCAGTATCAGATTCGCTCTGTCGGGCCATACACCAAAGAAAGTCCAGAAAGTACTTCGTACTGCTTCTCGTACGCCAGGATTGGCGTCAGCAAGACCCTTCCTAAGAGACTTCTCAATGAGGTCCAAGCCGCCTCCGTGTTCAACCGTACTCTTATGATGCGACTGCCGAGAGATCAAAGTCCGCAGCCATCCAGCGGCATAGAGGCGTAGCTGCACATTCTTGTCTTGAGAAGCCCAGTGAACGTGTTGCAGGATACGGATGTTGAATGTAACATTGCCAATGACGGCGTCGACTGTAGAATGACCACTTTGGGCTGCAATTTTCTTCAGCGAGCCACACAACTTCATCAAGTTCTGCATCATAATCTCCACCATTCCATCAATCTTCGATCCACAGATTTGCGCAACATCTTGGATCAGCAGGCAACCAGCAGTGCAGAGCGTTGTTCTCAATGAATGAACAACTTTGAAAATTCCATCCAGAAGGGTTTTTATAGCCTGTAGGAAGGACTGTGAGAAGTCATGGGGTGCGTTACCGCGAACCATTCTTCGAAGAAGTATGGCGTTCTTTTCACGTTTCATCCAGTTGTCTTCCGATTCCTTGCCTTCAAACCAATAAGCCATATCTCGTACAGCGTCTTCAATATCTCGAGACGAGGAGACTAGGAAGGGCTCAACACCATCTTCCTCGGGAGAAGCCTTCTGGCTACTAGGCGCTTCGGCTGGCGTCTTTGGTCGAACTGGGGCTTCTGGGGGAGCAGGGGTTGAACGACCTTGTCGGCTTCTTGAGAAGGCAGGTTGGCTGCGCGGCTCGTGGTCTGTGGCGGATCCCATGTTAGTTCTCAGAATTGTTGGTGTTTTCGGCTATCGAAACTGACCCTCGTCATGTATGTCGACCGCGTGTGAACGATGTGACATGACTGAAATCGGTCGATCCACGCGAGAGATTGGTCGGGCCAGCCCCTCCGATTCTCCGGAACCGATACCAATACTGGACAATATGGCGTTTGCAATCGATTTTCGCACCCCGCGGGCCACAATTTGTTTTTGTAGATCAGACTTTGCCCTCGCGGAGCCGTTTCTAGGTGACATCGTTAGTCCAGATGAACTCCATCAAACTGGTAGAAAGTCTATCATACCGGAACAACTCGATCACAACAGATCTAGCTGTATCTCGAACAGCACTATCAGCATCTTCTAAGCATGCAACCAGCGAAGGCACGTATTGACGGAATAGCAGGCCGTGGTTTTTTGTCATCTGTGAAAGATACCTATCAGAATTCATGTCGGGGTTTTATAAGGCTGGTGAGCTTACAGTCGACAACCACAGCATGCTTGTTTCTTTGGCCCTCGGGTTCTTTCCCACCAAAGCACAGTCCAGAACATAATACTCGACTTCGTTGGTTGCGTGTGGCCAAAGTTCTGTGAATATGGAGGCGGCTTGAGCCCGGACCCGTTCCTTGTGATCACCTAGACGCTCCAGCAAAATGGGGTAGAAGTTCTGTGCCTGGCTAAGGATCCATTGTTGCTGGTCCTGGATTGACAGACGTTTCAAGAAATGACCGAGGGTGGAAAAGCCAGCGCTCGCAACTGAGTAATGTTGGGAATTGATCGCAAGTCGCAGAGTATCAAATATGGTGGGGATTGCGCTCTCAGGGACATTTTTTTGTTTGATATCGGATTTAATAGCAGTAAGGTGGGCGACGCGGGAGTCAATAGAGACATTGGGGTTTTTGAAGACCGCCAAGAGTTCAGCAGCCTTTGCCTCCATTTTGGACGACAGTGAGAAATGAATCTTATTTATATTACAAGCAAATCATCAGAGGCAGTATCTGCGACACCGGGATCGATGGAGGCCGGGTAGCAGTTGGTAGAAGGTTGGCGAAACAGTCGCGATGCGGACAGGGGACCGAGCGAGAGGGGGTAGTGTGGGGGGTTCGCAGTTTTCTGTTACGGGATAGTTAGTGACACGCAGTAGAAGCTATGTCCTAATAACGCTGAGGATGAGTAGAAATAGACGAGGAGAAGAAGATATCCGATCCACGGCTGAAGGTTGCGATGGATCAGGATGTGGACACAGCGCAAACACCAGACGAGCAAATGGGTCCAGGCCGGAGAGCGAGATTGCAAGAATGGTGTGTAGGCGAACTGGCCCACACTGGGTTGAATGGGTAAAACGACACCTACCGAGACTCTTGATACTTGACACAGGACAGGAGGAGTGCGATCAAGCAGCGTGCAGATGGTGGGATGTTGACGAAGGCGAGGGAAAGTCGGAGAGCAAGGGGCGATAAGCGCGGATAAGCGCGAGTGATTTGATGGATCCACTGATGTAACCAGGATTGGATTTCAACAAAGGGGTAAGAAGGGTTATTGGAATTGCAATATGTTATATGTATTATTGATCGGAGATATCCTATGGTAAATATCAAAAGTGCCCCAGAAGGGAATAGATGTGTCAACCGCGGTTGGGCGCAGAAGTGTCCAAAGGCCCAATCTATTTGGTACCTTTTTTTTTCTCGATTCCCCCCGGCCCCGCGTTGGTTTGTTTACACCCGCCGCACTATCAACGCTGATGGTCGCAAGGGCAACCATTTACGTAGATGCAATCAACAACACATGCAGTAAATATCTACAAATTCACTTTACATCCGACATTTCTCAATACTACTAGTAGTATCGGTTTACTCACAAGTTTAAATAGAAACATAATTCCGATTACATATATACAATAGTACCCTCTGTTCTACCCTCTATAGCTCCCATGATCCGGGGCACTCCGTCGATTTCAGACCGGTCATGTGACCTGTATCATATTGACCATCAACAACTTGAACACATCATACTGGTATGTATACAAGACACCTCTAGTGCTCTTACGCTAGTGTTGACTGCCCAGGTGGATGGATCCAAATCCAATTTGGGCCTTGGCTCCTTTGTTGCCAGGTCTGCAAATTCTCCAAGCTGGATTTGGGGATCAGCTATGCTGGGGGTGTGTACTATGTATATACGTAGTAGTAGATTACTAGGATGTACTGTATGTACTAGAATCCACAATTTTACTAATATTCGCTGCAAGAAGTCTAGTATTAATCTTGTCATCTAGAGACTCATACTAACATTATCTTCGAATTTTAAAGAGTCCGAAACAACCCTAGGGAATATTGTAGACTCAGGCTATGTACCACTTAGTAGTATCGGGGAAGGAACCGATGGGGTCGAGGCACAAGTGGAGGTGCTTAGGCGCCAGTCAGCTCCCCACCTCCCACATCACTCTGTCGATCACTGCTTTAGATGTTAACAACTGTCGGTCCTCTCAAGTGAAGTGCACATTGGACATCTTATGAGAGTGCTAGCAGTTCAGTTTCTCAACTAGACACTTAAATTTCCACTTGACAAAAATCAATGACTGAACTCACCATGGCGACAACTGTTGCTCCCGCAGCTCCATCCGCAATCCCCAAACCTCAAGATGCCAAACCAGAGCCAGACTCTCGCACACAACCCAAGAAAGCCCCAGACGCAAACAGATATCTGAAAGGAAAAGTAACAAAGCCAAAACTACGTCTTCATGCCGAAGAACTCCGACACCCATCGTCCGTTTCGTTCTTCAAGCTTATGCCCGATGTCCCTACCACCCTCGACACTGCTCTCGAGAACATAATCAGATACCTCTACACATCACCAACACCACGACCTAAAGAAGACTCGCAAAGGAAGGGCGATCAAAAACCGAAATGGCCTTCATTTGAACCCTCTGTTCCCCCCACTCGCTCCGTCACCCTCTTCCTTCGTGACTTTGGTGGCGTGGCTTATACAACCGGAACCGAGCTCGACAACGACCATAAGGAAATCCACCTTTCACTCCCATATGTCAAACACTGCACCACCCTTGCCGATCCAATTCGAGAACTAGCTGGTGTTCTAACCCACGAGCTCGTGCACTGTTATCAGCACACCGCACCGCCAAAACCCGACGATACAGATATTGAGCCCAAAAATATCACTCGCCCCCCCGGAGGTCTGATTGAAGGCATTGCAGATTTTGTCCGATTGAAAGCGCATCTGGATCCCCCACACTGGAAAAAGCCTCAGTCTGCAGCAGAGCGGGCTTCGAAATGGGACGCGGGGTATCAGCATACGGCATACTTTCTGGCTTGGATTGAGGATGTCTGGGTTGGGGAGGGTGCAATTGGGATGTTGAATGATCGCTTGTTCAGAGTTGGATACGTTGGCGAAGATAAGGATCAGGAGACTGTGTCAGGCGGTGGGGAAATTGGGTTCTGGAGAGGTCTCTTTGGTATGGAGGTTGCTGATTTGTGGGCGGAGTATGGTCGATATCTTGATGGGCATCATGGGGATAAACCGCCTCGTGGTAATTGGGAAGACGAGATTGTTAATCCGGAATGATAATATTCGATAACATGGCTATACTAGTATTCATGTTGGTTCTATATGGGTAAGATTAATCCAACCGTTCTGAATGGCCAAGTCTTATACTAGCGTTCATGGATTGGTAGTAACTAGGTCAACACCAGCAGGAAGAAACTACATTCAAGGATACAGATCGAATTCTAGAGAGATTTTCATTGTTGTAGTACATGTAATAATAGGAGGGCACCTCTATATACCAGTTTCGAGACCAGCGGGCATCGATCAACCCTCATTTTGACCAAGAGAGGGGCGTGGCCGAATAAGACAGGGGGAAAATGCGACAAGACAAAGATGAATAGCGAAGAGAAAAGAAAAAGAAAATTCCAGGAATAGAAGACACCAGATGAATCGAAGGAACCAGAATTCCTATACTGTACAGTATCCAGCCATGCAAAAGACAAGAAGAAAATGGCGTTTTTTCCCTTCTGGCCTGCTTCCCATGCGAAACCATAGCACACCGGAAAAATATTGCAAAAGTAGGACATCGAAAAAGATATGGAAGAAGATGAATCGCATAACTTCGATCGGAAGTAGCTTTTCTCATCGCGTGCATTAGACGATCACCTCACCCAAATCGATATGGGCTGGCTTCCATGGCGCAGCACCCTCTTCCTCCATGGAGCTGGGGACACGGGGGTTGAGTGGAGAGTATAGGTACCATCCCTTCAGAGCTGCCAGAGCTGCACGCTCACGGGCCTCAACCAGGCTGGGACCGGCACCCTCACCCAACTTGTCTTGTCCAGAGAAGATACCGACGATGAAGACGGGAGATCGACTCTTTCGGCCAGTTTCGCTGATGATCTTGGCAACGGGGGCCTCGAAGTTCTCGCGGGCACATAGTCGGGCCAGGTCACGAGCGGGCTGGGCGAAGTTAAACAGGCTGGAGATGTTGAGGTGACGGGAGAGGATGTGTTGCTCGAAGAATCGCTTCGCGGCGGGGCGTCCAGCGTGCAAGTAGATAGCACCCAGGACAGCGCGGACAAAAGTCGCTCGGGCAGTCTCATAGGCGACACCCTGGCCTGCGGCCGCGGGCCCCTTAATCGCGTCACCGAATGCATCGTCGTAGAAGATCTTTGAAGATACAGTCATCCTCCAGCCCTTCTCATTCGCGTATGGCCTTGGGGATTGGATCTCTGAAATGTCGTCCACGTTGGTTCCAGGATCGATCCTGCGGAACTGGAGCAAACCGGGGTCTACTTCACCACCGGGAACGGTAGCATGATCAACACCCCATTCCTTCGAGATAGCGGCGAGTGTTTTGGGACCGACATAGGCATACATGGCGGCGAATGTAACGCTCAAGGGGAGACGAGGGTAGGTGCAGATGAGGTGCTCGGAGGTGTAGTGGGCAAGGAGATCGTGGCCAAGTGTAGCCAGCGATTCATTGTTGAAATCAGCATTGCTGTCGGCGGAGGCATCAACCAATGTCCGCGCAAGAGTTTCAAGAGGTAATCGGGAAGGGAGGTATAGACGAGCGTGGAGGGCAGCGAGTTTGGCGGACTTGGTCGCGGAGTCGACCGGGGGAGAGGGATATTGCAATTGCATCTTGCGTTTGTGAGCCTGTCGAATGTGACGCATCACGGCCGGATCTTGAAAGCTGGCATCTTCCACATCTTCCTGAATGGAAGATTCTGATTGAAGTGGTGATGCAGTCGATTGGAGTCGCAATCCGGTAGAATAGAGTTGTTGATGCAGTCGATTGTTAGTCCGAGCCCGCGGCGAAAGGACACTGCTGCTCCATCGTTGGAGCTGCAACCTCTTCATCTGGGCGAGTGTATAATCAAAACGCGAAAGAAACTTTAAAGAGAAACAACCACGCTGCGTTAATTGGGGATGGGGATCGGAGTCGGGCGGCCAACTTTCACGGGGAGATTCTTTTTCGAGAGAGAAACCTGCCGGCGGTCACGGGATTTGGCAGAGTCGTGTGAGCACACGCTAGTCCCGATCCAGCACTAGCGTTGGCTTGGCATCCGACTTCAACGAAGCCGCTTCAGCCCGCGCTCTGCGAGAACAGTCCAGCCATACCCTCATTTACTCTCCCACAGCTCCCTCAATTACATCTCGATCACAATGGGTGGAGGTGGAAAGATCCCGTGAGTTACAATTGGTTCTGGAACTGTAAAAACAATATCCATGCTGACAGGATTCGCGACACACAGGTACCCCAAGGAAGTCTGGTCCCCCGCTGGTGGTTGGTACGCCCGGCCAGCGAACTGGAAGGCCAACACTGCCATCATGGGAGCCTTCGTCATCGGAATTGCTGGCATTGCCTTCAGCATCAGTGCCGACCGTGAGCACCGCGATAAGATGCCCGCCCCTGGCAGATTCTTCCCCAGCCGATAGTCAGTCACCCCGGGCTCGAGGATCCTTCACCAAATATCAGATACTGACCCTTTCTCTTCTTCAATTCTAGCTGGAGCCGACAGATCCGTGAACACGAGAAGCAACAGGCCCTCGAGAACCCGCAATAGGTCACACTCCGTGTCTCTCAGGTGGTGTGAACGGAATATTCCTGGTGTGGTGGAACATCTTCTTACTGTGTTTTTTACTATCATATTATCATTCCCTGGATGTACGACAATAGAGGGGGCGTTCCTCAATTCAATCCGTTGATCAATTGTTCAACAGGTGTCTCTGGGGAGACTCCTCCAATGTCCTAGATAATCCTTGCGTGTACAGGCGGACTCGTTCCGTGAATTCAGACTGATTCCACAATTCCTTTCCCTCGCTTGATTCTGATATCTGCGGAACACCAATTTGTTCCACTACAACCCCGGCTGCAACGGTAGCGCAAATAAGGGCTTTTGGTAGATCCTGGCGCCCGCCCCAGGCACCCATGCCCTTTTTCCATTCCTCGGAATGGGACAGGATAGAATCAATAACTTCGAATGGCTCACGCCCAGCTGTGACCATGCCTTGTGCTAGTGCACCAAGAAATGAGTTGCCCGCACCCGTGGGATCAATCACCTTCGTAGCACCTGGTGTATCAGGCTGATGATACGCAGGGAGCCAGATTTCCTGAGATCTAGACCAGGCATAGCTACCATCTTTCCCTGCACGAATGACCAAACAGCCGTCACCAGTGGGACCAATTCCAGAGTCAATAATTCTCTTGACCAGCCCTCGGCTTGCTTCACTTCCCGTGGACCACCCAGGCTGCTCGAACATCATACCCAGCTCGAGATGGTTGGGACTCACAATATCCACCACACGGTTAGCAGCGAAGAACTTGTCTTGCTCTTCTGGAGTACAGAGATCAGGAACTGGCTCCCATACGAAGAATGGTCGCTCTGAAACATGCGCAGTGGAAGGAGCATGACCTGTGCGTCGCATCTCATCCCGACGTTCGAGGATGTCGTTCACAATTGAGATGCATCGTGAAGGCGAGCAGACCATGTGGAAAGTCCTTGACCACACCTGCGTATCAGAGAGCATATGCGGCTCTAATCTCAATTTGGGGGTAAGATACTTGAAATCTAAATTCCTAGTTAACCTTATATCATTCCCATCAGGCATCAAGGAAAAACCATACCTCGCTTCTCGTCCGGGTGATACCCATTCCAGGCCTTCGTTGTCAGTCTGCTGTGATCTTCTCGAATCACACAATCGGTACCCCATGACTTAATTGCAGCCAGCGTTTCTGGGGGAAAGTCAGACCCAACATCCACTATCCAACTGACAGCATGTCCATGCGCCGAGCCCGCCACTAAACGAGCCCCTACGACTGCAAAAGAAGCCGCTCCTCCAAGGATATTCTTGACGCCTGGTCTTGAGCCGCCAAAATCAATATCATCTGCGCAGGCAGAAGTGGTGAGTAAATTGGAATTAACATCAGGCCATGCGGGGGTCTTCATGACCGGGGATCAACATACCAAGAATGAACATGCCTAAAGTACAAAAATCGACTTGGTCGGATTGGGTGGTGTCATGGTTATTGGAAGCCATGCTTGAACGAACACAATGACTTGTAGAGGTAGAAGAGATCAACTTTCAGCGTATAAGTGTAATGAAGCACATCTATCAAATGCAAATGGAATCGGGCAAAGTTGGAGGTCTATCATGGTGGACCAAAGCCGGTATCTGAAATACCAAATACTCCGGCCAACGTCATCAGGCCCCCACATTCAACCCACGTATCTTATGTAACACCAGTACGCCGTTGCGGGCCGCAGCTCCTGAACCAACAGCTTCTCCGTTCATCTTGAACCCTCCTACTTTCTCTCCCATCAAAACTGCTTTGAGGATTGTCAGAGGGACGCAGCTCTGCTGAAGCACTGTCCATCTGAATCTTATTTGACTATTCAACTGGATCCTCCCCCTTTCTTTTCAGTTACTCTTCTCAGCTCCCTAGAGCAACGTGTTGCCTGTCATGGCGAGCGGAAGCCACATGCATAACTTCACCACCCTCATCAAGCGGTATGACTAGCCCCTGATTGGTGTAACTGTTGTTCTTTAGGAGATTGTGCGCTGGGATTTCAATCTCATCGATTTTGTCAACGGTTGTACCAAGGTTGCCCCGATACAGATGGCTGACTCCCAACAGGCTCGAGGCGGCGACCTCACGCTTGGAGGATATGGCGATGTCCCTGGATGATCCCAGCGTTACAAAAAGCCTGAATGGCGCTGCGACTGCACCACCAGCAACCCCTGAGCCTCCCAAGCCCGCTCCACCCCCACCCGCAGCTCCCGCCGCGCCGCAAATCCCGCCTCAAATCCAAGACTTCGATGCATTGATCAAGGGAGATGTCCAGAACTTCGTGAACCTGGGTGCTAAGATTGGTGGCTTGGTGGAAGAACAAGTGAGAATCAAATGCGCAGATTATCTACTTGTTGTTGGATCGAGACTAATGGAAATGCATCAATAGTCCAAGGCTGTCCTGCAAGCATTCGAGGCCGAGCGAACCTACCTCTTTGTCACAACTAAGGCTAAGAAGCCCGAACCTCAACCCATTGAGCTCATGACGGATCTCCACAAGGCATCGGATAGCATCAACAACATCAGGGAATCAAACCGTGCTTCACCATTGTTCAACCACCTGAGTGCTGTCGCCGAAGGTATTGTTGCTCTGGGCTGGTTCTTCGAGACTAAGCCCGCGAGCTTTGTCGAGGATATGATCGGCGGTATTCAATACTACGGTAACAAAGTTCTCAAGGACTTCAAGGAGAAGTGAGTTTTGATTGATGGTGTTGGTAACTTTATTGATCCTTGGTTAACCTTTTTCTGACAGGGATCGAACACACGTCGAGTATATTCAAGCATACTACCAAAACTTCAAGGGCCTCTCTGCCTTCCTGAAGAAGCACTACCCTACTGGCTTGACCTGGAACAATGAGTCAGGTGTCGATGCTTTGGAAGCACTCAAGCAGATCAAGGGTGGTCCTGCCCCAGCCGGCGCTGGCGCCGTTCCTCCCCCTCCCCCTCCTCCTCCTGTCCCCTCTGTGAATGTCCCTGGTGGTGGTGCCCCTCCACCTCCTCCCCCTCCAGGTGTTCCAGGTGTCCCTCCTCCTCCACCTGCCCCTGCCGCTCCTGGCCCAGATATGTCTGCCGTCTTTGATCAGCTCAACCAAGGCGAGGCTATCACCTCGGGCCTGCGCAAGGTCGACAAATCGGAGATGACCCACAAGAACCCTGGCCTTCGTGCCGGTTCTACTGCCCCAGAGGGCTCCAGCGCTCGAGGCAAATCCCCGGCACCAAGCAAGAAGCCTAAGCCCGAGAACATGCGCGCTCGCAAGCCCCCGCGCAAGGAGCTCGAGGGTACCAAGTGGCTCGTGGAGAACTTCGAGGGCTCAGACGAGATCATCGAAATTCCCGCGCAGAAGAACCACTCTATTCTGATCTCTCGCTGCAACAAGTGTATCATCAAGGTTCCCAACAAGGCCAACGCCATTGCTATCGACAACTGCACTGGTCTTTCTATCATTGTTGACTCTCTGGTGAGCAGTCTGGACGTTATCAAGTCGCCCAAGTTCGCTCTGCAAATCGACGGTGTCGTCCCCACCGTCCTTCTGGATCAAGTTGATGGTGCTAGCATTTACCTTGGTCAGCAGAGCCTTGCTACTGAGATCTTCACTAGCAAGTCCAGCGCTATCAACATTAACCTCCCCCCCAAGGAGGGCACGGATGAGGATACCAAGGAATGCCCTATTCCTGAGCAGTTCAAGAGCTACGTCAAGGACGGTGTGCTTGTCAGTGAAATTGTTGAGCACGCTGGTTAGGTATCTGTTTGCTCAGTTGCATGATGCTCATTTTGAATACCTAACTTCAAGTTCCTGAAGCTGCTTATATTCTTTTTTCCCTGAGAACCTTCTGTCTCTTGTTTCTCGAATTTTTTAATCTTTCTGTGCTGTATCTAGCGCCTTCTGTAGATATATACTGCGAGAATACAGGTTTAACGTGTTCCATTCTGTCTTTAATCCTGACCCGAGCTACTACGTACTACTACTAGTAGTAGTAGTAGTAGTAGTAGCCCTGTACCGTGACCGGCACGCGCTTGCTGATTCAAATCAAATACAATTCGGATTGGCCCGGCCCACCCAGTGAGCAACTTGAACTGAAAAACGTACTATCACTAGTAGTAGTAGGTATAATTAATGATTCATGAATTCAACGAAAGAATCCTGCGTTCAAACACAGGAAGAGAAGGGTATATATACTATCTGATAACCCATGCGCCTTGCACCTTGAATTATCAAAAGACTCAGACCAAACCAAAGAGAATAAAGAATGCCGAAATAGAGAAAAGAAATCCGCGAAGACGCCTACTTCAGGTAACCGCTGAAAACGCCAAAGTGCTGGCTACCTATTCTCAACCTTGCTGTGAGTGGTTAGTTCTGCGCTCGCGTTCCAGAGGGTACTGTTTGCTGTAACTATCTCAAGTTCAGCATACTAGTGCGGAGTGGAGAAGATGATTGATTTGATCCAAGAGGAAATTCCAATAACCAGCTTCAAGTTCAAGAACTGGATTGAGGATTATACCAAGAGAGAAGAGTCTGTGGGGAGTGATATATATAAGATAATGTGTAGGGTCGAGGGACCCTGTTCTTCAGGTATTGGGTGAACTGCAGTTGAAGTCGGAGACGCGAGATGTGAGAGAGGACGAAAGGTCAAGAGCCAGCTCTCAACTATTATCGAACCTTTCCCGTCTCTGCACGTCTAAACCACGGAGTCTTTTAGCGAGCAAGCTCTCGCCGTTTTCGGACCCGTTCGGACTAGATGGGTAAGGAAACCCGCCATATCCAAAATCGCCTTTGTTAAGCTTATTGTATATATCGGCATTGGACTGGGATGGCTCGGGCGAGGGTAGCATATCCAAAGAATGCTCTGCGTCCCAGTGAGGTGGGACTTGACCAGGAGAAGAAGCGTGTGGGCGTAAGAGCGGGATGGCGCCTTGCCCGATACTCCGTCTGCGAGAAGACTTGTCAATGCCGAGTCGGGTACCAGCAGATGACGAAGAGACGGATTCGCGGTTCGGTTTGTAGGGACTGTATAGAGGTTCTGGCAATTGAATCTCGTTCCGCAGTTTTTCTTTGCCATCCGGTACGCGATTTGCGAAGACCACGCGGATACTTGAGTGCAGGTAGAAGCGACCACGCGCTGGACAGCAGATGTTGAGATGGATCAAGTATCGCAAGGTTGGTTTATCTTGAGGATCCTCGGTGGCGTTCAAGGATGCCTCTGGACGGTCAGTTCCGTAGTTCTTACGTGCGCTTAGCGGCATATCTAGCACTGGTCCTGCTGAGTAGCTGCGTTGTCGGATGAAAGTCTTGGTCCCGGGCTCCATGTCATCCAAATTGTACGGGACAAGGAAAAGTTTGACGGCGGTCTTGTGCGGGTTTTTGATTATGATTTGAAGTTGCCCTTGTTGGGGGATCCGGTAGCATCCACCTGGGGGGCTTTTAGGGGATTCTGCTCTGCGGCTTTTCTTCTCTCGACGACGCTGGGTCTCTGTGTTGGGGACGCGCATGGCATTCGTCTCTTCTGAGACCTTGTTTTCGTGGGGCTTTGCTGGACTGCCGTGTCGCCGACGACGACGTGTAGTACTTGCATCGTCCTTGGGTAGGGAATTCTCAAGATCGATTTGACCAACATAGGGACTTGGGCTGTCGTCTGAAATGGAGCGGCCATTTCCTGATGTTGGATAGCTGTAGAAGAATGCTGGAAATGGGACGGTCACATGGGGAGGACACTTCAAGTGCCCTTTGCATTTGCCTTTGCCAAGAACACCGATTTGAGCAGTAAAATCCAACGGCTTGGATGGGTTCATTGACATCCGTCCACGCAATATGGATTCTTCATAGGACCCAACCATCGGAGCATGTGGCTTGGGAGATATATCGGATGCGAGGGAAGGTCTTCTGGCGCGGTATGCTGGTGTATTTACAGTAGAGGCGAGTTGGAGGCTGTATGCCGAAGTCAAAGACCTGCGAGGCGAACAGGAGTAATTATAAATTCCATCTTGTTGGTGCGGTGGACAGGGACTGCGTAGATTGACAAAATCTGCAGCTGCAGGAGATTCTTGAAGTTGTCGGAAACTCTCTGGCGGCAAGGTTTTGCGGCGATTGGCCTTTTCCAAAGGACTTGACGGTGCTGGTCCTGCCCGTGGCGAAAAGTCGAGGTCGGTATTGTTGGCCTGGTGAACCAGAGGACTCGTCGGAACTTTCAAAACATAGCTTGATGAGAATGACCCCAGCGACGGCGCTCTAGAACGATTTCCAAACATCGATTGTGGAGTGCGATGATCGCCTAGGGTACTTCCATTTCGACTAGGGTCTACAAGTGCCGAAGCACCAAACCATGGCGTAGTTGGCGATGTCCCTAATGCTGGGAATGCAGAACTTGGACTTTGATCGGAAAATCTCTCTGCAAATGAAGGCCGTGGCGAGCTCGGGGTGTCATGACCGATACCTTCTCTGAAATCACCAGAGTGCAACGCAGATCGAGGTCTCTGGATATCGGCCGGCGATCCGAGTTCGTCTGTTTGGTGCTCTCCCTCTCTAGACCTGGATGTCCACTCATCTGTTCTTTGTTTTGTCTCCTCCAGGGAGCTGCGAGACAAAGACTGCTCCGCATTGTCGTTTGTTTGCGACTGCGACTGCGGCTGTGACTGTTGAGATAGTCAGTAAATTACCTCTATGAGCACTCGGAGATAGTATTCGTCGAATACATAACAGAGTGTAATAGGACCAAAAGACTCGAGGCAATTCTCATGGGTTCGCTCACCATACACTGGCGCCTCCAGGGCGACGATTCTTTAATTCGATGTATAATTTCCTGACGGTCGTTGGTCCACATATTCGTCGGATATAGTTCCACATGCGTTGAATCCAAAGGACTAGGTGCCGTATCCTCTAGTATTTTATATTCAGGTTCGCCGTGTTGACAAGGCTGAGCTTGCGAAGTCCCTATATTAGGCAGATCATGGTCCTCTTGATCACCCGACCAGCGGTACTGGCGCCGACGGTTGGGATCATGAAAGAGAGGCATGGTGGCGAGTTATAGAGCAGACTATGAGGTCTGAAACGTGCACCCGGACATTGCAGGAGGTCGCCAACGTGGCGAACAAGTATTGAAAATGAAACGAAACCCGGCACTGCCGTGGTGGGGTGGTTGGGATGCGGTGTGAGAGGATGGGCCGGTATGCCGTCAGTTGGTTCCAATAGGAAGTTGACAAAGAAATGCAGTAGTAATAGTTGAGCTGGGAGGGTCTGGTTGAGCAGAACAGTGGCGGTTAGAGGGTATAATGTGTATATATATATGTATGTGAGCGTGAGAGAGTGATTGAGAGTGAATGAGTGGAGAGAGGAAAAGACGGACAGCGAGTCCGAGTCGAGGTTAAAGGAAGGCCGATCTACGCAGGATGTCATCTCGTGGGTCCCCCAGATGATTCATCGGCCCAAGCGCGTTTCCGGCGGGCCTGATCCGGATTGATTGATTAATTGCCTCTCTTTTGGTTGTGTTATTCTTGTGTTTTCTTGTAAAAGTTAGTCCTTAGTAATAACCACACCTTCAATAAAAATAAATTAAAAAGCCCTCAGTTTGACCAATTATTAGTAGTAGAAGAGGACCTCTGGGACTGGGAGTTGCTGTTGGTGACTGTTAATTGTTCCAGGCGGGATCGACCGAGGCTCGCCGCTTTTTTTTTTCTTTTCTTCCTTTTCTCTCTTGAATTAGTTACCACCACTTGGAACAACCACACCCAAACACAAAAGCCCATTTGTACTCTTGTCTATATAATAAGGTGGTATTCGAAACACAAATATGGCTCCCAAAAGACCACATGATTCGGAAAACGGATCCGGAGCCCGAGGAGAGGCTACGGACAAGAAGCGCAAGGGTTTCAGCGTTGGTCCTGCAAACCTGCCCGACGGCACATATCGTCGCAAGAGTGAGTCCAGCATATACCTTGAACGCTCTATTCTAGTTCACAGACATAGACAAAAGCTAACATGTTCCATTTTTCAACAGCTCAAAAAATCAAATCCGACCTGATCCAAAAAGCCAAAGTGAAAAAGGCCTACGCCAAAATCAAACAGCAAGAACAAGCTTCCGGAACCCGCAAATCCGTATACGATACCTACAAAGAGGAAGATGGAACGAGAAAGGATGAAAAGGATGAAGAGTCCACGGAACTTCACCCAAGTCGAGTCGCCATGTTGAACGAACCTTCTCCCGAACCTGCACCGGCACCGAGACCAGAGCGACGCCCCCGAAACAATGATGGAAAAGGAAGAGACCGCAAACCCGAGCGCAAGCCTAGACCCTCTGCGTTTTCTAAGGAAATGGAGATCGCCGAAAAACGCAAACAAGCCATGGAGGCGCGCCAAAAGCAGCGTGAGGCCAAACAGAAAGATCGTGAGGATATGATGCGGGCGAAGCGCCCAGACCAGTTTGGAAAGCGGCGGTTGGGTAGAGAGAGTACAGTGTTGCTGAGCCGAGTGCAGCGCATGGTCGGTTGAACAAGGAAAAATGACTGCCCAAATTTGAAGTTTGTGTACTTGGTACGCATCAAGGAAGAAGAAGATCCAAAGAGAAAGCGAAAAAGCAGGCTATGCCCATTTGTTTTTATGATACCCGGTGATTACTGAGATTATTTTATTCTTAAAAGTTCAATTTTCGAAATAGGAGTGTTCACATCTTTCGTGGTATACGTCTCCACAAGAAAAACTTGAAATTAAGATCGCTGAATCCAATGCTATGTATGCTACATACTAAAACTATGTTGAAGTGGATGATTTGGAGCTGGTTCCGCCACTCCGCGGTTTCTTGAAACAGGCAAACTCTCCCTTTGTTCGATCTCGAAGTCGTTTGAGAACCACCCTCATCTCCCCTAGTTCTGCCTGGAGTTTCGTGCGGGCTTCGTTTGTAGTCCGACGATCCAATTCCACATAAATCTGGCTCTGTATGTCCGATGCTTGGTCGGTCGAATATTGAGATAGTGTTTGAGCAATAAACTCGGTGTCTAACGTCGCTTGCATCAAAGCAGCAAGGGAGTAGGAAGATCGAGAACGGAAAGCATTGAGAAGGGAGGAAGACACCTTCACAAGGAGATGGGTCAAGATGGTTGCTAACAATGAAGATGGGGCATTGGGCGATGAACGGCTCGAGCTGGGCGAAACGGTAGACGGGATAGTGGTAGAAATTTCCGTATGCACCAGCACCAATGTCAGCATGGTATTGTAAACGTATGGTCGAACTTGCTCGGGCCGATCGGTCGAGGGCACCCAGTCTGCAGCAGTGATACCAGCACTGATGATCTGGTCCAAGGTGGCGATAGTGGGCTTCGTGTACGACTGGAAAAGTCGGTCCTCGATCTGCTTAAGGACATCACGAACTGTCTTCCCTTCCTCAGTCAGTTTGACAGAGAAGGATGATTCAAAGTTTGAAATCAATTGTGGCACATGTTCGGCTTGAAGGGTCTTCAGATTAGAAAGCGTAAGAAGAATTCGTACGTTCTGCGTGTAATAAATTAGTCAAAATGAGCTGACAACATTATAGTATAGGCGTTTGTACTTACCCTGTTCGAAGAGTCCACAGAGTCGGCACTAAGAACGGACAAAGCAGCATCAATTGCTTGGCTGGTCATGACTGGTCGAGAGATAACCCATTCGTTTTCTTCATCCGAGGAAGCCAAACGCTCTGCATTCTCAACCAATCCGCTTAATGCCTTATAGACACTAGATACGAATTGAGTGCGAACCATCTGGAGCATCTTGGCAGGAGGCTGAGTGACAACATCCACCGATCCAGATTTGGCATTGGCATCAGGGATATACAATATCTTCTGCATGCCTCCGAGAATAGCCCCTTCGTAAGCTTCGAATAGACCAGGCATCTTTGTTAAGTCCCGTTTCTCGGAATCGCGCGTCCAGTTCTCCAGCATCTTGCAGACCTCAGCATCTTTGCTCCACGCGTCGCATGCCACACGCGACGAGCGCTCGCGAACGACACTGACAAGTGACTTCAAAAGATCATGGGTGGGTCCAATGCTACCCACAGGGCGCAAAGCTGCCATCTCACTAGCAGCCGTGCCAACAATTGAAAGGAACTTGCTGAGATAGTGTATACCACTGAGAGAATTTGAGAAAGGAGGCCAGAATGCAAAATCTTCCCAGAATTCTCCTCGTTTGGGTACAGGGATGGGAAGATTTTTTGGGTCCAACTTAAATCTAGACTCCGTGGGAGTGATGCCTCTCGAGGCCGGGCTCGTGGGACTCGGCGGAATAGGAGACGCAAGAAGGGAGATATCTTCAGTTGGGGGGTCGTTGAAAAGCGAGAGCACATTCTGCCGAATCAGATTGACAATCTCAACAATGCCTCTCTCAAGCTCCTTCACATTTTCGGAAGTCAATTTATGATGCTTGCGAGACTCTCCTTCGAACCCAACAGGAAGCAGTCTCTGGCGATTGCCGTCAATGAATGACTGTGAAACTTCCCAGAAATCAAGTGCTTCGCCGAGTAATCCATTTTGTGAAGAAAGCAAACGATTGAGGAACGCTTGAACGCAATCCCAAAGCTCAATAACATGGTCCGAATCGAGACGCTCCGGAAACTCCACAGGTCCATCGCGAGGCGCCAAGCGAAGATATGATGCTATCAGTTCGGCGCCTGGCTTTTCTCCGTTGGCAAGTCGTCGGCGCAAGATCTCGATCTCGACCTTGCAACGCTCGCAGAAAGAGGTGGTCTTCAGCTTGAGGAAATCATAGCGGCTATGGAGCCATGTCCAAATTGGGTTCTTTTCAACACCCAGCTCCAGCAAAGCCCCTATCAATTCCATATGTTCCTCAATGGGGCCCGAAGCTGTACTTGTAGTCGAGGTGGTTGGTGCATCGCTGAGTCGTCTCCAGAGATCTCGTTTGAAGGCCTCAATCTGCTGATCAACATCTATCCACATTCGACCCAAAGCTAGAATTGTATGCGCTTCATGGTCAGCTAATTGTCGATTGGAGCTGGCGGCCTGCTCCACAATATTCTTTGCCCTGTTCGCCAATGTTCGAGCTTTAGTGTATTGCTCAAAGACTGAGTCGTAATCGCGTTGCTGAATAGACTTGAACAAGTTGCTTCCAATTTCGTACACATCGCGGTGTTTCTCCATCGAGTCCACAACTGACTTCAGCATCTGCTCCCGATCACGGCCTCCAAGAGCGGGACCCCAGACCTCTTCGGCCTTAACTGAGGCTTCCACCAAGGGACCACGAATTCCTTTCATACCATATTCGCTCTCCTTGGTGAGTGCGTTCTTCCGAATTTCAACTGCCGCGGGAGAGGGAGCAGGTGATGGTCCACGCTGCTGACCCGAATAACTTCGGAAGTGCCCTGATCGACGGGCAGAGAGTGTTTGTTCCTTCTCCTTTGTCACACCCTGATCCTTCATTTCTTTATATACACTGTCAATTGTCGCTTTGGCACGGACAAAGCGCTCGAAGTTAGCCTCCACCAGCACTTTCAAGGATGCTGACTTCTGGTCAATGGATTGCGACAGGTGGTCTAGACCATCTATGAGCGATTCGATAGAGTCCGAGTGGTGGGCTTGAGAGAGAAAGAGGGCGGGCGAGAATGAAGTTGAAGAAAGCAGAAACCGTGATCGTTTACCCCCTTCATCTTCCATGCGCAACCCTTTCTGTTTCAGGATGCGCATGACGCTATCGCCAGCTCCAAGCGGATCGGGCTCGTCATTTTGGGCATTTTCTCGATTATCCTTCCCCCTGCGTGATCCAAAGTTGCTCCTCCAATCACTTGGTGTTCGTTCCAGCGCGAAGTAGCGTGATTTGCGGGGGCGAGACTTGGTTCGTTGGACGGGTTCCTCGTCGGACTGGTCGGCTTCGTCCAGCGCTATTGGAAACTCTTCGGGGAATTCCGAGGGGAGGTTGTAGTGACTGGCTACATCAAGATCAGACATGATGACCGACGGTCAGATCAACTGACTTGGTCGAGTTGTGGAGCTTAATCGCGTATTTGAGGGATGTTATTGAGCTGGGGAGAGCTATGGGGATGGGGCTACAATGGTGGGAGGTCGATGAGACGGAGTTGCGGGGGCGGTGTAAAGCGGGACCAATGAGAATTGCAGAACACGAAGTATACAACACAGTTTAGGCATCAGAATGCTATTTACAGGTGGAAGCCTTGAATATTATAACTGACTATCTAAGGTAGGATAGTCCCTTGAAAGTTGATATACTGAGATCTGTTGACCCTCCCTAATTATAGGACAATGAGACTCGGACAGACCCGCTGCTCCATTCCAAATTTTGGACAGTACATTTTGGCCCCATAATCATTTCTCGCTAGACAGCACTGAGACGACATAAACCACCCGGGCAGTTCTTGAAGTTGACTGCACCCTTCCTTGAAAGTTCTACATCCTGCTTTCCAATATCTTCCCATCTCACTATCAATGTGACAGGCGTTAATTTATCAGCAAACTTGATGCAATATGTCCATTCGCAACCTACCAGATGAAGTCTTGCTACTCATCGGTGAACAATTGAGCATTCCAGACTTCGGCTACTCTCTTGGGAATACCGGACAAGAACGTTTCCGCCTTCTGCAAGTCTGTCGGCGCTGGAACTCGCTCTTTTGCTCTCTAGCTTGGAGAGATATAAAGTTGGGAAATTGCCTTGACTCGGACGAGGTTTATCGTCTGTTCTCTGCCATCCAGAGAACCCCCAGAATAGGCGCCTCCATCCAGAACCTGTCGATTGACTGGAATTGTCCGGGCAAAGGCCCATACAATATTGAGCCATACCAGGGTCTTGTTGAACAAGCCAGTCATTCCCCAGAGCACTCGGAGGAATGGAAAACGGCCTTGAAAGAGGTAGACTCAGACGCATGGGCTGCCTTACTTGTACCGTCGCTGAAATCGGTTAGAAGTCTTACTCTTCAATTCTCTGACTCTCCGATTTATTTCATGCCCATGGTGGCTCGAGCAGCCGCCCGAGAAAAGCCATTTGACACGAATCCAGTCTTCCAAAAGCTGGAACATGTTAGGGTGAATCAGCGGGATGACTCTGACGCACACTACACCATGGGGGATCTTCTTCCATTCTGTTATTTTCCAGCGATGCGGAGCTTCGGCGGGAATGCTATCTGCGAAGAACCCGGCTATTCGTACAGCAAAGAATATCCCAAGATACCAGCCGGCACATCCGGAATCAAAAAGCTTGACTTCGGCTACAAGGCTTGGACATCGAATGGCCGGAACGGGTTCAAGGATGTTATCGATTTATGCCAAGGTCTAGAAATATTCGAATATCAACACGATGACATGGCTATTTCGGCCGAGGTTTTTTTCCCTTTCAGCCCCAGGGAATTCTACACATCGCTTTTCAGTCAGAAACACAGCCTTCGAGAGATCCGGTTGAACAGCCAAGGGGAGCATCCCTGGGATTGGAGGAATGAGAACATCTACGACTGCGACAGTGACTATGAGGTGGGAAAATTTGGGTCTTTAGTTGATTTTCATCAACTGCGTGAGCTTCAGATGCCATGGGCGACCCTCACGCAAGCTGATGACTCGAACGGTCGACCTACAGTAGAACTGTCTGAAATCCTGCCCGCGTGTCTAGAATTTCTCAATCTGACTCATTGTCGTCGGGAGGATCTCGAGATTGTCGTTGAAATTATCCAGAAGGCCCTCTCATGTCAACAGGAACGACTCCCAAACCTGAAGACTCTCAAGATCCAGCCCGTGGATATGAAACAAACTGGAGCTCATTATGTCGACGAAAGTAGCTTCAAAATACCTCAGGGGACGATTGATACTTTTGCGCCGGTAGCAAAAGCCTGTCAGGGAATGGGAATTGAATTCGGGTTCGACAAAGGGGGAATTCATACGATGGTATTCGTATGAGTATGGGTTCAAGCTGTGAATAATGGCGCGACCAAATAATGCTCCATCGTCAGATCAGCCATGTCAATCCCTAGTAAGCTTCAACTTGGAATAACTGAAACTTTTGATAGAATCAGATAGGCCATATGATATTAGTACTTGGCGATTTTTATGGTCTAGTGTGAAAGCTCTCGACAAGTAAATTAATTAATTGGGATATCACAAAGAATGGTGATGTTATAGATACTTGGTGATCGTGGTTCCTAGTAAATAGCGTTAGAACTTAGTATAACTAGTACAAGTTGAAGTTGGCTAGTGAAAGAGGGTCCGGGTCAGGGTCTTCAGGGCTACCAGGTACCTACCCGTACCTAGGCACCTAGGGTAGGCACCTAGGCCTTATAGTAGCCTGAAGACCTGCCTAGTCCTGTTAGCTGATAGTTAAAACTAGTATAGTCTAGTATAGCATTATTATGGAGTACCCATTAACATCATCTAAACTGCAACCTGCAATCTGCAAGCAGCAAGCAGCAAACTCATGCAAAAGATTGATAAAGATGCATCTCGGCATCCCAGCCACCAAAACGCACCAATCTCGGGCCAAGAAAGCAAAAGTGGATATCGGGTAGCCGGGGGGAGAAGAGGATATCAAACCACCAATGCGGTCTGTCTCCCGTTCGGATCGGGCGGGCGCCGAGACTAAACGTTTTCACTTTCTTCCTTCGTCCTCCGAATCTCCTTCCTTTCCCTTTCCCCTCCTCTACTCCCACCCCCACACACCACCTTCAATTCCCCTGATCTTTTAGTCGACGGGTCTTGTTCACCATGCTTGCCGCCAGAAACTTCTCTGCTGCTCGCCAGGGCCTGCGCTCCATCCGCGTGACCCCCAGCTTTGTCGCCCCCGTGTCGCAGGTACGCCCAGCCACCTCCCCTCGATCTCCAATATCGCATTTCAATATTACCTATACCGGTCAAGGATCTCTCTTCAATTGAACTAACTCGAACTCTCTATAATAGATCCGCGGCTACGCTGCCTCCGCTGAGGAAAACTCCGTCGCCAAGTTCAAGGGTCAGAAGGGCTCTGATGTATGTTTGAAATCCCGGTCAATCTCGTTTTTTCATCAACGCCGCCGCCAGCCGCGCTGGGCCATTTGCGGTCAAATCTTCCACCGCGAATGCCCACCCACGATCGCGACAATGCTAATACTTTTCGCTTGGAATTTAGGGCAAGTACACTGTCTCTCTGATTGAGGGTGACGGTATCGGTCCTGAGATCTCTCAGTCCGTCAAGGATATTTTCGAGGCTGCCAAGGTAAATTCACAAAGCCATCCGTCGCAACTTCGACTTTGAAACGACCAAATGAGATTCGATTCTAATATAATTATAATAGGCCCCCATCAAGTGGGAGCCCATCGATGTCGGCCCTATCTTGAAGGATGGCAAGACCGCTATCCCCGACGATGCCGTCAAGAGCATCCACAAGAACTACGTTGCCCTGAAGGGTCCCCTGGCCGTACGTGTCCCAAAATCGCCTTACTCTCGTCGCATCGACTCCCTCCAATCAATACTGATCGCAATATTGTATAGACTCCCGTTGGTAAGGGTCACGTTTCCCTGAACCTGACTCTGCGCCGTACCTTCAACCTTTTCGCCAACGTCCGTCCCTGCCGCTCCATTGCCGGCTACAAGACCCCCTACGATGGTGTCGACACTGTCCTGATCCGTGAGAACACTGAGGGTGAATACTCCGGTATTGAGCACGTTGTTGTCGATGGTGTCGTGCAGAGCATCAAGCTCATCACCAAGGAGGCCTCTGAGCGTGTCCTGCGTTTCGCTTTCCAGTACGCCGAGTCCATCAACAAGAAGAAGGTCCGTGTTGTGCACAAGGCTACCATCATGAAGATGTCCGACGGCCTGTTCCTGAACACTGCCCGTGACATCTCCAAGGACTTCCCTGGTGTCGAGTTCGACGCCGAGCTGCTGGACAACTCGTGCCTGAAGATCGTCACCGACCCCACCCCCTACAACGACAAGGTTCTTGTCATGCCCAACCTGTACGGTGACATTCTGTCCGACATGTGCGCCGGTCTGATCGGTGGTCTTGGTCTGACCCCCTCCGGTAACATTGGTGACGAATGCTCCATCTTCGAGGCCGTTCACGGTTCCGCCCCCGATATTGCTGGCCAGGGCCTTGCCAACCCCACTGCCCTGCTTCTGAGCAGTATCATGATGCTGCAGCACATGGGTCTCCACGACCACGCTGGCCGCATCCAGAAGGCCATCTTCGACACTCTGGCTGAGGGCAAGGTGAGTTTTAGCAACTTCCCCCAGAAACCCGATCAGAACACACGCTGACTTATTTTATTTAGGCCCTCACTGGTGACCTTGGTGGCAAGGCCAAAACCCACGAGTACGCTGAGGCCATCATGAAGCGCCTGTAAGCTTGTGGCTGCTTGGACTTTTATTGTACTATGACCCTTTGATCTATTTTCTTTGTACCCCTCTCGAACGACATTAGACTTCCTATAGCGATCGAAATATCCCTATTTGTGTACCTAGGTGGTCAATTCTACTTTTTCAACGCACAGCATCTTAAGCTGGAATGTAAATTTGTGTAAATGATACATAATGACAGTTCCCTATATTAATACACCGCATCACATGAAATCAAACTTGCTAAACAAGAAACCCTCCAACGCCAATTTAAAAAGGTATCAAAGCTAGTAGAAAGTAGATCAAGTAAAAAAGTCAAGTGACCTCATATCAGCGTCGCCGAGCGGTCCTGCGCGTTGCGGTGCTTGTTGAAGTTTTCTTATCCTTTTGCTTGGATCGCGAAGCTTGTGCCCGTGTGCTTCGCGATCCACCTTTACCTTCACTATCATCTTCCTCGTCCCCATCACTGTCTTTATCGCCATCTGACCCTTCTTCGCCCTCGCCCTCGTCCTCGCCATCCTCATCGCCCTCCCCTTCGTCATTGGCAGCTGATTCTTCGGCAGACTCCATCTCGTCGTCAGATGCCTTTTCTTGACTGTCTGTTTCCGCCTCCGCTTGTAGCTTCGTCGATCTTGTTTCTCGTCCGGCTTTCCGAGTACCGCGGTTTGATTTGCGACCTCGTGAAGGTGCAGGGGAGGAGCGCGGTTCTGTTGAACAATTGAGTTAGTACCTCCATGGTTAAAGTGTTTTCCGGAACCAGAACCTACCATCTGTATCTGCGACTGTGCTTCCTTGTCGGGATTCAGGGTGGGGACTCGTAATAGGTGAAGAAGAACCCTCCAACGCAAGTCGTTTCTCAAACATCATGTCACCGTATTCATCATAAGGAAGCTCAAACGGACAGTACATTTCGGTCGGTTCATCTTCGTCATCATTCGCGTCCGTGATAACGGAATCCTCCTGTTGAACACAGACCAGAATTAGCAAGGAATTCATGTGTATTATACCAATTCGCGACGATTGTAAGATATACCCGTTCATCAAGAGCTTCAAGGTTATACAAGGAGCCCAATTTCTTCCAAATTCCAGGAATGCGCATATGATCCGCATTGGAAGGTGCATATCCTTGACTTTTCAAATGTTCTGAGATCGCGAGCATCCGAAAATGCTTATGTACGCCTGGAACGAGGTGAGGTAGGTTGTTAGCTGAGAGCTCGCATTTTTGGTCTGGTCTGGTCCCCCGACCAGAGGAAGCAATTGAAGCTTACCAACTGGTTTCCATTTTATAATTGCTTTCAACAATGCGGTTTCTTGTTCATCCGTCCAAGGATCACTGATCAGATCGTACTCTGGTTCATCGGGCTTTCCGGCGCTGTCGCTGGAACCGGGAGTATTGGCGCTGGATTGCGGCGCGGTGTCTTCTGGGGGCGAGTTCGAATGTGCGCGTTTGGCCTTCTTCCGTGGAGGCATTGCGATTGATATTTTGGTATATGATACAAGACCTTAAGAGAAGAAGAAGAAGAAGTCGAGTGGAAGAGAGAGAGAGAGAGAGAAAGCTTGCGGAGTGAAGAGTGGCCCGCTCTTGCCTGGCGTTGTTATCGAAATGGCCCGTGCACGATAGCGAGGCGCATCGCGGGACTTGAAGGTCCATTGGGAACTTGAATGCACTTTCAGTCAACATCCACTTTCACTCTTCCACAGACCGTCCCAAAACCACGTCCATACCTGCTGGCTATGGACGCGCAATGGAGACAGCTGAATATGAGCATGATCCATTTTCCAGTGAAAGCCTGTGGAGGCTCTCTAGGTTCAGCATAGAAGTCCTTCAGCCCTTGGAGTCTCTTCCGTGGAACGCGGACTTGCCAGGTACGTTCGTCCATAATGAGCTATGTTTTGTGCAGAGGATTGATTCTATTTCTTCAACTTGTTTCTAGCTATCCCAAAGGCTTGCTTTCAAGGTGTACCAGAGCAAACAGAGACCATCGATCCGATATGGAAGCTCAATCTATACGCGGGCGATCTCGAGCCCCCAGGGTCCGCGGATTCTATCATCGACCAGTCAATAGACGATACATCTGTCGCGCCAAGTGAATCACAGCACAGCTCAACCGAGGAAGATAATTTATGGTCATTGGAACATCTACAGCCGGATCCTTGTTATATGGCCCCTCTGAAATCGTGGGAGAAGTACCAGGACCGCGCGTTTGAGGAGCCCACCTCGGCATACTTCAGTGAATCCGGAGTGAAAGGCTTCGACGCTGCAATTTCGCAACAGGAGAATTTGCAAGGACGGACACCCAGCCGGCTGATTCGAGATGATGTTTTCATCCGATCACTGCTCCGCCTTGGACTGGGATGGAACTCCGTGTTTTTCCGTTACAACAAGGAAACCAAATTTTTCGAAAGCTCCATTCATAACATGCGAGTATCAGGAATATCTCCCTTGGCCTTGGACAGTGTCATTTCTGGCGTCCGGCAATGCGGCACCCTTATGCAGTGGGCACGAGCCTTCACGAACACTCCCGCGGTCAAGTCCAAAGATCTTTCCTCCGTCTTTACCCTCCGCGGGGCAATGTCAGTCATTCTGTTCAATCTTGAGAAACAAATCCTCGCCAATTGCAACAACATCGTCTCGACTCTGCAAGTCGCGATACTATTTGATCGATGCCGAGGTTTATTGGGAGCTTTGAATGAGATTGTTGCTGCGGTGGAGAAAGCGTCGTCAGACTCCGATGTCATATCAGCCGTGATAGACCGAGCGGCGTACTTCTCTCATAAATTCAGCTGGATGGAGAACCTCTTACATGAAATTCTCGTTCAGCTAACGCTCCCCTGGTTCGGCTTTATCGAGGGTTGGATAGGTCTTCGTCCGGAAGAAGCAGCTTTAAAGGAGCTGCTCATCAGCGGCAGGACCTTTGTTCAACTGGATCGCTATGAGGACTCCAACAAGTTCAGGAACGGGCCTCCAAGATTCGAATATAACTACCTTGAGCAGAATATGCCTTCTTTCGTTCCCTCTGAGCAAGCAGAGGCTATATTCGAAAGTGGCAGAAGCTTACGCCTCCTCAAGAAATCACACCCACAGCATCCTCTCGCGAGACACGATGTCCTGGCTAGAACAGGTCATCTTAAGCTGCAGTGTGTGACGAGTTGGGCAGACATTGAACGAATTCAAACCAGGGCCGACGAGTACGAATCCAAGCTTCGAGCGGAGATCCTGAAATACCATAGTAAAGAATCATCGTTGCAGTCGATAAATGATGTGCATTCCTTTGGAGGCGACAACTCTATTGAAGAGGTTACCAAAACGACCTTTGAACTTTTTGATATCGACAACGAGAAAAACCTATCATCCTCGGTCATGGATAACGCTGCCTTTGCAAAACAGAATGTCAACCAGATGCTTGAAAGTGCTAGGAAGCTTGACTCTGATCCCATCATTCCTGATCATCAGTTTGGACCAGACCTGAAATCTGCGCTGTATCTATCGCTCGCGCCTATAGTGTCATCTCAGGCTCAACTTATTGATTTCGCCTGTTTGCATCATCTTTTCAAAGAACACAAGTTGCGCCATCATTTGAATATGCAATGGCGGTTTCAATTACTCGGCGATGGCTCGTTTACCACACGTCTCACCTATTCACTTTTTGCATCTGAGATGGAGAGTGGAGAGCGCAAGCGCGGCGTGGTGCGGAGTGGATTCCATACTGGATTGAGGCTAGGAAGCCGTGAAACCTGGCCTCCAGCTAGCTCTGAACTACGACTGGTTTTGATGGGCCTCTTGGGAGATTGTTATTTTGGAGAAACCGATCCGGAAGGCCCGGAGACCGCGCAGCAAAGAGAAAATGAGCTTCCCGGCGGGCTCAGCTTTTCGATTCGAGACCTTACACCAGAAGAGATCAAGCGTTGCCAGGATCCCAATGCGATTGAGGCGTTAGATTTTCTTCGCCTTCAATATAAACCCCCTGAAACTCTCGAGACCCTCATTACTCCGAAATCCCTCGAAAAATACGATCGTCTTTTCAAACAGTTACTCCGTCTTATTCGAATGGTCACGGTTGTCAAAGGGTTGATTCGGGATTCCACAGCCCGGAATTCTGCTGCAGGGGATATAAGAAACGTTTTCCAAAAATTCCGAATTGATGCTCAGCATTTTATTCTTGCATTAAGCGACTATTGCTTCCACATCGGCATAGGCTCCATCTGGAGTCGCTTTCAAGAAACACTCGCCAAGGTCGAAACTTGCCTTGACCGTGACGATATCGATGGTACGATCGAAACCGCTCAGTCTGTCGCCCACCTCCGTCACTTCCACGTCGACATTCTAGACCAAATGCTGTTTGCTCTCTTCCTGAGCAAGCGACATGCCCCGCTCGCGAAAGTACTTGACAACATCTTCAGCACTATCATTGCCTTCAGTTCATTGTCAAAGGCCGATGGGTTGAGTGGGGTTCGGCATGGGAACGAGGGCACCGTTCACCACCTATACAGCGTGTTCCGAAAACAAACCTCTGCCTTTGTTGGCTATCTGCGAAGCTTGGACACTGGCACGACCTCTTCGAAGTCTATGGCACATTCAGGCGCATCTTTTTCTTTACAGAACGAGCCTACTAGTGTTTTTGAGCATCTTCGAGTCAGGCTGGAGGTGAGGGATTATTATTGACATATAGATGGTGGAATCTCCTGACTACCAATTATGAATATTACGATTGATGACCCTACAACTTTCCATTTTTCTTTATCAAATGAATCACCCAGATACCCTTGGGCTGTCTTGTGGAGCCCTGGCTGTACATTAAATTAATCTCATCCATTGTCTATCAAAACACCAAAAACTCCTTCCAATGCTCGGTTTGGGCTCATACTACGAGTGCCCGAGGCTCAACTAAAAGAAATGCAGGTCTGACTCTGCCCAGCCTTGTTCAAGAAGAATTTTCTTTGCAGACCTTTCTAAGGCTTCGGGCCCGCAAAGAAGAACCATGCTGTCATCTTCTGGGGCAGCAAACTCTTTGATCAAACCTTCAGAAATACGCCCCCGTCGACCACTCCAAGATTCAGATGGCTTGGACAAGGTATGCACCACGGTGCATTTCTTCTCATCTAGGACAGTATAGGCTTCAAGCTCAGGGCGACAAAGAATATCCTCTTCTAACCGGTTACCATCCAACACCACGCAAGTCGTGGGATCTTGCAGATCTTGCATGACAGCGCGTAGGACTTGGAATACCGGAGTAATACCAGTTCCACCGCAAATCATCTTGAAAGAACGAAGATGTCTTTCCTTGCCACTGATGAGAACTCGTCCGTTCCCAAGATATTCGAATCGGCCAGTCGGCCCCTTGCAGTCGATTTTAGATCCCAGGGAGAGTTGTTCCAGTGCCATGGTCATCTTGCCCCCCGGAATGTCCGAAGCAGGGAAGTAAACCTTCACAAGAAGCTCCATACGTCCCTCCATATTTGTCTCGGAGATCGGTGTATATGACCGGATGATTGCATCTTTGCTGCTCTGTGGATCTTGCACTTTGATCATCAAATGCTGCCCTATTGGCAACCCCAGAGTCTGCTTCTCATGCTCTAGTTGGAACACGAAAATTCGAGTATCCCAGGAGACTTCATTCTTCTCGATCAAGGTCATCTTGGACCATGCTCTTGATTGAAGGAAATGTGGACGAGATTCATCAGACACGCTATTTTCACTGTTCTTCAAAGCCTCCAGAGATGCTTTATCAAGGGTGCCAATATGATAATCTGGCATCATCAACTTGGCAGTTTCACTGTCTGTATAATAAGTCAGCACATCGTATGGTTGCAATAAAGCAATCCCTTGGCGACTCACGAATTGCCTGGAAATCCTCAGTTACATCAAGTCCAGCAGACGAAGTAATGCTGATCGCTCCTCCAGGATGTCCTTCCAGAAATCCCGTGCCGTCATACACCTCACCATCGACCACAAACCAGGGGCTCTCACTACTGCTGTTGTCTTTCAGTTCTTTGAGGCTGATTTGGCGATTGACTCCTTCCTTCTTCATGTTGATCTCCTTGACAGGCTCTGGTTCAGGCGGCTCTTCACCTTCGTGTCTCTCGCCCCAATTGCCATTGAGCAGATCTCCACCGGCCTTCTTTACCTTTCCCATCCATCCCCCAGCTCTCGCGGGATGTGTTGGATGCTCAAATTTTAACGAACTTCCTTCTTTTGTGATTGACACACGGAACCATGGATTGTTCATCATTCCCAAGACCGACCAGTACATATCACGAGGTTGCACTGCTAGAGCCTCATCCGAAGCCCTAACAAACAGAGCGTCGCTGGCTTCTAAGTCTGAAACGGGGATTTTCAATGACCAGAAAGACCAGCAGAAACATGTCTCTCGCTGCCACATGTCCACCTTACCACCAAAAAGATCTCCTTCCCATTCACGATACTTGTCTTCGGCGTATTCGATCTCGGCAAGTCGCCATGCTAGAAAGAAAACCAACAGTCAGCTCGTTCATCAAGAATAATTATCTGCGACGCAAAAGTGATCATACATTTCCCTTTATCCAACGATATCTCAACTTTATTAATCCGTCGACCTCCACCAGCATAAGCGTAGCCTTTGGCAGTATAAGTTTCCCCAGCAGTAGCCAGATCCAGCACCTCTTCGTGCTCTGGGTACGCCGCAACAGAATTGACATTCAAGTCGTATATGGCGTATCGCTCATCAGTCCACCACTTCTTATCCTGAGCTGACATTTCAGGTGAAACCATTGTTCTTGGTCAAAGTTAGCATTCATGTATCTGGATTGAATGTTCTCCAGCCAACCTGTCTTCATCTCCATCTCACTTACGGTAATACCCTATTATCGTTGATATGATACCAATTATCACTCGGCGCATCGGTAATTATGAGCTTCTTCAACCACTTCACGCTTCGTCCTCCAATTTGTCCTGGTACCACTGCCCTCAGGGGACGCCCGTGATCGGGACGAAGTGGTTCCCCATTCATTTTGTGCGCCAGCATTATTCCTCGATTATAATCCATGGCCCAATTGAGCTTAACAGATGTCCCGTAAAAGCCATTAGGCTATCACAGCAAGAATACCAGTCAGTATTTGGGTTCCTGGATGCGAATACCACACTGCCTAGTAGGTAGTGCTAGAGTAGTAATCCTATGGCTTACCAGTTTATCAGCACCTTCCATACAAACATACTTTGCTCGACGAAGTGGCTTCGCACTGCGAATGAGATCGGCCATCATCGGCCCTGTGAATAGAGCGGTGGATAGTCCAGCTGGGCCCCAGGAGAAACCCTTGGATTTGCGGACTGTGTTTTGCTCTTTTCGTCGATTGCCTGCGCAGACGAGGGTGATTGGTGCTGTGATTTGATCATATTTTTGTAGAATTTCGCGGAAGTTCAAAGTTATTGGGTTTTCCACAAGCCTAGTATACAATCATTAGCTCTCTAACCATCAATGAGACTTGCATTTTCTAGTTCGCAGTTACATACCCTTCAATGCTCAACTCCCACGTCGGGATGTCCTCATCGTGTACCTGCGGTACTGGGCCGTGGTTTCGAACATAGAATAATTCCGGGGAAGTGAGAAATCCTTCGAAACTTGGAGTCAGTAATCATTCAAGTTGACACAACTCTTAGTTTCACAGTCAATCTTACCTTCATTGTACAGCGATGTAAGAGGTGGTTCGACATTGAAAGGGTGGACACCTGTCAACCTAATAAGACGTGGGTCACGGGCTACATGATTATCTGGAGTGCCCTTGTCGACATCTAGAATATTGGTCGGGTTGACTGAAGGTGGAGGTAATGGAATATCTGGCTCTTCTGGTGTTGGTAAGTCATGAAATGTGACATTTGGCTTTTTGCCAGGGAAATTAATAGTATCGAGTGTTGTTTTGGTGATGGTTGCCATGATGGTGATTCACTGGGCTAACCAGGTTGCTTCGATTTTGATGACTATTAGATACTCTAAATGTGCTTAATAAAAATGCAAGAAATGTAATGAAAAATCACGATGCCTATTAATCTAGTAATTACTAGTAGTAAAACTAAATTGCTCAGTTCCACTCGGCTAGTATGGCATACTACGGCAAAAGCAGGGCTAGGGCTGGAGGGTCAGATCTATCAAGACAATGGGACATCTCCGCGGATAAGTAACCCAATTATATCGGAATTTGAGCGTAACAGAATCAATAATACAAATCCGAGGCGATATTTTCAGAAGATGAGTAATAAGAGAGTCTGAGGGTGTTGATGCAATTCTTATCTTGTTGTTTTCGCGCATCCAATCCTCATCCAGCCTATCAGCGTTCGGGTGTTTTTATCTTTTCTATCTCCACAGAGCAACCACTCAGCGTTGAGCTAAAAGTGGATTGGCAACCAATTGTCTAAGCATAAGCGCCTTAGCATCTCCGCGGAGCGCTCAGTAGGACAGAGTTGACCCTTATCGTACGATCGCCCTAATTCCTCCGTGTTTGTATCACTTCGTCGGACCACAGACATGCCAGACATGATGGGAATGCGTGGTTCATTAGTTTTCTTAAAAGTAAAAAGGTAGCCGCAATAGTTGAAAGTTTGTAGCGTAATATTCTTTGCCTTTCACCCACCATAATCTTCAAATTCCACAGCCATGTCGGTGCTGGATGGGCTCCAGCAAGGCGAAAATGGTATAGGAAAATCCCCATCTGAGCCCACTTCCGGCCATATCGATCGTCAGAAGATTGTGATCGTGGGATTGGGCATGGTAGCCATTTCTCTAATGTGTGTAGAACTTCAATCTTCATCTATCGATGGGATGCTACTATTTGAACTTTCCATACTAATTCCTGCAGCGAGAAAATCATCAAACAAGACACAGCCCAGCGATATGATATCCTAGTGATCGGCGAGGAGCCGCACGTCGCCTACAATCGTGTGGGACTATCCTCATACTTCGAGCACCGCAAGATCGAAGACCTGTACCTCGAGCCTGAAGAGTGGGTAAGTAAAGAATGGATTCAAAGTACTATCCAGAAAACCAGAGCCTCGGAAATTAATGACTTTAACTAGTACGGTTCATTCAAAGAGAGAGGCTTCTTCGATCATCACTTGAACACTCGAGTCACCGCAGTTGACCCAACCAACAAACTAGTTTCCACCTCCACCGGAGATGTCATTTCCTACGACCTTCTCGTTCTCGCCACTGGCTCGGACGCGGTCCTTCCCACTCGCACACCTGGCTATGATGCCAAAGGTATTTTCGTGTATCGTACTATCGATGATTTGGAGCGTCTGATCGCCTTTTCTGATGACCACAAAGGCGAGACTGCGGTGACAGTTGGTGGAGGTCTGCTTGGACTTGAGGCGGCGAAGGCGATGACCGATCTCGAAAGCTTCGGAAGCGTCAAGCTCATCGATCGCAATGAGTGGGTCTTAGCAAGGCAATTGGACGGAGATGCAGGATCTTTGGTCACACGGAAAATTCGCGACTTGGGACTTGAGGTTCTGCACCAGAAACGTGTTGCTGCTGTGACTACAGACTCTGGTAATAATGTGACTGGTATTCAATTCGAAGATGGACAGCACATTGAATGCTCTTGCGTTTGCTTTGCAGTAAATATTTCTGTATTCACTAAGGATGAGAACATTTCATGCTGACTCGGATCTGTTTAGATCGGCGTGAGACCGAGAGATGAACTAGGTCAATCAGCTGGTATTTTGTCTGGCGCGAGAGGTGGCTTCACAATCAACGAAAGGTTTGCTAGCCCAATGACGCTTTCGATTAGGACTTGAAGCTAACTTTCGACGAATAAAGTCTCCGAACTTCAGTACCGGACATATACGCCGTTGGTGAATGTGCCAGCTGGGAGAACCAGACATTCGGAATCATCGCGCCAGGGATCGAAATGGCTGATGTTCTAGCCTATAATCTTACACATCCCGATGGCCCTCCGAAGAGCTTCACACGGCCGGATCTCAGTACCAAGCTTAAGCTTCTTGGAGTCGATGTTGCTTCATTCGGTGACTTCTTTGCAGACAGAGATGGCCCAAAGTTCCTCCCGGGTAAACGTCCAGCAATTTCTGGTTCCGAAACAAATGATGCTGAGCCTCCTGTGAAGGCATTGACGTATAAAGACCCATTTGATGGTGTATATAAGAAGTATCTCTTCACCATGGATGGCAAATTTCTGCTTGGTGGTATGATGATTGGAGATACATCGGATTACATCAAGTTGAACCAGATGGTAAAGAGCCAGAAAGAACTTGATGTTCCTCCTAGCCAATTGATTCTAGGGGCTCAGAGTGGCGGAGATGAAAATGCAGATGATCTGTAAGTCGATTTAAAGAACTTATTTCGAGTCCGTTTCTAATCTCCTCCAGTGATGATGATACCCAAATTTGCGCTTGTCATAATGTAACCAAGGGGGATGTTGTTGACAGTGTCAAAAACGGAACCTGCAAGACAATAGGTGAAGTTAAGTCTTGCACCAAGGCTGGAACTGGATGTGGTGGATGCATGCCATTAGTACAGTCCATTTTCAACAAAACCATGCTTGATATGGGTCAAGAGGTCTCGAATCACTGTGAGTTTTACTCCATTCAATTTTGGGGTCAAATCATTAACCAAGTTGATAGTGTGCACTCATATTCCATTTCCACGCGCGGATCTATACAACATCATCGCCGTCAAACAATTAAAAACCTTTGTCGAAGTGATGCAAGTGGCTGGAAATAACCCCACATCTCTTGGATGTGAGCTTTGCAAACCGGCAATTGGTTCGATTTTGTCGAGTCTATTCAACCCGCATGTCATGGATAAGGGGTTTAATGATCTGCAGGACACGAATGACAAGTTCCTGGCCAACATCCAAAGAAACGGAACATTTTCTGTCGTACCTCGCGTACCTGGTGGGGAAATCACAGCTGATAGACTCATAGCCATTGGTAGCGTTGCCAAGAAATATGGTCTATACTGTAAGATCACCGGTGCGCAACGAATTGACATGTTTGGCGCAAAGAAACAGGATCTTTTGAGCATTTGGACGGAACTCGTGGACGCGGGCATGGAAAGTGGTCACGCCTATGCTAAAGCATTACGCGCAATCAAGGTATGTGATATACAAATAATATCCCTCCTTCAAGTACTAGATTCTTACCTATTCCAATATAGAGCTGTGTGGGCTCCACATGGTGTCGGTTTGGCATCGGTGACAGTGTCGGCATGGCCATCCGCCTCGAAGAGCGATACAAAAGTATTCGAGCACCCCATAAATTCAAGGGCGGAGTTTCTGGCTGTGTCCGAGAGTGTGCTGAAGCGCAAAATAAAGAGTGAGCTGATTGTTATCTTTGATTTCTCCGAATCTAGCTAACATGTTATCAGCTTTGGTCTCATTGCTACAGAAAAAGGCTTCAACATCTTCGTTGGGGGCAATGGCGGTGCCAAACCCCGGCATTCAGAGCTTTTGGTCACAGATGTGCCAACAGAGATGGTAATACCAATTCTCGATCGATATGTCATATTCTATATTCGAACCGCAGACAAACTTCAGCGGACAGCTCGATGGATCGAAAATCTTCCTGGTGGCATCAACTATCTGAAAGAGGTCATCGTTGAAGATAAATTGGGAATCTGCGCCGACATGGAGCGGCAGATGCAAGAGCTCGTTGATAGCTATTTCTGCGAATGGACAGAAACTGTCAAGAATCCCAAGCGCCGGAAGGTATTCCAGCAATTTGCAAACACGGATGAAACCGTCGACACAGTTGAGGTTATCCAAGAACGCTCGCAGAATCGTCCCACATACTGGGCCAAGGAATCTGCCAACGAGGATTTCAAGGGCCATCAATGGTCTAGTCTCGCCTGGCAACCTATCATCCGAGCTGATCATTTCTCGGATGAGCCGCCTCAGACCTCCTCTGCGAATGTCAAACGTGGCGACACGCAGTTAGCAGTCTTCAAAATCAAGGGAAAGCTATATGCCACGCAGCAAATGTGTCCTCATAAGCGTGCATTTGCCCTATCAGATGGCCTGATTGGTGACGACGATGCTGGTAAATACTGGGTCTCTTGTCCCTATCACAAACGCAACTTCGAACTCAATGGTGAACAAGCCGGAAGATGTTCAAATGATGAGAGTATGAACATTGCTACATTTCCAGTCGAGGAAAGAGAGGATGGCTGGGTCTATATCAAGCTGCCACCCGTTGAGGAGCTGGATGCTGTTCTAGGAACCGAGAAATGGAAAGTGAAGAAAGAGGAGGCGATTGATCCATTCCAGAAAATGGACAAGAGGTACAAAGGGATGAAAGGCAAGAAAGTGGCTAATGGAGATGCCCGAAATCACTCAGCAGCACAGCCTGCTGGTCGGATTGATTGGTAATTTGAGAATATTAATAAATTATGTCTAAATTCTTCACAAAGAAATCAGCTCTTTGAAGCTTCAGAAACGAGCTTCCAGCGCTCATGTCAGCCCTCAAATCGATTGATAGCCATTCCATCGTTTTTTAAATCATTTAACGAGGCGATTGGATCCTTCTGTCAAGGTCAAAGAAAATCACTTTCAGATGTAGTATAATTTCATCCACAAACATGAGTTACTACCACATGTGCAGAAAGCTTCAAAGAGGGCCTCGATAGTAAAGGGTTACTTGATGGGAGCAGATTCAAAGCTCGAATTATCTCAGTAGTTCTGCTCTCCAGTGTGTCGAAGACAGCCACAGAGCCACCGTGGTAGGTGGCATTTTCAAGCTGGCTTTAGCAAAAGGTTCGACTTTTCGCCCAATGGAAGCTTCCAGATGATAGGCTTGAACCATTCTATCACAAGAGTTTCATGAAGAGATGAGAGAGTTACCAGTCTACGGGGTCCAGGCTTCGATGTACAATATTACCACGTGGGTTACTAACAGCTGATCGCATGAATTGGACCCTGGTTAGCGCATCTATCAGCCACTGCACGAATTATCTGGGGCCTGGACTGGGGGCGATAGCAATGCCACCGGCCAGGAAACAAGAGCACATCATCTCGTTGACGAACGGAGCAGAACCACCGGCATTGGACAAGATGACAGCATGAAGTATTTCCGCGGAGTTCGGATCAGCAAGAATAATCCTTAGCAATACCCACGATCTTCCGTAGTGAGAAAAGTGTATGAACCCTATCTATCTTGAGCTGTGGCACGTCCAATGAGATGCGATGTGTTTATCAACGGAGGGCGTCAACCACCAAGGGATGGACGCACTGCCCTGAAAAAGTGGAACACTACCCCATCCAATTCACGGCACTTACTAGATCGACCTTTGCTAAAATAGTGGAGGTTCATCCGCGGAGTTATTCAATTCTTCACTTATCGTTATAGTATCTCATTCAAGGTATGACATAGAATTTGAAGCTGTTTGTATAGGCCTCACTACTCCATCCAAAAGTTCCCCAGAGTGGCCGTGCATTCCTTATCTTCCACCCATGCTATGATTAGTGGCGGTAAATGCAGTATCGAAGAGTTTCTGTTTGATTTTGCAGCGAGGAATCTTGGCTTGGGCTGTCATCGAATCAAATTGCATGGATATGCTCAAATCCGTTCATTTCTTCACCCAATCGATTGCCTGACGGATTCTGTGCTGCTACCAGAGGTTCACGGCATTCCGATGATTGATGATTGATTTGTATGATGCCCAGGTGGGTGCATGTGTCATAATTGAATTTCTCGTGTGATATCGGAAAGTCCTATTAGCAGTAGCCGCCATTGGCATGGCAGAAGGTATTTACTATTACAATTCAAGTAGTATATAGGCAATCCAGTGTCTCGAGTCTCTCGATCCCTAAAATCTACTAGTTAATACAACGCTCTGAAGTACCCTTCAGCATATTTGCCCGGACTAGACAAGTGAAGTGATTTCGAGTTCTTTGTGACCAAAGACTCCCAGCTTTACTTTAAAGGCACTATGGCTACGAGGCTCGGCAAGCTTCTCTTTGTATCCCCAGAAATTCACCCAGGTACACGAAAAGCAAAATCAATTCCAGTTCTCAATCCATTCGATCAATATGGCCGAGTATTTTTCTTTTCATGGATGGGATTTATGGTTGCATTCCTCTCATGGTATGCATTTCCCCCACTGGTAAGTAAACGACGCATCGATCTGTTCAAAAAGTCCGTGATATTGATTAGTACTACTTGACTACAGCTTTCTGTCACCATTAAGAAGGATCTCAACATGACTCAAGAAGATGTTGCAAACTCTAACATTGTTGCCCTTCTCGCTACATTGCTTGTTCGATTCATCGCTGGCCCGCTCTGTGATCGATTCGGTCCTCGGTTGGTGTTTGTTGGATTGTTACTTTGTGGGTCGATTCCCACTGCCATGGCAGGCCTTGTTACTACACCAAAGGGCCTAATTGCGTTGCGATTTTTCATTGGAATACTTGGCGGTACTTTTGTACCTTGTCAAGTTTGGTGTACAGGATTCTTCGATAAGAAGATTGTAGGCACGGCCAACTCCCTAGCTGGAGGATGGGGTAATGCTGGCGGTGGTATCACCTAGTAAGTTCTCCTTGCGAAATGTTCCTTTGAAATTTCGTGTTTTCTAACACTATTTTCTTAGTTTTGTCATGCCTGCTATCTACGATTCTCTTGTCACCTCTCGCGGATTGTCCCCCCACAAGGCCTGGCGCGTGTCTTATATTGTCCCTTTCATTATCATCAATGCCGTTGCCTTAGGGATGCTTTTCCTCTGCGAGGACACGCCGACTGGAAAGTGGTCAGATAGACATCTTTGGGCAAAAGAGACATCTACACCCATAACCCCCGGGTCCCCATCCGATGGAAACATCGTCAACATCAGCTCCATGATGCATTCCACCGACCCATCTAGTCCACCATCAGTATACGACAGCAACATCGATGTTGAAAAGAAGGGCACACACTCACCTCAGATCCTCGACAAAGATGCATCGGACGTGGGACAAATCAACCTTCTAAGAAATGACGCCGTTGTCACTCTCTCGCGAAAAGACGCTTTCCGCGTGGCCTTCAGTTTGTCCACCATGGCCGTGGCAATTCCATATGCCTGTTCATTCGGATCAGAACTAGCAATCAACTCCATTCTGGGATCATACTACTCGAAGAATTTTCCCAGAATGGGCCAAACGGAATCTGGCCAGTGGGCCGCCATGTTCGGTTTGCTCAATGTGATCTGTCGCCCTGCAGGTGGGTTTTTCGGTGACCTGATTTATCGCTCTACGGGAACTGTCTGGTCCAAGAAAATATTGCTTTCGTTCTTCGGTCTTTCCATGGGAGTTTTCCAGCTGGCGATCGGATTCTCGAATCCGAAGAGCGAGTCAATGATGTTCGGGCTTATGGCAGGGCTGGCATTCTTCCTGGAGGCATGCAATGGGGCTAATTTTGCAGTCGTTCCACACGTGCATCCCTATGCAAACGGGGTTGTTTCTGGTCTAGTGGGTGGACTGGGGAATCTTGGAGGTATTATTTTTGCTATTATTTTTAGATACAACGGCTCTGATTATGGACGCTCATTTTGGATTATTGGTGTGATCTCTCTGGCGGCTAATTTGGCTGTCAGTTGGATTCGGCCTGTCTCTAACAATCCTTTGGTTGAGTCCTGATGGAGAGAAGTTCAGTCTGCCGTGATAAATAACGACGTATATTAATGTATTCAATTTATTCAAGATGTTTACTTGAGGTTCAAATTATCTTTTTAAGGGTTCGTACTAGTCGCACTTGCAGAGCATAATCTGACGTTCAGTCCCCGGCATCCCGACACAATGCAGTGGAGACTTCGGGTTAGCAGCCCCCGAGAGACGGGGTAACACTCTGGCGAAACCCTGAACGAGGGGCATAGTTGAATAATGTGGGGAAGACAAGGTGGTCAATAATTTTTGGTTCTATAAATCTGTTCTTTACATTTACCTATCTGACCCAAGTGGAATTCCGCCTACGATTTTCTAGCAAATATCCCAACTCCTGGACGTCGCTGGAATTCTCCAATCTCATCCCGAGGACTCTCCAAGATCACATAATTGATTATAGCACACAATTTTCCAAAATGGGACCCGTCCGCCGAATTGCGCAGATTGTTCACCTCAAGCCGTCCGCCGTCGCAGCATACAAAGAATGCCACGCCAATGTCTGGCCCGAAGTGTTGCAGCAAATCAAAGACTGCAATATAAATGATTGTACGAGTCCAGCTAGCCCTTACCCTCGTCCGCCACTTCAAGTATTAGGTCAGCTGACAGATGATTGTTTCATTTCCAGACTCCATCTTTTTCGATAACGAGCGTACACTATTCGCCACTTTCAAGTACGTCGGCACAGACTTTGAGGGCGATATGGAGAAGATGCGAGCCAATCCTAAAGTGAGAGAGTGGTGGGCCATGACCGACGGCATGCAGGTGTGTATTGGCTTCAATGAGTGCTATGATTATTCATAGTTCAAAGCTAATATTAACTTTTTTCTTCTTCTAGGAGAGTCCCATTCCCGGTGCCGTGAGCAGTGCTGATGGACCTGGATGGTGGAAAGTGTTGGACGAAGTGTTTTACAACGAGTGAATCAGATGATTTCAAAGCCAATCCCAGACTGATGGGCCAGATGTACATATTTCAAGAGAAATGGCCTACTATCAGTTTTCTATGATTACTTTGTCTATTCCTCCACTGGCAGCTAGTCCCAGTGACTAGGTAGAATGGCCCAAACCGACGAGCTTTTCTTCGTTATTTAGGACTGCAATAGAGCATTACTTATAGACATGGATGTTTCATCCCACTGGCACATATCATCTACTCGTCTCTTTCAAGTTCCTATCCCCTCAACAAACTACAATATGAGCGCTGGGTCTTAACTCCGGCTCAAGTAAACCCGAAAGGAGAATGCTGCCAGTACCTAGCCTCGAGTCGATATGGATAAGCAAATCTCTGTTATCTGAATCAAGTAGAGTAGTTATCAGCATTAGGCTATCTACTCACTTTTACAAAAAGTATCTTGAAGCCCAGTACAGAAACAGCAATTACACAATTGTACGAACGAGAGTAAAAGATACAGTAGATTTGACCGTGATCATCACCACTCAACCCACATTGAAAATAATTACAAGTACTAGTAATATCTAGTAAGAAACTCGTCTTTACCACCAATTCCTGCACAAGCAGTCCTGCCACTCAGACCGTTTCTCCAAACAGCAAATTTCCATCTACTCATCATCGCGGATATCGATGACAGTATTCTTCCACTTGCGAGCCGGAACATGGCGGTTAAACAGAATATCAATCTCGCGGAAAGATCTGTGCTTCATCTCTGGAATCCAGAGCCAGGCCATAGCAGTGCAGATAAATGCAGTACCAGCCCAGACGTAGCCACTCTTGCCGCCAAGATCCCACTTATCGTCGTTGAGCATGTAGCTGGAGAGGAAGATACAAGGAATGTTGACCAAGTAGTAGGCACCTCGTCCAATACCAGTTGTAAGAGGTCTGAGACGAACGGAAGATGTCTCGCCGATGATGACCCATGAGGCAGGGGCTGGTCCCAAGCAGAACAAGACTGAAACGATCAAGCCGAGTGATGCTTGTGCGTTGCTGGCCGCTTTGCTGGCGCCAACTGAAGCTGCAATACCCAGAACGACCAAGAATCCACAGTTAATGAACTGACCATAGACATAGATCGTGCGTCGACCGAGGTATGTTGTCAGGATCCAGGAGAGCATAACCATGAGCCATTGGAGGGCTGAAGTGGCGAGACCAAGTGCGAATGCGGTGTCGTCTGCCATGCCGGCCTCTGAGATGGTGTTAGTATGATATGTGACGTTTTAGGAAATCAGCGTAGGGTACTCACGTTTGAAGAAGTAAACGGCTTGGTTGGCAATCAGGTTACCCGTCAGATTTTGAGATGCGTACACACCACAAACGATCAATGTACGGTAGCGGTCGGTTCCCTTCCACAGCTCAATAAGATTGGGCTTCTTCTCGGTCTTCTCGAGCTCGATGGTACGACGCATCATGGCGACTTTGTCGGCAGGGTTATCATTTACAGTGGCACTCCTGCGTCCGAGACGCTTGACAGCCTTCTCTGCTTCCTCCAGACGACCCTGTCGTACCAGCCACCAGGGCGATTCAGGCGCAATCCAAAGTAGGATAGCAAGAGGGGTAGGGAACATCCACTGGAGTGCAATGGGAACTCTGTGATAACATGTTAGTACAGTGCTTCTTGATATCATCTATGAGGAAGGGTCAGACGAACCTGTATGCGGACGAGTCATTCTTGGATTGGTAGTGGTAAGTGATACCACCGACGATGATGGATCCAATAGCCCAGAACATCTGCAACATCTGAGTTGCTGGAGCTCTCAGTCTCATTGGAACAATCTCGGCACAGTAAGCAGGCGCATTGGCAATGAAAATACCCCACGGAATGCCTTCCAGAATCTGAGACGCGAAAAACATTCCTTGGCTGTTGCCGAAAAAGAAGATGAAGATAAAGCCATTCAAGAACATGAGACCTCCAATGGTTGCCCATCGATATCCAATGCGACTGGTGATGGGACCTGCGACGAATACACCGATGAAAGCGCCAAGGGGTCCACTGCACTGGAATGCGGACTGCCATGAAGCTTCGATAATCCATTCTCCTGATTTTTCACTGTATACACCAAAATCCTCGGCGAACTTTTTCGTTGCGATGAATTGACCCATCAGGAAAACACAGTAGGACTCCATAATCTATTGAAATCCGTGGATGTTAGAGAAATGATCTGCGTCTTTAGAAGAAAATCCATGGGCTATTAAGCTTACAATAGTGCACGACATCACGAATGCCCACCAACTGGCAGCTGGATAGGCCTTGACAGCCTGAAGCACAGTCATGTTATATTCGGCCTCCTCGGCCTCGATGGCACCACCTCTGTCGTAGTCAACCTTCTCGTCGGAATCGTACACAGGACCGCCCGTGGAGGCGGGCTGGGCCTCGACCTCCTCCGCTACGGTCTGCTTCTCACCAATGTCGCTGCTCATGTTGACGGTTTCTGGGAGAAACGGGGTCAGGTGAATGAAAGAGAAACACCTGGGCTGGGCACGACTGGGGGGTTTCAGATCTTTTATAACCCCGGGACAACACACTCGTGGTGGTTGATCCCGATCTTAGCTCAATTGAGTGAAGCTTGCTCGGACCTTGGCCTGTTCAGCCAAGTATCTCCAATCAGAAAAGGCATCCTTCCGGACACTACGGTAGCACTGTCACTTGATATTGGTAGCCTCTTGTGAAGCGAAACAATATGGGTGGTAAAATCGGAGTGAGATGTACCGGTTCCTTTGCGGGGTCTGCTGATGCGACTGGTTGTGGCGTTCTATTCGCCGGAGAATTTCCTCCTTTGGATGGAAAATGGGAGTCCAAGGCCAGGATTGCTCCCTCCTTCAGCTAGCACTAGTACGAATCATCCTTGTTACCCCCGGTCCAAGCTTTTTTCTTGCTGTGCGCTTTGAAATCTGACCCCCTTGTTTCCCGGTCAGTGTGGTTTAATTCTGTCTAACCTATCACAAGAAGCAAGTGAATTTAACCGAAGGGTTAGGACAGGCAGGATAAGCGCTAATTATGGATTAGCGCTGTGCTTGACTCCGGGTATCATCAAAATTAACCCATTTCAAGGTTCAGGATGTTCTGGAACACTGGCATCTAAACACGAGGACTCAGATGAAAATGGATGATTATGATTGCTTGATCCTTTTATCCAGTCTGTTGGCAATGTTCTTGCCCAGTGGGGGGAAACAGCTGGACGTGCAGGATCCAAAATAAATATGATCGATATTCCCAAAAGCCTAACGAACCCCAGAATCGGACACGGCTCCGTGCCATCTTATTCGCTGGGTATGGTGTGGGCTCGGTCAGATTTACCCCGGACGGCTACGACCCCGCGCCTTGACCCCAGACGGATCATGAATCTCCTCCAATGGAGAAAAGGAGTATTACCGAAATTGGATAGTACGAAATATGAAATTGCACGAAAAGGGGCCGTCCGGTATTGTATCTGTGGACTCCGTAAGTGTGTAGTTCATTTACCATGTCAAAGCTGAGACTTTCAAGTTGGATTGGGGTTCTCAGATGTACAAGTGTGATCGTCGATTTCTAACTGCCGCTAGTAATATGCAAGTAGTAGACACGAACTCAGATGATTCTGATTCCAAGGTTTGTGGTCAAGTCGTGGTGGCAGGCTAATCGGCTGCGGAGTACTGTAGATCAGCCCATCTCCAGTCTGTACCCATCTTCCCCAAGATCTCTATTTTAACTTGAAAATCATGAATCTCCACTGCGACCCACTCCTCACGACAATCAAAGTTGAAGTCAAGTTGACACCTCCTTCTTATGTTCATCTCAGATACTCCGTACATAGAGTTGCTGTATTTGGGCAAACTAGAGCAACTTGAATCATTTCAAAAGTGCTGGAGCAAGGCGACCTGTAATCTTTCGGGTTCTGAGCCGGGTGGGACTGCGTGGTTTCTCTTAATAGAATTAAAGATGGATATTCCTGAACAATCATTAATACTATTGGATATCATGATTTCTTTCATTTCCAAGGCTGTTGCCAAGAAGGCTGCCATGGTTTGTGAGAACCGGGGGCCGAATCATGGCCAACCGTCCTGTGGCTTCGGTTAGATCAAAGTGCCTCCTTGCCACTGGCAATGAATATGCCTGGCATGATCTGGGCTGATGCCCTACTACTAAAAGAGCACTAGTACTAGTGCTATCCATGGAGACGGTGATGTGACACAGGTCAATTGGCAGGATACTACTCCGTAGAGTATTGATGTTTCGAATGATTCTCACCAAACTTGTGCCACGTTGTGCTTGGAAGTGTTTCAGTATGGCGGACAAGATAGTTTGGTCAGTCAGTATATCCAAAACTTGAAGTCGATGCTCTTCTATTCCATGGACCATGGTAATGAGAAAATTGCAATCTGGCCGATTCATCAGAATTAATTTGGAAGTACTCACACTGTTCAAGTGTTGTGACCCAATGTCCAACTAAACTCTCATAGGATACCCTAGGGTACCGATTGGGTCACGTGCCGTCTCCAGTTCCAACGTTCAAAGAAATCCTAGAAATCCCCTGCACCTGAACGGGATTGCAGCGAAACAAGATCTGGACTACTATTCGGTCTACATTCCCAACTACGATGCACATTGCCTGAGCAGACACACGAGAAAATCGGTGAGGGAACGAAGAGATTGCTTGGACATTTGGGAGCGATTAGAACTGTGAAAAAGAAAATTGCCTTGTGAACACCGAACTAATAGCCCCAAATTTAAAAGAAAACACCCCCTAACGTAAACAAAGTGGCATGTGCCATGATCCCATCAATCTACATTCATCAGGAAAAAAAGAAGAAACGCCGACTGGCAAAGCCAATTCCCTCATTAAATTTTTGTAGGAAACTTTTGAGCTTGAACAGCGGACCGAAGGACTCATCAGGATTGACCGACAAGACGAGACGCTTAAGCAGCAAGCTCGCGGATCTTCTCCTGGACGCGGGCCTTGCGCTGCTCGTGGGTGAGCTTGGTGACCTTGAACTTCTTGGACTCGGCCTTCCACTGCTCCTTGGTCTTCTTCTCGCCCTCATCCTCATCCTTCTTGAAGGGGTCCTCACGGATGGCCTTGTGGGCATCCTGGTAGAGCTCCTCAAGGTCACCAGCATCGACCTCGTCCTCGATGTACTTGGTGAACTGAGACTTGTAGCGCTCCTCATCCTCATCGGCGAGGGTCTCCATGTACTCAGAGACGTGGCCACCGAAGATGTAGTTGCGGAGGGTGTCGGCATCGAGCTCCTCGGACTCGATGTCGTAACCGGGGAAGCGGCGGTCGGAGTGGGGGATGAAGATACCACCGTCGGAGGCACCCTTCATGGCACCGAAGACACGGTTACCGCTGGAGGTGCGGACAAGACCGACATCAAGGAAGGCCTTGAAGGGACGGCGCTCACCGTCGTCGGTCTCGACGGCCTCGGTGAGAGTGTACTCACCGTCAGCCTCCTCGACACCCTTGAACTGGTCAGCGAGACCCAGCTTGGCGAGGGTACGGCGGGCCAGAAGGAGACCGGTGGCGTAGGCAGCGGACCAGTTGGTAAGACCCTGGTTGATACCGTAGCGCTTCAGCTCGTGGGAGTAGGCGGAGGCGAAGACCTTGTCGCCGGAGATCTCAGAGTAGACGATCTGGGTGACGATGTCACGGTTGGTGAAGCGGACGACCATGCGGTACTTGGGGGCATTGTACTTGTTCTTGGCCTGGGTGATGAGGCGCTTGCGAGCATAGTAGTCGGTCTTACCCTCGCGACGGCGACGGTACTTAGTCTGGTAGCGACTGTGGGAAGAAGAAAAAGTCAGTACGATTGTCTTCCTTTTTGAACAATGAGGGGTCATTTTTACTCACCTGAAGTAGGCGTCGTTCTTGACAGTCTTGGTGAAAGGCTGTAAGAGAAAAATCGCGAATCAGCAATTTGCGCTTCAGAATTTCGTCCGAAGCATCTTGCAAAGACCCGGACTCCGATCTTGGATCGGAAGGAATCGAATGGGAATCAAACACAGAAGTGTATTTAAACAACTGCGAGAGACTTAAAACTAACTCACCATTTTGGCGGTTGTCGGGTGCTGAAGCCTGTGGTCGACGGTTGGAAAGAAGAATGGGCTTGAGGTGTGTGTGCGGCGACTTTGTGCGGGACGTTCGCTTAGTGGGCCTGCATCCCACCAGAAAAGTGCGGTTGGCGACGAGAATTGAAGGTCGTGGGGCAGTCCCGTTTGGGGATAGTGTCTGTTATTTGCACTACACATTATTCCATTATCAACACTACGTCAATGTATGTACCTGACGAGAATTAACTACTGCAAATAGGATGCAATGGATATTGAATATTGAATATAGGAATGGGCTGGACAGATCATACAAAATGCATACTGTTACCTCTTGGCACTTGCTGCTCTTATATGTTTATTCTCTATTCACTGCTAACCCGAAATCCCATATGCTTCCCCCATCTTGTATGTAGTTGAATTACTTGAGCCCCTCACAGACGCGCCTTGTCCTCGCCTTCCAACAATTGAAGACCAGTGATCTTCTCTAATTCTTTCACAGTATCCAAGGTCTTCCCGAGAGTAACCTTCACAGTCCGTAGCCCAGACCGTTTCCCAGCCTTCAAGTTTTCACCAATATCGTCAAAGAAAACAATATCAGAAGCCCCAGCACCCGTCAGACCACGCTTCTTAGCCAATGCATCCATCTCTCGAATAGCAGCCTCGTAAATCTTAGGATCGGGTTTGCGAAGACCAGTGTGTGCCGAGGAAATGAAAAAGTCAAACTGAGATCGCACTCCCGTCTCATCCTTGTTATATGCATGTCCCTCCGGGAACTTGACAGTATTAGAGAGAGCCCCCATGAGATATGTTCCCGACGCCCTCAACCGCTTTAATGCAGGGAACATGTATGGGTCTGGAGTCCGAGATATCCTCATCATCTCCCAGAAAAGCCATTCTGCATCCACCTCGGGTAGCGGAGGAATAGTAGCCGGACCACTCAACCCTTTCTTTGCTCGCTGTTGCTCGTGGAATTGCTTCCAGAGCTCTGGATGACGCAGGTCTCGGTTGAAGGCAGCGAAGAACTCTGCGTCCATCTTGATCTCGCCTCGTTCGATCTTGTGCCAGGCGCCATTGGGAGATGTTCGCGAGATGCTGAAGTTCACCCAACCTGGGGGGATGTTTTGAGAGATCTCATAGTCCAGAATAGCCTGGAATGGCGATACGACCTGTAAGTATTGTTAGCAATATATCCTTCGTCGCCAATGATGTCGCCGGGTGTCAACGTACGCAAACGCCGCCAATGTCGAAGAGAAGGCCGATCGGCCGCTTGCTTTCTGCCGCCATGCTATAATGAAATCAAGAAAGTGATCACCAACACTTTGATACTATTAGATGAAGGATATATTATTTGATGCGTAGATGTGTAAACCAGGACTTTGTGGAGGCGCAAAGGGCACTCTAGTAGTACACGATTACGAGTTGAGTTGCCGAGGTCCAAAAAGGGTTCGAGACCGAGGGAAAGTACGAAGTCGGGGTAAGTAAATGCTTTTCCCAGATGAGCTCTATTAGTGGTATATTTCCATATTAGCACTCAGCACCAATCAATCCAGTCACACTCTGGAAAGCTATAAGCCTACCTACATGCAAAAAAAAAAATCCCACAATGCAGTTCTACGATTGTCTTCTTTCAGTCCCCATCCATTGCTAGGGTCACTTCCAACTGTAGCAGCGGGGACAAATACACGTGACCATTTGATAAGGAAGGCACGCGTCGATAAGCGCATTGCGGTCCCGCTTGGAGATGGCGCGTCTTTGGGTGCGGCAATCATAGTTTCTCATTCCAAGAATACCAACACATTAGACCATGAGGCGGTCTAAACGAGACGTCAAGCGATGGAATCGACACTGAGTATCTATGAATTGAAGCTGGCATTCATTCGGAACCAAGTCCGTATTCTATCCGAGAATCTCTCGCTGCCAGAAGATTGGCAACAATATGCGGTGGAGACTGAAGAGGGTGAACTGAGCACGAAGGCGATTGAAGATGTACTCCACAAAGGTATCTCCTTTTTCTCTGATCCGGCATGAATAATGGCAGCTCCATGTCTCGCTCTTTGAAGTCTTAAATCAATACTGACAACCATCTCTAGTGAACTGGGCCGCGAAGCAACACCATCGTGTTGTCTATTCGTCACAGGCGATTCACCATGTGGCCAGTCAAATCAACAACCTCTACAGAACCGCTATCAGCCAAGAAGCACAAAGCCAGGCAGTCTTTGCTAAAGGCGTGGGCCAATTGACGGATCTATCCAAGCAATGGTAGGACGAACCACACATTTACCGGCACTTGGTTGGATGAGGCTTATCAAGATGACTCCAGGAACATTGCCAAGCTACCCTTAGAGCTGGAAACCCCGGCGACGAGTGAAGAGCAAAATACAAGGTCAGGCCCCTCTGAAAACACTCCACCATGCCCCAATTCGGGATTCAAGTTCCACCTGCTCAATACCTCTTGTGGTACAGATACCAGGAGCTCCGGAGTCGACTCGTCACCTTGGACGAACAACGCCAGAAAAGACAGCGGCGTCGCGATCAATTGCAGCATCTCCAGCGCCTACTTGAGCCCTTCCAAGCACCACGAACAGACATTCAACCCAATCTTGTGACCAGGGACGGCGAACTTGTTCAGGAATTAGAGAAGATGCGGATGCTTGTGGCGCGAGTTGGCGGTAGAGTATCACAACAGAAGAACCGCGGTCATGCCCAAGAGAAAGAGGAATATTTGCTGCCTGGATCGGATCGGAGACTGGAAGCGCTACTCGATACGGAGGAATGAACTTTGATGACCTATGGTAGAAGATAATTATCAACCTTGTGAGCTTTGCATGAATCTCCGTTTGGACAGCACCCTAGTCCATGCCAGGTGTAGCATGGTGGTCGAGACCTACTAGTCGTACTGCAGCCCTGTAAGCCTTGGTGCATGCAGCGAAGACCTTGGAGATGCTGCCCAGGTGCTGGCAAGGAGTAGTAGTACTAGTAGATATGAAGGATTGGATGCCCTTACTGGTAGTAGTACGAGTCGGACATCTGGATGTATATTTCTCATCATATCTACCACACTGAGGGTGACCTCAGTTTCTACTAGAAATACTCGAGTCTAACATCTACAGTAACTTGAATGGCTAATTGATAGCTTGAGTACTACTATTACCTAGGTACTACTACCTAAGTATGATAACTCCTAAGGTTCTTAAGGCTCAAGGTTCAAGGTTCAGGTAGTAGACAGATTAGGCAAGCCCTCAAACCACAGTCAAGGCAGGTACGACTGCTGGAGTGAAAATCAAAATAAACACGAAATTTTATTTCAGCTTCATTCACAATCCTTGGACCTTGTGAACTTGAAGAGTCTCATCTTGGTAGATGTACGGTGACTGCCTTCCCTGTGTGATTGGTTTCGCTGGGTCTTCACCGTCATCCATTACACCTACACCTGAGAACTCGAACGCTCAACGGGCGGAGATGTTGCGGCGCTCATCGCATTATACTTCTCCATCACTCATTTTCCTATGATGAGCGCTTTCGAAAGGATGAGGCGCCTGGCGGGATTGGAGCAGCGCCGAGTCAACAACGATGATGGAGGAGGGAGTTCAAGTTGTTCTTCTCCAGGCTCAGGCTCGAGTGGAAATGCTGGCGGCGGGAGCGCGGACAGAAACGCTAACCCGATCGGGCGTGGGGCGCTTCCACTTCACCTCGGCGAGTCGCCCCAGACAGCATCACATTACAACGACGAAGAGCAAGCCCTCGACTCCGAATCCCAACTTCTCGATTGTGCCGCCATCATCGAGGGAGACGCCTCTTCCTCCCCTTCCAAGGCACCTTTTACGCGTGGGCATCGCCGTCGTTCCACCCACGTTACTCGCCGTGACCTTGAGAAGTTTCAAAAGGAGGTGTTAGGTGTAGAAAACCACGCCTCTTGGTACGACGAGGAAAACGGCACCTCGCGCCCAATCAACCCTTACGATCCGCAACTCGAGGAACTGAATCGCGCCTTTACTGTCGCTGACTTATCCATGAACACCAATACCGCGGGAATGACGGCCAACGGTTCCGGCTCGGCGGTGTTTTCGGGCTATGCGGACAACTCTCCCAACCCCAACAACATGGGAAGTGTCCCTCGTCAGTCGATGTCGCCTGCACTCTCTCATCCTTCGGCTCAGGTCAATGGAGCGGGTATGGGGTCCTTTGGAACTGGCATGCCTATGAATGCGGGGCATCAAATGGACCTTCATCATTTATATGACATGGTTTTGGAACTGAGTGATGTGCTGAAGAGTAACCGGGAAGTCACAAAGAATATAGTCTCGAGTGCGGAGGAGATAATGGTATGTGGTCATGCTACAAACAAAGAACCCGAGAGATATACGATACTGATGATGCAGCAGAAACATGGCTCCTCGGACGATGCCAGCCCGGCCATGCAGCGTGTCAATGGTGAGATATCAGGTATGTTTACATTGGCTCTTGCCTTCTTCCCCTTTCCGCTTTGCGAGTCGGATTGTTAATGTAAGTCTTATGAATAGCGGCTCGGATATCCGAACTCGAACGCGCACTCGCCAAGGAGAAGCGTCAGACAGAAGAACTGAAGCGTCAACAATTGGAGAATAGCAAAGTGATTGGGGAATACGAGTCTGCTGTTGGTACGATGGTGGAACAAATCCGCAATTACTGCCAGACGAAGAACATGTCGTTCTTGTCGCAGAAGAACCACTACAATCAACTTTTGCAAGCCGAGCGGGACGCTCACTTGGAAAGCCGACTCGACCGCGATTATTGGCATACACAAACCATGAAATGCGCCGAGATGATTCGGACGGCACATTGGATTCGTTCCGATGAGGAAGGGGTTCCAGTTCATATCATTGCGGGGCTTCAGAACGAAGTTCGAGCCTACCGCAATGCGCTGGGGATGGAGCCGGAACAACCCGAAGAGGAGTATGGTTATGAGATCCTGAAGGATTTCCACAATGTGGATTGAAACTAGGAGTACGGAGTATACATGACATGTTCATGGACCTTCACGGCGCGATGACTATAATTCCCCCTTCCTTTTTTTTTTCTTGCTCCCGGGTTCTCGTGTTGCATAACATTTGACGGCGTTTCTCGTCTTTGTTTTCTTTTTTCTTATTCTTCAACTTCCCTCCCCCCCTCTATTTATTTCTCTCCCCTTTTTCCTTTTCAGCCCAAATTTAATTGGGAGGCGTTTCTGGCGGGGCGATTGTGTATTATTTTTGTCACCGGTTGCAGATACCCGGAACCGGACTGTGTCACAGCGGGCTCGCATTTGAATCCCGCCGCCCACACATTGAGGATCATTAGACATATGAAATTGAGGTTGGGAGCCAATGAGAATTGGTCTCACCGAATTAGACCTCCATCCAGACGAGAGCAGTGTTGTTGTGTAGTAGTTTTGCTAGTACTGCAATAGTAAATAGTGCGAGATGTGCGTGTACATGTATGTATGTATGCCCCAGGCATCAATCGCCAGTGATCCCCGTGGATGTCGGTGAGTGAGCAAGCCTACCCTGGGTTGAACTTGAACTTGAACCCACTTCGACCCATTGTTTCTTGTCTGGGAATGTGTAGAGTAGTTATAAGCCGAAGTGGCCACTGGTCAACTTTGATTATTCTTGTCTTTGCCCCAGGCTAGTAGTCACTAGTCCTAACACTAAGCCAAGCCCCGTTGCTCGGAGTTCCAATCAGCATCCCCGGAATGGAGCGTCACAAGCTGATGTACATAGGAATACTTCCCACTGAAGGTATCTCACGTGCCCTGCTTATGTCATATGCTTAATCCTCCACATTTTCCTCTTTTTTCTTCCACTTCGACTTCCCCTCGAGGTTAGTTTAGTCTAAACTAAATCTAAAACCTCCGTTTCGACTTGCTTTCTCTCGTCTCAAGGTGCATATCGAGTACCCAATTTTATATATTGTTCTTCTATTTTCAATTCAACTCGACTTATACTCCCCCTTTCTCTCTTTTCCACACTATGACGCTGGCTTCTTGCCCATCTTTGGCGATCCATCTCCGCTGCCACCTTTAATTGCCGTGCTCCACTTGTTCTCTCCACAGAACGTATCTGCGTTGCTACACTCTTACTCGTACTCGCCCCGGTCGCAGAGCTGAGCTGAGGAGTCCCTGATCGTCAGCCATATCCACCCTTCTTCCTTTCCGGTCGCTACGAATTGTTTCCTCAAAATTCAAGTGACCTATCGACAGTTGGTGCGGAGTGGGGGATCAGCCAATTATGCGTCATCCGATCTAGGCCTATCTTGTCATTCGACCTACATTCCGCGCCACATAGCGGCCCATTTGGGACCATTTGCCCACCCCGGCCTCCCACCTCTCGCCCTTCGCCCTCTTGCCTTCTCACTCTCTTTTTCTTTTCCACCTGCTGGGAAATTCAAGTGAGGAGGTTAAGGTTACAATATGGAGGCTGTTCAAACTGTGGATGTGAGCTGGCTCCATCACTCACAGAAAGGTACGTCCAAAGTCTTTTGGCTCAGTCCTCCCCGAACTCCCACGTTATCCGAGAGCCGCCTCTATTCCGCAGTATAGCCGAGAAGGGGAGCCTGGAGGGACTGGTGATGATGAATAATTTCTAATCGGTTTTCTACTCAGACCACCTTTCTCGGACAAAATCAGTCTCATCAGCCTTGAGCGACAGGGCTGCGGCGGAAAAGGAGTCGCCCGCCACTTCATCCAAACCACACCGACGATCACGATCAAATAGTAGCCCGGCACGACCACCATCCGCAGGAAACGGTGCAGCGAAACGAGAAAATGAGAAACCCACGCCAAAAGCAAACGAAAAAGAAACCCCACCAGTGACCGAAAAGCCTGCCGAACAAAAACCTCCGTCAACCCCGTCTTCGGCAACTCAAAAAAGTGCACCGAAACCGCTCGGCGGACGGCGGAATTCATGGATCTCGAGTTTAAGCTCCAAGTTCTCCTCCGGATCAACCCCGCCCTCTCAGTCAAATCTCAAAGGATCCCCAGCGAGCCCCAAAGCCACATCTCCCCTCGATGCGCACAATCCATTCGGAGCGGCATATTCGCCAAAGGATAAGGAGGAAGAGAAGAAGGACGAACCGAACCCGTTTACGTCCTCGTCGCCTAAAGGACCCTCGTTCCTCCACAATGCTTTGCGCAAATTGTCATCAAACTCCGGTGGACTTCCCAAGTTACCCGCCAACGGCGTGACTTGTCCTCGCCGTGTTATGAACCTGGACCCGAACCGAGAACGTTGTAAAATCGCCGAGTTGAACCAGTCCAAGCTGAACAGAGTCGCATTCTGTGTCGATGTTGAAATTGCCGGAATTTCCCATCGAGACACTGATGAAGATGCTCCCCCGACAAATCAGCTACGTCAGCCCCTGCCCGAATCCCACCGCCAAAAATCTAAAAAGGCTGAGGCTAAGGAGCAAGAGAAGCAGGAAGCCGAAGTCTTGAAAGACTCCCAAGCTGCACCTGCACCTGCATCTGCACCTGCGCCTGCAGTGCCTGATAAAGATACACCGGCCCCGGTCCCGGCCCCCTCAAAGGATTCTTCCCCTCCCCAGGTCCCAACGCAACCTACCGAATCAAACAATGCGGCAAATGCCCAACCCACTCCTTCCGAGCCCAATGATTCTAGTACGACTCCTGCTGCAGAAGCTAAGCCAAATGGCGAAGTCAAAGACCCATCGAGGAAAGCAGAGAAGAAGAAGCGATCTGAGGAGGAAAGGAAAGAACGTAAAGAGCGAAAGCGACGACAAGCCGTTGCAAATGGTTCAATACCTTTACAATTATCTGCCGACTCAGAGGACGAAGCTCGTCCACCAGCCAACGGTACTGCTCGCCCTAAGACCCAGAGCCATCCAACAACAGATCCGGTTCGCATCTACCGTCGTTGCTGTCAGCTGCGAGAAACCCCGGTCCTCAAAAAGGTTGTCGATCAGATTTCCTCGCCTTCTTCAACGCTAGCCGAGTCGCCAGGAACTGTTGCGGCTCTGGATCTTAGCAATTTCCCAATGACGATACAAGATATCGCAACTTTCAGTGACTGGCTAGCAATTGTTCCTGTCAGAAAACTCTTACTCGAAAACTGTGCATTGAATGATGAATCTGTGAGGTCTATTCTTGCGGCATTACTTGCTACGAAAACAGTAGAGCAAATGCGCTCTCGGCGAAAACGATCTAGGAGAGCGGATTCACCACCCGTCAAGGACGAACGATGGGGCGTTATTGAGAAGCTTTCTTTGAAAGGAAATACGAAGATTGGTCGTGAAGGATGGCGCCATATTGGGCTATTTGTTCACTTGTCCAAGTCATTGAAGGCAATTGACATTTCTGGAATCGCATTCCCCAAATGCCAGGTGCCTTCAGACGGACAAAGCCAAGTGCAATCAAGACCTGACGTCTGCAATGTTTTTGCTGATGCTCTCGCAGAACGCTTCAGTGGTGATCACCTCGAGGAACTGTTGATGAGTGAATGTAATCCATCCAGTGGGCAGGTTAAGAGGATATGCGAGGCTGCAACCAAGATGGGACTGCGTCGACTTGGTCTTGCAAACAACAACTTGACGAGGGAGAGCCTGGGACATGTCATCGAGTACCTTAAGCTCGGTGAGTGTGAAGGTCTGGATTTGGGAGGCAACGTCATCAAGAATGATATCGATCTCCTCACAGCAGCCATTGAGCCTGAGCTCCCATTGTATGCACTCAGTCTTGCTGACTGTTCCCTCAACCCGTCCGTGATTTGCCCGTTGCTTCAAGCTCTCACCAGACTTCACAACCTGCGCTTCATCGACTTCTCTCATAACAGAGATTTGTTCTCCGTTCAGCCGAGCTCTATTGGTGCATTCCGACGTTTCCTTCCCAAGATGCCGTCTCTGAAGCGAATCCATCTTGCGGATGTAGCCCTAACCCCGGACAATGTTATTGGCCTTGCCGAGGTTCTTCCGGAATGTCCCAGTCTCTGCCACTTGAACATCCTTGAAAACCCTCAGATCGTCTCGCTTGCTTCTGGTATAGATCCCGAGGTTCAAGAAGAGGCTTGTGCAGTTTATGCTTCCATGTTAGCTGCTGTCCGCGTATCGCGGACGATCATTGCAGTGGATATTGACATCCCAACTGCCGAGAACAACGAAGTTGTGAAGGCTTTGGCATCTCAGATCGTGGCCTATTCTCTTCAGAATCTCGAGGGTGGTGCCATTGCCGAGGAACTGTCCGAAGCTATCTCCTTGCCTCACTCTAAAGATGTACCAGTACCAGAGATCCTGCAACACATTGTGGGACCAGCAGGCGCGAATGGTAACGAGGAATACATCTGTGGTGACGAAGAAGACGAGCCTGCTCCTGATGAAGACTATGTCATCGGTGGTACAGGTGTCGTGAAAGCCTTGGGAGTGTGTCTGGGTAATCTTGACCAGCAGGCTGGTGAGTTTGGCGGCGATCAGTCTTTGCCTCCGAGCGGCACGACGACTCCTAGACTTCGCAAGTCGCGAAACGTCGTCACCAAGAGGCCCCGTGACATGTCGAAGAACCTATTGGAATCGGCACGTAACATTCGTACGCGCATTCAGTCGGCCCTTGTGCGCGAGGACCGAGCAGGTAACGATGCCAATTACAGTGAGTTTCTTTTTCCAACCTATTGGAAACGTTCTTTCTAACCATTCTCTAGGACGCCTTCAATTCTTGGATTATACTTTACACAAGATGATCCAGCGCTTCGAGGACGAGTATCCCGAAACACGCCTCCCACAAGCTCCCACAACATCAGCTGCCCCCGACACCGGCTCTCAACATTCCAGCGAGGATGCCAATGGTTCCAATGGTCCCATTGGTAACCTGGACAGCAGCATGATCGACAACGAAAACGCAGTTGACGACGAAGAGACAGATCAATACGCAATCCACCTATCCCGCACTAGCTCAATGACATCCCTCCACGCCCGCGCCATGACCTCAGAAGAAGGTCATCTCCACCGTCTGGGCCAGAATATCCGCCGAGACTTCCTCAGTCCAGCCCTAGGCGAAGGCGAGATCGACGAAGACGATCAATCTCACCTGGTCGCCCTCAGAGAAAAACTGGAACGTCTTCACGTCCAACAATCCCAATCACCATTCGACAGCGCCGAGGCCGAAGAAGCCTTTGAAAAACTCGGCAATACAGTCGATGAGCTCTGGGCAGCTCAACGACAAGACGCCGAGGGTTTCGAGAAATTCAAGCAGTCACAAATCGCTGCGCAGATTAATAGCGGTCTACGACCGACTGTTTCCATGCCCGGCAACAATACCAACAACAATAATGCCGAGGTTGATCATAATGGCCAGAATTCCGGAAACAAGTCGCCTTCGTCTTAGCTTTCTGGAACGAACTGAACTGACCCGAGCCGAACTTGCCCCTGAACCGAACCTGAATTGATAACTGCCTATCTTTACGACACACTCCTTATCCAATGCTTTGTATTCTTTAAGCGCAAATATTGTACATACTCCTGGTGCCCTTTTTTTGATCTTTACCCTCATACCATCTCGGTACTGCTTTGCGACAGCCCTTGTTCTTCTTTTTTGGTCTTGGTCTTTCGAAGCTGGCTATCAATCTGTATATAATCTTTTTTAATCAAGTATAACTTGAATCGTATAACTTATAGTACAATGCATTTTATCGTGTGTTGTTGTGGTTCAATTAAATTGTTCTTATTCTGAAAGTAGGACTTGGAGGTTCTTCAACCCCTGGGGTTACTGATGGCCCTTTTGTTTCAACCTACTGCCGCCACAGTCCTCGTAGTCCTGCCTCGGCATGGTTGAATGCCAGTGCACGGTCTATAATGTCTAAATTGTATGACCATATTGCAATAGTACTATAGATTGCTATCTCAAATTCGTTTTATGAGTACTAGTATCACATTCAAATGCTAGTAGAAAAATTAATACTTCCACTCAAGTATAGGTACAAACTCAATTATCAAACATATTGCTTTTTCGAAGTCAAACAAATACATGGTCAATCCACCCCTTGAGGGGAAACAGTGTTGGCAAGATTCAGCAACTCATTCTGTTCCCTTTCCAAGCTTCATCTAACACTTTTAGATGCTCCAACCTTACTCCTCATTCCTAGCGTATGGCCTCATTGTTGGACCTTCCCACTTATGCCGTCCGCGAATGACCCAATCAACACAAGCAAATAGCATAACAAAACCAAGCACAGGTCCTGCATAGTTCATGTTCTCCGCCGTGACGGGCAGTGTAGCTGGGAATGGAAGGAATATAGCAAAATAAGTAGCGAAGAGAATAGCGATAATGTTCACAGGAAGACCGAGCTTTCCAAGACTGAATGTTCCCCGTGGGATATCTTGAGGGGCCATGAAGCGCTTCAAGACAAGGAGTATAAGAGGGATGAGATAAGAAATGTAAAGGCCTAGTGTGCTGAGCGAAAGAATGGCGTTGAACGCAGCCGTAGATCCAATCTGAATGAATGAGAGCGCAAATATGCATGATGCAACTAGGAATAAAGCACGGAGAGGAATCTTATAGACTGGATCGACGTAGGCAAAGAAATCGGAGAAAGGGAGTCCGTTGTCTCGAGCGAAAGCCCAGGTCAGACGGGTAACGGAGGCCAGACCATTGAAGAGGGCGATCCAGCCAGGAAGCATACCCATCGCCATGAGGACATAGGTGGCTGTCTTGGAACCGGTCGCTTGGTAAGCGATTGTGATGATAGGATAGCCAGTCGGGCTGGTGACAGCTTCGGCGTAGTCACCCATGCAGTAAAGAATGGCGATTAAGTAGGAGAATGCGAGGGCTCCATTGATTAGGGTTCCGTATATCATGGAACGTGGAACGACGATCTTGGCATTTTTAACTTCCTCGGCCATGTGGATTACACCATCGACACCTGTTGATATTAGTAAAGATTAGCTTGCGAAATTGTGGAATGCTCTGTTTCTGCCAGTGCTCAGGAACGGACGTACCAGCAAGAGGAGTAATGACACCGAGAAGACCAATCGAGAAAATAACCCCAGGGTCCTTCCAGCCACTTAACCCGCTAACGAATGTATCCCAGACAAACTGGTCAGGGTTTCGAGGAGCGAGAATAACAAAGACTGCAATGGTGACCGGGAGAAAGACAACATGCATGATACCTGCAGCAACCTCGATGCCTCCCAGAACGCGACGCGCAAAGATATTGATGATAATTGGGACTATCGCTACTGCCCACATGAGTAGAGTACCTCGCCACCTCACAAGTTGATATTCAGGGTTCGCCAGTACTACCATGCCTTGAATTTGGGTTCCAATGAAGTAAGGCGCAATGCAGACGAGAGCGGACCAGGAGAAAACAGTGACCCAACCTGGCATTATTAGCATTAAACCATCAACGAGGGAAGATAGAGAAATGATAGTAGTATTTACTACTCACCCTGAAAGAAGCTGATGAATCGACGGCCACGAGGTGCGAGGAAGTAGCTCCAGTGATATTGAGCACCTGCAGCTGGGTGTCTATCAATCTCGAGATTAGCACAGCTCAATCTTCATCAACAGTTGCCAGTCTCGCACATACAGAGACGCAAGCTCGGCCAAGGAGCATGCGATGGCCAGATTTCCCACAGTACTCAGTATCATTCCATAAACAATTGCTGCAGGGCCACCGTTGTAGAGCCCCGAGAGCAAACTACCACCGGCCGACTCCCATGTAGCAAGCAGACACGCAGAGAATGCGACCGATGAAAAGAAGTTGAGATATCTCTGTCTAGGAGTCAGTCTCTGAATTGCAACTGGATTTTAGATATTCACCTCTAAATGCTGCTTCTCACGCATTGTAACGCTTTCATAGGCATTATTACCACTTCCCACTGGCCTTGATTGCACAGCGCTCCCACTCTTCATTTCCATATCTTCTTGCATTTTGAAAAACCGTGACCATTATTCAAAAAAGAAGAGCGAAGAAGAAAAGGGAATGGACACAAAATAGACCAACTGACCCGGAGACGACAAGAAGTACTCTAGGACACTTAGGGTTGTCTCCGCTTTCTCATTTCCGTGAACATGTGGCGAGATACAGGAGGTCCCGATTGCGCAATGAATGTGAAACAACTGGTTGACACCTGTCATGCGAGTCTCTGCGCGGCATTAGAAAGATCGCGTTAGCTTCGGCGCAAACCCTTGTCGTTCGCGTTCTAGTATGGGCACCGGTGCCAATTAGTGCTAGATCTAGGCTCTCTGGGGGATCGCCCAAGCCACCATAAATGCAAAGTTAATGACACGGCTCGGCGTCTGCACTCCGTGAGCAACTTACAGCCTTGCCAAGTAAAAGGGTCGTATCTTGTAAAGTGGCAAGACAACGCGGCCTGTGTTTCTTTGCATTGATGGGAGAATCTCGGACTCGCTTAATCGGTGCTCAGATCGTTGATGGTTTTAATTTGGTACTTTGGTCGAGACACTGCGAGATTCACATCTTTCCAAGATGCGGTGGTGCAACGCGAAAACAGCAGCCACATGTATGCCTTCTGTGACCCCTGTAGCATGGCAAGGAGGGGCTAGACTTGAAGGAGAAATAAAGCCTTTCCGCTGCTAATCGAGAAGAAGTTTGTTACTGGGCTTTTCGAAAGCAGGGTTTTGATATATGGCAGCATCCATCTCGACGGGGTTTGAAAACTTTGAAGTCGATAGTATGTTACGATGGCCGACCAAACGAACGCCTTCCAGGCTCTATCCGTCGATAATCGTGGTGCCATTATCACCTTGACCTCGGTGTCCCTTCTGATCGTTGCCATAATCTTTGTTCTCGCCAAGTTTGGCTCTGCCATTTATTTCAAGCAGAGACGGACAGCCGTCAATACCCCGATCTGGATCGCTTTGGTTCTCGCAATAGTTCAGATCATTGTCTTGCAAAAGGCAGTCGATCATGGATTGGGGAAGCACCAAGACCGACTAAGTGAAAGTGATATTCAAACATGGAGCAAGTTTGCATTCGCCGGTCACATTCTGCTCATCATTGTCTTGTCGCTTTCGAAAATTTCGACGATATTGCTGATCTGGAAGTTGACTCCAAGTAAAAGCCTTCGTCGTGGCTGCTTGATCACTTCTTTCATAGTTGCTGGATGGTCGATATTTGCAGTCTTAAGCATAGCTTTTCAGTGCGAATTTCCCAATCCGTGGCGTTATTCCCCCGAACGATGTGCAGGAGAGGTCAGTATACATCGGTGAATACTGGTAGGTAGAGCGACACTTTTACTAATGCAAATCTTCCAGGGAGCTCTTTTCTACCCCATCGCAGTCCTCAACGTCCTCACGGAGATTGTGATTGTCGTCCAACCCTTCATTATGATGCGGAATGTCCAGATGGCCTGGCACAAGCGTATGAAGATCTTATGTTCTTTTTCTTCGCGCCTGAGGTACCTCATCATTCACCCCCAAAGTATTTGATGAGATAAAATGGCTCATTAGTACCATCTTTTCACACAGTGTTGTTGGTCTCGGAATCGCCCAGTTAGGTCTCCTACCTTCATTCCTTCACTCGACCGATGTATCTTGTCCGTGGCCTTCCTTTCTCCATTCCCAGTCCTATCGACGCGCCATATTATGGAACTGACAATTTTTCAGGGGACATTGTGGGCTGGGAAGCAGTGTCTCAGGCAATGATGCTCACAGCCATCGTAATTGCTTGCATCCCGACTCTCTACCACATCTTCGCCGGCCTGCATTCTGGCCTCACCACAACCCAAATCCCCGACGATGCCGGACTTGAGCTTCCGCAGACCAAGGCTAGTGGGTATATGAATCAATTTTCATCAGGGGGAACTGGGTCTCGATCCCGTGAACGCTCGAAGAAAAATGGACGGTCGATGTTTGATGGGTGGGAACGCGATACCGGCGTTATCACGGAGGTTTCATTGGGACGAAAACCGAATCGTCATGGTGAAAGTGGTAGACATTCGAGCTCAAGTGAGGGAACGGAAAGTACACGGCATTTGACTCAGGAGCTCCAGGGGACAGGTTCCGTTTTGAGGACGGTAGATGTTACGGTGGAGATTGAGGAGCAGCATCCCAGCAACCGGTTTTGAATGGCCGCCGGTGCTGACTTTGCAGTAATGTACCCTGTATGCAACATTTGAAATAGATTAGTACGCAATAGTGTTCGAGGCCTATCTGAAAAGTTAGATGATCATGACGGAAAATATTAGTAAATAATTCAAGTTTGAAAAGAAATGAGGGAGCCCTTTTAGTAATACTGTGAACTGCTGGTAAATCATTAGATTGGAGAAGACGATCTGCGTATATGAGTGGGATATGATACAATATGGATTAAAACAGTTATACAAAGAGGACCTTCTATCGCGACCTTGTTTACCCGATCAACGCCTAAACTCTGTCAGAAACCAACTCATGATTTTTTCTTTTCCTCATTCGAATCGTTATCCTTCGTTTTCTCCTTCTGGGCCTCCAACTGTTCGCCGACTTGAATTATTGCTCGTTCCGCCTCCAGCGCTAATTCCGGTGCCTCGAATATGGTAGCCAGCTTTTTTGCGTCGGACATCTTGAGCAGTATCCTATCTTCGCTTTTTTCCATACCATCTACCATATCAGAAGCTGTCATATCAGCCTCGACGTGATCAAATGTACGCGACGCCCGTTTCGCATATAGCTGTTCCAATTCTGGGGGAGATATGGGGTTGAGAAGGTCCTTATCGACAAGGAACTCAAGATGGCGCGAGCCATTCAGCGCTACACGGAGACAATAAAAGATTAGTTTTGCTTCCAAAACTCGGGCAATGTATATGAAGGGTGCTCGACTAACCGCGCCAGTGGGACCATCCTCGGTAGGCTAGATAGAAGAACGGGATATTTGGGACACTGTGTGGTTAAAAGACGGGTCAGCACCTAGAAATCTTCCCTGTTTTTTTTGGGTAAGCCCCGGATTTAAGAATGCCTTACACTGGAATCAACCCCAATGGCGCCGTGAAGGGGGCAATGCCAAAACTCCACATCATCTTCTTTTTGTGAAACTCCTGCCTTTCCGTGGCGATAGTGTGTAGAATGGAGGGGATTTTTTCCAATCGCAGCGTATTGGCGGGGTATAATATCTCTATTTTCTTATTCCCATACTGCTCATCGATTCGTCGCTGCGTCGTTAAGGATGGGATACTCTTGAGACCCCATTCCTCAAAGGGTATCCGTTGCTGGACCTTATTACCCCAGGTAACCAGGTGCTTCTTCCAGCCTGACTCCGCTTCCTCCCAGCTAGCCCATGTTTGCGCCGCTTTAAGTGTTGCTTTATCTAGTATTGAAAGCTCCTTTGCCGCGTCTCTCCGTAGGGGTCGCGCATATATCAACGCCCGTCGCGTCGAGATAGGGATCAAAAAGAGGCGCATAGTAGCGGGGGGCAGGTGAGGTGGGGACACTAGCAAGCCACAATCCAATACACTGTAGTTGAAGAAGGAAAATAGAGAAGATTAGAAGACGAAGAAGAAGCACGAAGAGCACCGATGTGTGTTGTACTCGAACCTTTGAAGGGGTAAAGGGTAGTAAACTTGAAGTGGATAAATTCTGGGGAAAAGAAAAAAAAAGGAACGGGGAGACGTCATCCCGCGCGAACTGCCCAACTCGTTTTCGGTCCGACAACATCGCAAAATCAAGCTTGAGATTCCCTTACACCAACTCGCTCTCCACACTCCCACCTTGGATTTTATCCTCTTTCGTCAATTTTACTCCAGTCTTGAGCTTATTTACTGCTCAGAACGCTTGCTTCTGGACAATTTAGATTATGAGAATACTGAATTGACCCCTTCCGCCATCTCCGAGTCCATCTCTCCCTTGACCCCCCATGGATGCGCAAAGCTCCAACCCCGGCGCTCTAGGGCATATTGTGAATGGAAACATTTCTGAAAAACCTTCCTCGAGCTTGGAATCACCCAATGTGCCCGATTCCTCGAATCATCTGAGCGTCGATACCCACGCTGCAACTCTCCGCAATGGCGCTTACGACTCACCAGCCACCGCGTCGCGAATGCCGGATGGGCAGATCGAAGAGGCGGTACAATCGCAACATTTCACTCTAAGGACTCTGCCTGGTATGTTAGTATCGTGCTATTATAATTATTCGTCTATTTCCTCCCTTTCGTGATCGCATTGCTACTTGGTTGTGGTTGCTTACCATGCGCTCCTTTAGCCTGGATCCGCTCCGTGGAAGCCGTCGACGACAATGAGGGAGAAGACGCCACAGCATCCGATCGACTTCTTCCATCACAGCCCAATGATGCGTTTGTCGCTCAACACAACCATTCGCCTTATAAAGCATCGAGACACCAATATACCCCATCACCAGACCAGATTCTCTTTGAAGAAGGCCGCTCGCCGTCCGCTGAGCGCGAATCCCGCTGGAGAACCTTCTCGCGAACGATCCAATACCCTCGTGAATATGGTAGCGAAATTAAAGCGGTCACGCCCGAGTGGATGCTCGAGAATCATGGAGATTATGCGGACCCTTGGCGAGGCAAGCACCTTGAAGGAGACAGCCCAGAATATCCATTGCACACGAATACTCGTCGTGAGATTTGGTTCAAGCGTTTCCACATTACGCTTCTTAGGAGTCCAATCGTTCCTCTGATTCTACGTCTGACGGTGTGGTGTTTCTCACTCTGTGGACTTGCTTTGGGTGGATCTATACAACATTTCTCCGACCAGCTTGAGGGGCATCATTCACAGGGGCCATCTGCGCTAATGGCTATCATTGTTGATGCTGTTGCTCTAGTATATCTGATTTATATTACATTCGACGAATATACCTCCAAGCCTCTAGGCTTGCGCTCGCCCTCGGCCAAGGCGCGACTTATCTTGTTGGATTTGTTCTTCATCGTCTTTGACTCGGCCAATCTGAGTCTGGCGTTTGCCTCTTTGTCAGAGGTTACTGGCGCATGCACAGATGCAGAAGTCAACCAAATTTTGGATCCTCGCAATGACAAGATTTGTATTCGCCAAAAAGCCCTGGCATCAGTTCTTTTGATAGCTCTGCTTGCTTGGCTTATGACCTTCTGCATAAGCGTACTCCGGTAAGTCACGGCTAGTTCCAGAACAAACCTCCCTAAATCCATATACTGACAGCGTAACAGACTCGTTGAGAGGGTCAAGCATTAATTGCTTGCTGTCTGCCGTTGAATTTTCAAATTTTCGACGTGTAGGTTGAAGCAACATATTTCGAACACGCTCGCTCCTTTTTGCTCGAAAGATCCTTTATTTTGGTAAATCATATTCTAGGGCTGGACCCTCACTTCCGCAAAATGAGTCGCGGGGGAACCTTACCCGGTCTTCAATACTGCAGAATGGACACTTGTCCCATTGTTGTCCTTGTGGTATGAGCCCAGAATTTGGAAGGGCATCCCCAGATGAACCTCGTCCGTGATCAATCTGTATTCTATGCCGGTGGAGACGATTATCAAGTCACCATGATGGACAATTGGCTCGAACTGCTTGGGGCACTCCTCCCAAGCCGCGCGGGGCTTGCAATAACACCTAAGACTTCGTGGGCCCGACTCTACATGCAAGAAGTCCATCGTTGTCGAACTCTCCGGGAATCTTTCAGGGCTGCCTGGGCTCATTGGGTGTGGCGTGGAAGCTGCCATGGCATATCACAAGCGGACTCTGCCCTACCCTTGGGATTCCCATGTTGGAACTCCCTAACTGTCCACGAATGGAGAATCTGACAGCACGCCACCAGGATATTTAGAGGTGGAATTGATCTAATCTCAACCTACTCAAGTCGTGCTAGTTGTACAAGCAATTTGAATGCAGATATAGATTTTATTTAATGTTTATTTTACTGCTGCTGTTGCTCTGCTGTTCTATCGACCAGAGCAGTGACGTCACTCTGGTATCTTAATGAACTTCAAGTTGTCGGAATATACAAGTGCACAATCAGTCGATTAAAGGAGTAATAAATGTGTGTCTCTTATGATATTTCCCGTGATATTTATTCTTTGAAATATAAGCAATTCACTAAGACCAACAACAACTAAGTGTCCAATAGTTATGTACAGCAGTAGCTAAGTAGTCGGGTACCCCTAAAGTACATAGTCTCGACTCTCAACTGTATAGTAATGGGCTCACCGCCTGCCTTTCACCGCCCGCCATCGATGGGATCCCCACGCAGTCTCAGCCTCATCATGCCGCCACACTCACCTGCCTAATCCTCCTTCTACGCTTGCTCTCACTTCTCTCTTACTACTGCTTAGTACTGGAGTGGCAGCCTGTTTCGTTTGTTTAATTTTTCTCTTATTGATCATCTTCTTTCGGTCGTTATCAACCAAGGCTGGCCTTTTCCGTCAAATCACGCGTCGTGACTCGTGACGCTCCACCTCATCTCCAACCTTGGGAGATCATTTGAGCCTCTCTTGTATGCGCTCTTCCCGGTGATTTGAGCAGATATCTCGTTTCGAATGGAAATTTGACATATCAGCTAATACTTGACTTGGTACTTCTTAGTCGTTCCCTCTAGGTTTCTCCCGCATCTCCCATCTCTCCCTTACGCCATGGCACAGTCAATGCCTCAGACGCCTCACAAGGATGATCTTCCCGAAACGTGAGTCAACCACCTGAGTTGAGTATACAAAATCAGCTATACAACAGTGCTAAAATATGTTTTCCCCCCGTCCATCAGGTGGTCATTCTTGGAGGCAGGAATCAACAACGTGATGCTCAAGCTCGAGGAAGGAGTTGATATGAAGCATGTAGGTATCTCCTTACTCCTATGCATGACGAATAACTGGCCTTGTATTGGTTCTAGTCCGACTAACTCTTCATTTTCTTTACTCAGTACATGGCTCTCTACACGTATGTCTGGTGCCCGCACTCTTTTTGACGCCCCCACTTACATTTCAACCATAGCGCCGTTCACAACTTCTGTACTTCCCAGAAGGCCGTCACCAGCAGCCAAGGCCTACAAGCCCATCGAGGAGGTTTGTCAAACTTCCACCCAACCCGAGACGTGGGCCCCCAGGATCAAGCACTAACAAGTCGTGATTCTCGTTCAATAGCCCACCTTCTAGGTGAAGAACTTTACAAGTTGCTTGGAGAATATCTATCAGGCCACCTAGCTGTTGTCCACAAGGAGTCCCAGAGTCATTCCGAAGAAGCCCTTCTCGCCTTCTACATCCGCGAATGGACGCGCTTCACCACCGCTGCTAAATACGTCAACCACTTGTTCAGCTACCTCAATCGGCACTGGGTCAAACGCGAGATCGACGAGGGAAAGAAGAATGTCTACGACGTTTACACTTTGCATTTGGTGAAATGGAAGGACGATTTCTTTGAATATGTTCATGAGAAGGTGATGGATGCCGTGCTGAACCTTATCGAGAAACAGCGTAATGGCGAAACCATCGAGCAGTCCCAGATCAAGAGCATTGTTGACTCGTTTGTGTCTCTGGGTCTGGATGAGAACGATAGCAAGAAGTCGACCCTCGAAGTTTACCGCACTTACTTCCAAGCGCCATTTATTGCAGCCACCAAGCTGTATTACGAGAACGAATCCCGGCAGTTTGTGGCCGAGAACAGCGTCGTTGAATACATGAAGAAGGCGGAGGCTCGACTTGCAGAAGAAAAGGACCGTGTCGGTCTTTACCTGCATCCCGATGTTACTAAGAGTCTCACCGAGACATGCCTCGATGTCCTTGTCACCGCCCACTCCAATTTACTTCGCGATGAGTTCCAGATTCTGCTCGACAATGAGCGCCAGGAAGATCTGGCTCGGATGTATCGTCTCCTTTCTCGCATCAAGGAAGGTTTGGATCCTCTCCGCGCCACCTTCGAAAACCATGTGAGACGTGCTGGTCTGGCTGCTGTTGAGAAGGTTGCATCTGAGGGAGATAACTTCGAGCCCAAGCTTTATGTGGATGCACTTTTGCAAGTCCATACTAGGTATCAAAACTTGGTCGACGAAGCCTTCAACGGCGAGTCCGAGTTTGTTCGTTCTCTTGACAACGCATGCCGCGAGTTCGTCAATCGCAACCGCATTTGCAAAAACACAACAACCCGATCTCCCGAGCTTCTGGCTAAATACACCGACGGTCTACTGAAGAAGGGTTCCAAGGCTGCCGAGGAGTCCGAGCTGGAGGAGATGCTGACACAAATCATGACCGTTTTCAAATACATTGAGGATAAGGATGTCTTCCAAAAGTTCTATTCCAAGATGTTAGCGAAGCGTCTGGTGCATGTCATCTCAGTCTCCGACGATGCTGAAACCAGCATGATCAGTAAGCTGAAGGAGGCCTGCGGTTTTGAATACACCAACAAGCTGCAGCGCATGTTCCAGGACATCCAACTATCGAAGGATCTCAACTCGAACTACAGGGATCACCAAGAGAAAACATATGATGATGACGAGCGCAAAAAGTTGGTCGACTCACACTTCCAGATTCTTGGAACTGGCTTCTGGCCTCTGAACCCTCCTACAAATGCTTTCAATGCCCCGACTGAGATCAACAAGACCTGCGAAAAATTCCAGCAATTTTACTTTGGAAAGCACAACGGCCGCAAGCTGACCTGGCTGTGGCAACTGTGCAAGGGCGAAGTGAAAGCGAACTACATTAAAAACGCCAAGTTGCCATATACATTCCAAGTTTCCACTTACCAGATGGGCATCTTGCTGCTGTTCAATGAGTCTGACACCATCGCGTACTCCGATATTCAAAAAGCTACAGCTCTCGGTCCCGAGGTTCTTGATCCGAACCTCAATATCCTCTTGAAGGCCAAGGTGCTCCTCGCCAGCCCAGAAGGTGCCAAGGCTGATCCAGCCACCACCTTTACACTCAACTACAACTTCAAGAACAAGAAAATCAAGGTCAATCTTAATATTCCTATCAAGTCAGAGTCCAAACAGGAATCAGACGATACCCACAAGACCATAGAGGAGGACAGGAAACTTCTGCTCCAGGTATGCCGCCCCCCACCCTCTCAATTACAGGCTCCCATTATGTTCTGTTCTAACCCCATTCCTCTCTCTAGTCCGCCATCGTGCGTGTCATGAAGTCACGCAAGAAGATGAAGCACGTGCAATTGGTTCAAGAAGTCATTCAAATCGTCAAATCTCGCTTCCCGCCCAAGATCCCCGATATCAAGAAAAACATCGAAGCCCTTATGGAGAAGGATTACATCGAGCGTTTAGACGGCGACGAAATTGCTTACATTGCTTAAAAAAACCCACCCCAGCACTCAATTTCCTCTGCTTCTCGACGCTTTTACTTCCCTTCCCTTCCCTCTTAGCCCATCATCGCATCGGACTTAATTCGTTCAGTCCCGTTTCGCCTTATTCTATCTTTCTCATCACTCTATCTGATGCCAGTCGAATTTCCCTTTGCTTTTTTTTTCTCCCTTTACTTTTCTTTTGCATTGTTCCTCGGACTCGGAGGGGGGTGAGGCACAAGGGGCCAAAGTTGGGATGGGATGGGCTGTGGTTCTGGGCTGGATATGGGAGGCAATTGCTTGGTTGGGAAAAGGGAGCTTCGGAGCACAAGAACGACGCATATTTTGTTTTTGTTTTCTTCCATTTTCATCATAGCGTTGAGACGACAGATCAATGATAACCCGATTTCTCCTTCTTATCCGACTCTTATCACAATTACTACTAAATAGTACAAGGCGTCAGTACATAAACAATAGTACTATATCAGTAGTATTGTAGTCACGGTGTTGGTAATCGAATTGAACCACTGGCAGCAGAGAAAATACTGCTTGCCCATAGTAGTAGTACAATGCAATCAATGTCTAATTCAAGTTCCAAGTTTTAAAAAGATGCATACTATTTGTGTGCGTAATGCAAGATTTCCACCAAAAAAATATCGCAAGGCCAATTTCCGGTTTTGAATCATTCACGGATCCGAGTCATATACACATCGTCACGGTCACGGTCACGGTCACGGTCTCGGCAAGGCAGGTTGAGGGAGAATATGGCATATGTATAACAATATAGATAAAGAACAATATGAAGAATGGGAATAGGGTTCTAGAATGGGTATGCCGCGCTTACAATAAATGCCAAGCACCAGAATTTAAAAGGGGGGGTTGGAAAGGGGGTGGAAGGAGTAAAAAAAAAGCAGAGACAGAAGAAAGGATGAACAGGGACAATGCATCTGTCGGGGATTTGCGCTGCCACGAGCACGAACTCGAAGGACGCGTAGGCCTTATTTGCTAAGGTCCTTGGCATTGGCAGTGGCAGTGGCATCGGCATCAACGTGTGAATGTTCATCTTTGACGGGCAGCGCAGTCAGCGAATCATCTACCTGCGGATCGGCGGGCTTGTCGTCTGTCTGTTTAGGTGTTTCGCTGGGGTTTAAATCCACCCGGAGTCCGTCATTGGGGGTCAATGAGACGCTAGTGAAACCATCCGTATCGGCAGACTGCTCGTCCGCGACCTTCCCAGCCTCGGAGGACTTCGGCTCCGATCCAAATTGGTTTGCCGGGAAGCCTTGCGAAAGAGGAGACTTTGGATAAGGGGCTTCAGTGCTTTCATCGCGCTTGAACTCCCCGCTATCACGGCGCAAGAGGATATTGCTCCATCTCTTTCTGCGACTGAGACTGCGCGAAAGACCTTCGGCGTCTTCGCTGTTCTGCTGCATCGAGCGACGGCGGCCACGATCAGATTCGTTGGTTTCGGTGACGACGGGCAGAGACGGGGTGGATGGTGATTGAACGGTGCCTTGATGGGGACTTGGAGATGCGCTGCGCTTTTCTTGCCATTCGCGTCGCTTTTCGTTCGCCCATGATCCCCATGAGCTGAAGTATGCGCCGGCCTTTTGACTGGCTTGGCCTACGGAGGCCTGTGCCTGAGAAACGTCAATGGAAGCTCTTGGGCGAGCTGCAAACCAAGAACCGGATGTCTCTGAAGTGGAATCATCGAGGGAGCCTTGTGAAGGAGAGGCGGGTGTATCGATGGAGGCACGCTGGGATTGGGCGGCCTTTTCATCATTGCGCTTCTTTTGGGTCTCCCGCATGGTTTCGATATCAGACCAGAACCTGCTGTATGCTGCGCTAAACTTCTTCTGTCCAGTTGCAAGATGTCTACCGAGTGCTTCTCGTCCCTCGCGGACTCGTTCGTCGAGATGGAGATCTGCCACTTGCTGAGAGAGTCGGCGCTGGATATCGTCCACGGTCAACCCGCCGGCGCTCGGATGTCTGGGTTCAGTGATAGAGAACAGGAGTGCATCCGAGGTGAGACGCGAGAAAAGGGCATAATTGGACGTCTTTTGCCACTGTGTCAAGAATTCTGTGTTGAAATCAACAGCTGGGTCTCCTTCAATGTTGAAGTTTTGTAATTGTGCCCTGCTGCGATGGCCAGACTCGCCAGAAGTGTACGAACTGAGCTCCTCGTGGTATTTCATAGAAGATAAGAGGGCAAGCAGGTACTCTTCGAACTGCAATCGAATGAATTCCTCGGAGCCCATGAACCCAAGGGTTTTCGGGCGAGATGGGTGTTCTTCGTCCCAGGTATCATTGACGATCTGAGTGAGAAGATCAATCCAACGCCTGTCGGCAGTCGAGAGAACCAGAGCATTGCGGAGAGGCAGAGATGAAATGCTGATACTATCTTCATCAAGCTATCAATCGCCACACTTGTTAGAAACCTTGAAGCTTGACACAAGAGCGAGTTACTCACGTTAATTAAAATATCGCTGTATCGGTCTTTTTGCTGCAAAAGCAGCGAGTTTGTAGATCCTACTACATATGACTTGGTACCGTCATCGGCCAACAGATCCAGCTGTTGGAGAGGAGTATACGGCCCAAACATGCTTCCCTAATGAAGAAGTTAGAGATGCGGTGCAAATGCCCAATTGAAGGCTAGTCATTCATACCTTGCCGAATATTTGCAGTGGCAGACCCATATATGCCAGTACTGCAGATAAGTTAGCCCAGATTCCATCACTTGAGACGTGGAGTTTTGAACCTACAAGAGCTGCGATCACTAGTCTTGAGAGAAGTTGGTTTCTCAACGCTTTGTGCATAACTGTCGAATGAAGGGTCTGCGCAGTCTTCCAGACTATTGATGAGACCGGGTATTAAGGAAATGAGTGAAAATTGGAGCATGCATAATCTTTCACAGCGTGTACCGAAGAAAAGCATCTTCGCAATTTAGCCTATTGTATCTTGACTATCATTCAAGGGGATAAAGATAAGACATACCTTAGGCTGCAACAGCAACGCCTTGAAGAGAACTAATGTCTGGTACTTGAATTCGTGAATCATTTCTCGGAGCGAAAGGCCTTGAGTTGAAGTAAGTATGAAGTGTAATCAAGAGAAGGGAGTATACAATACCCACCTAAATTTTGGTCTTTCAGGCCATCCTTCATCAAGCTGATAACCAAACCTTCATGAAATTTCTAATTCACACATTAGCCTTGCTTTCCACATTCGGTTTTCTTTGAGTAATCCATACCTTCAAAATATCGATATCCGAAAAGTCACTATTGGTCCACGAATACCATTAGCAAATGGAACATTTCCAGGAGAGTATTCTCCACGCATATTTTGGCAAAGTCTCCGTATCTCTTGCCAATTTTTATGATGTGCATTTCTCACGTACCGCTGAGCAAACCAAGCAGATGTCACCACGGAGAGCTTCTCGCGCAACTGGCCAACCCTCTGCGGACTATCTGTGACCACAACCACCGCCTTCTGAACCGTAGATCTCGTCACATCAGGTGGGCGGTTGATGAGGAGCTTGGAATCGAGCTGGCGCGAACAGGCTATGCCGAAGAGGGATGTTTCAGGGTTATCCGACGTTTCTCGGCCGCGGAGAGTGAAATAGGAGAATTCCTCGGTCGATCTAAAATACACAATCAAGTCATAATATATTAGCGCACTGAGCAAATCGTCACTGTAGAGCTGCGGTCTCGACTCGAGGGTTGGAAAGCAGTCCCTATAGGGGGGACAAGTCATACAAGTGGGCACCGTCAGACAAAGCCATGAACGGTAATAATGACCAGTCATTGTCAGTAGCGGGGTTAGTACCCTCGTTGGCGATGCAATGTTCTATTTCCGGGCCCCTGTATATGGTGTTAGTAGAGTGATTTTTTTATCCCAGCGTACTGTTCAAAAGCCAGTGTTTTCCAACGACTTGATCGTCATTGCGGGGAGCACGAGCACGTACCGCGCATGGTGGAAATCGATCACCAACACAATGGGATCTTGTTTATTTTGAGGCGCCATGGACATGGGGAGTGAAGGAGTGACGATATAAAAATGCTAAGGGTTCAGCGGGGTTTCTCCACAGCCCAAATTGTCCCCATGAAACACGAGCGCGAGAAAGAACAACTAGTGAGAGTAGATCTCGGGGGAGACCGAGTCGGGGATTTCGATATGCGCCTATCGCTCACGTGTTGATTGCGGGCGGTGTGCTGGGGGCATACTAGGGTACCCTAAGGTAGGGTGGGAGGGAAACATTGCCCGGGGCCACTTGGGGCCAATAAACACTGTCGACCCTGGTGGCCCCGGGGGGTTATAGGGTCCAATAGGGCAGTCGGGGACCCTAACACCCCAGTAGGTCAGCCCTGCGGGTACGCTAGCAGTGGGAGCACCAATACGTCAGAGCTGAACTTGAAGTACGGATTCATCCACACATAGTATTAAACCATAGTGTTTTCTACTGCTAGTACTCCCTTTGTGCTAGGTACAGATCAAAAAATAAATCTGATGATCATAATATAGAAGAGAAAAAATAAAGAATATCCCCTGATCACCGGCCGATTCTTTGACGACGCCGAACTAGCTATGGACAATTGGCTTACAATAGGCCAAAGGAAATAAAGAGTAAAAAAAAAAAAAGAAAACGAAAAGAAATAACACGCCCACTTTGCAAAGCTTCCCAGTTGAAAACAAATGTATGATTTCGGTAACGTAGCTCCCTCCCTGGTCGCGGGGAGGGTGATCGAGATGTGGAAATGGAGGGAAATAGTCCGAGGGAAAAAGAAGAAAACAACGGCAGAAAAGATACTATCGTAGAAATTATGGGTCGTTGAAAAACGGAATTTATGCGTAAGCCTGGGAAGTCGGTCCTTGTCCTTGGACAGGGCCCGAGACCAGAGCTTGGCCAGCCTCGGTACCTTGGTCAATGTTGTGGAAGTCGAGGATTTCCGAGTACCTAATGATGAAGAAAAAAAGGGTAAGCAGGATGCTCAAGTTGTTTCGTGCATGCGAAAATTACTCACATCATGATCTTCCAAGTATCCACGGGTAGATCGGCATCGTTGAATGACCAGTCGAACTTCTCCTGTGCGACCGGCTCATCGGTGGGGTCATGGTAGGGGGCCAGATATTCATGCGCCAGCGCTTCTCCGGCCCGGATTCTCTTTTTAGGGTCAAATACCAGCATGCGCTCAAGCAGATCAACGGCTAAATCTTTGTCAACGAGGGAACAAGGAGAGTGGGGCTGTGGGAATCGGGTCACGAACCATCGGCATCGGCATTGCGGAACTTGTTTGCGAGGGGTTGGCGCTCGCGCTTCGGCAGAGACTTGACGAATCGTAGAGTCTATGGTCGGAGAAAAAAAGTGATGCCAAATTAGCCAAGTCCATGTCCACTAGGTAGATGACGGTAGGTTGGTACTCACGTTCTCGCTGCAAATGGTCTGAATCACATCGTCGGGTGGGGTTCCAAGCAACTCGGTGATAATCGAGAATTGGTTGACATGATCCTTTCCTGGGAAAAGTGGTTTTCCCTCGAGCATTTCGGCGAAGATACAGCCCGCACTCCAGATATCCACCTCAACGTCGTACTTTTGCCATGTAAGCATGATCTCAGGTGCACGGTAGTATCGCGTCGACACATAACCGGTCATTTGAGGATCCTGGATTCGTGCAAGGCCGAAATCACAGATTTTCAGATCGCAATTTTCATTAATCAGAATGTTGCTGGGCTTCAGGTCACGGTGGACTACACCAGCGGAGTGTACATATTTTAATCCACGCTGCAGTCAATTAGCGAAAGAAAAAGAGAGAAAGGGACAAAAGCCAAAGATTAAGACTAGGACAAAAAAGCCCAAAAGCGTTCCCCGGTATGGTATCGATTTGGAGGCAACTCACGAGAATTTGATAGAGGAAATACTGAATGAATTGCTTCTCCAGTGGGCGGGAGGTAAGGAGTCGGTGGAGATCAGTGCCCAAAAGCTCAGTAACAAAGTAACTATGGCCATTAATTAGTCTGAGTTTCGGGATTCTGGCGTGTACTCTAGTATGTAGGACATAGGACATACATATCCTCGAGGGGAGAGATGAAGATGTCGCTTAGGCTGATAATCTGCATGGGGCGTTTAGTACAGATGAGTTAGGCGCGCGAGGGGAGATTGATAGAGAAAGGACTCACGTTTTCATGGCGAAGATGCTTGAGTAGCTTCAGCTCTCGATACGTACGCTTCGATAGGACCGGAGTGCTGAAGGGTTTCATGATCTTCTTGACGGCGACAGGCTGACCAGTCAATTGGTCGCGCGCCGAGCTGCGGAGAGAAAGCATGATTAGCCCATGGGTTATTCTTGCCGAGGGCGCGCGCGCCAGAACAGATTTGAAGGGACGATGCTCACCATACAAGGCCGAATGCACCCATACCCACGGGCTGCAAGTCCGAGTACCTAGAAGAAAAAAGAAAAAACACGTATCAGCGATATGTTGCGGATCAACGCGCGCTCAGCGGGGTACAAGGCGAGGGTCTAGTTACCGGCTGGTAATCTCGAAGGTGGTGCCGAAAATCTGCGAACGCACGAATTCGGCCATGGTGACGGATACAAAACAGAAGAAAAAAAGAAGGTATTGGGAAAAGATCGAGACGAAGAGGGAGGAAAGGGGTGAAGCCGACGAGGGGCCTTTGGGAAAAGGATGTGGGGAAGGGCCTGCGGTGAGAAGCGCAGAAAACAAGGACGGATGACGTTTGCGAGCAGGTTTCTTTGCGGCTGACTCACCCAGTAGTAGAATGCCAATTATATTATATTATCTTCTTTATATTATATTATTATTATTCTACCTAGGTAGAAACTAGTATATTATAATATTCCTAGAATTCTATTGTCTTTCTAAATTTCTACTTTACTAGATAAACCCCCCCCCCTACCCATTCTTCCCACTCATATTTTCCCACAAATGTTCAACTCGGTCTTGTGTGCCCCGGCCATTTGCGGCCCACGCGGCGCGAACGTCTCGACCGGTCCATTCTCGGGAGCCAGTGTGAACCACTGTGTGCGACCCGCAACTGGTGAAAGGTGAAAGCAAGACACTTCTCCTTGTGTTTATTGTAGATATTTGGGCATACCAAAGCGTGATATTGAATGAGCAACATGATAGGCTCTAAAGTAGAATACCCAATGCCTTTATCTTCTTGCAGATCATGGAGATCCGAGACGAGGATCGAATAACTCGCGCTTAGCCCGCTCCCACTTGCTGCGTGGTGCCGCTAACATTCGCCCTAGACTGGCCGAAGGGTCACCAGTCCAGCTTGCACCACTCATGTATCGTCGGATATCAGAGCCGAATATTGCAGATAGTCGAGGTCCAAGTTGAGGTCCAGACTGGGGTGATCATTTAGTGTAGTAGTAGGTGGGTAATAGTAGAAACCCAATCCTCATTAATGTACTCCGGGTAGTATACAATATATACTGAGAGTGGAGGTCGGTGGAGGCCCGACATGCAGGCTCGATCGATGACAGCCTGAGCATTGCCAGTGACAGTGGCAGTGACAGCCCTGCCCAGGTGGCAGATGGCAAATTCTCAGCTACTAGTGTATCGTCCCGAATGGGATGAAAACAACAAAGCCTGACAAGTCACTCCCAGCGAACTAGCACTAACAGGTAGTACTAGTAGTACTACTAGTCTTGGTCACTGACGAGGCGGACAGTCCATGGTCGGCATGGACAGCAACTGAGACATGTGAAACCAGAAGTAGCCACGCGACGAGCAAGGCATTTTTCCCTTCTGGACAAGGGTATGTCGTGCGCCCGGGGAGATCATGTAGTGGAGAGGCAGATTTCTTTTTTACCTAGAATGCCCAGGTGCGGTGCCCGCTTGATTTTGGTTGGTTTGTGTTTGAGGTTGGCACTTGTTCGGTGTCGCACATTGCACACTAGCAGTCACGGTCGTGCCCAGGTGGAAGGGAACTCGGATAGATGGGTTCAACAACTTGAAGTTAAGTTGGTGAAGTTCGGAGTCGATCTCGGAGATATACTAGTCCTGTTGGTAGTAGTAGTTTCCAAGTCTGTACCCCTGCCCATCCCGACGGTAGCCAGTTCGTAGTGGTTAGTTAGTATTAGTATTGTTAGTACGACCACTACACCGCATTTTGACTCGTCTACAATAGAGATTCTCAAACCAAATCTGAATCAAGATTTGTTTTATAATGTACACAACCGGATAGTCCATAATTTGGTTACCTGAAATGCTACATAGTACAACTTACATACAAAACATACATAACTGGCTCAAGTTAGTTACTGGGGGCTGAGTGGAGGTACCTGAAGGTACATAGTTCTCCGCATTAATAGTATAGTCATAGAAAGTACTCTTAAGTACTGTGAGTACCAAAATGGTTACTGCGGAACGTGGGGAGGCACGTGCACTGGCAGCCTCAGGCTGGAAGTGCGTCACGACTCTCCACCAAAGCTGTCCAAGTGGACTCACCGCGGGAACTGTAAATGGTGGGAATAATGGGAAATATCGGAGGTACTACTACTTAGCGTGAAAGTACTACAACTCGTATTTTTGACTCTTTTCTCTCTACAGCCTCAATCCTATCCTATCATCTGTCAGCCATGAGGGTACTATTTCCTGTATTTCTGTATTGCTGGTCTTTTTGGGAATTGCCCTGTCCTAGTCTAAATCGCTCACTAAAATTACCTTTTGGCCCCAAACCACGTAATATAAAGAGAGAAATGAAAACTAAATAGACAACCCCTTCAGAGAAAAAGAAAAGAGAGAGAAAAAGCCCATAGCCATCTTGGCGTAAAGACTAATAACTAAACGGACAGTGGGTGACTCCGCCCAGCGTGTAAAAACAGTACAAACAAGTACGACAATTCACAGCCCTGGAAAGGGTTTCCAATAGGGAGGTGGACTCTTCCCGTACAGCCTTGGTACAAGTAAAGTACAGCCCTTACAATAAGTAACTATTGGGGGGAGCGCAGTAGTTAAGTAAAGACTTAACTTACTTTACCCCCCCCAAAAACCCGCTCGTTCTGGCATCTCCACTCCCCTCCCCTCCCCCAAAGTAGTGACGATGGTTGCACCGTTCTTTGATCACCTTACCTCTTAACTGTCAAAGCCCCTACCCGCTTGATTCTCTCCACCCCCCTTCTCCCCCTCAACCCTCTTCCTCAACCCTCCACACCCCCGAAACCCAACCCGACCCGAAAATACAACGACACGGAAACACGACCTGACCTTACCGTAACATCACCTCCTCAGCGCCAAGTCCAAACCCTTTTACGCTTACACTTCCCGACCTCTTCCCTTAACCCCCCGCTTTAAAGTTCTCCCTCAATCCCAACCATCGCTCAATATCGCTTGTCGCAACTACCTGTCGATTTCCTTTCCGGTCCGATTTTCGCCAATATCTTCTTCTTCTCTCTCTCCCTTGTGCGTGGCGGGTGGCCGTCTTCACAATAAAGCGAAGGCCGCGGCCGTCCCGTGCGGCTGACGACACGAATCACTTTTGCGCGCCACCAATTCGGATCTTTTTCCTGCTGGCCTGGAACCTGATACCATACAGATAATCATCATGGGGATGTGTTTTAGCGCAGAGAACACGGAGGATGTGGAACAGAAGAAGAGAAGTCAGATGATCGATCGGAGGCTTGAGGAAGACTCCAGACGGTTACGCAGGGAATGCAAGATCCTCCTGTTGGGTAGGTAGACCCGGGGTTTTTCTTGCGCAGCACTGAAGAGCTGGCAAACAGTTTGACTGATCGTTCATTACAGGCTCCGGAGAGAGCGGCAAGTCCACAATCGTCAAGCAAATGAAAATTATCCACCAGAATGGTTACAGCGTCGAAGAGCTGGCATTGTACCGGTTGACCGTCTTCAAGAATCTGTTGGATTGCGCCAAGGCCCTCATTGAAGCATATCACCGTTTCTCATTAGAGCCCTCCAGCCAAAAGGTTAAAGATTATATGACATTCTTAGAAGAGTATCACGTCGATCCGGACCCCAATACTCCGCTCGACCCGAAAGTGGGGGATGCGATCACATACCTATGGAATGATCCTTGTACATCAACTGTTCTGGAGCGCCAAAATGAGTTCTATCTTATGGATTCTGCCCCATAGTACGTGTGCATTATAGCCTTTCTCTACCCCTTGTCGCCCTGTCGGGTTGGAATGGTCATGCTGACACGCCACCAGTTTCTTCGAAGATGCGAAGCGAATAACATCGCCGGACTACACCCCCAATGTTTCGGATGTCTTACGAGCAAGAACGAAAACAACTGGTATCTATGAGACGCGGTTCACAATGGGTCAATTGAGTATACAGTACGCGCGCGCATATGCACTATCCTCTTGGGGACTTCCGAATCTAGCTAACATAATCTTTAGCATGTTCGATGTCGGCGGCCAACGGAGTGAGCGCAAAAAGTGGATTCACTGTTTCGAAAACGTTACGTCTATCATCTTCTGTGTCGCTTTGAGCGAATACGACCAAATGCTTTTGGAAGAGAGCAATCAGGTAGGCGCTCTTTTTGAAGACTATTCAATGCCCTTCCAGGTCTAACAAATTCCAGAACCGTATGATGGAAAGCTTAGTTCTCTTTGATTCGGTCGTAAATTCCCGATGGTTTATGCGAACAAGTATTATCCTCTTCCTGAATAAGGTTGATTTGTTCCGACAAAAACTGCCTCGCTCTCCATTGAGCAATTACTTCCCAGACTACTCAGGAGGAAACGATGTCAATCGAGCTGCCAAGTATCTGCTTTGGCGATTCAACCAAGTGAACCGAGCACATTTGAACCTCTACCCACAGTGAGTTTCACATTTTGTCAGCCTGCCATGTCGCCCTTTCTAACACATTATATCGCAGCCTAACCCAAGCAACTGATACAACAAATATTCGACTCGTCTTCGCGGCGGTCAAGGAGACCATCTTGCAAAATGCCCTAAAAGACTCTGGAATCCTATGATCATCCTCTCCTTATTCCCTCTCTATCCCGAAACTTCCACTACACCAACTCCTACAAAAATCCTCTTCCATCGGACTTTGGTTCTCTCCCCTGCGCTCCCGGAGAACTTCCGATTCTTACCTCACGATTCAACCATCTCCTTTTCAACTACTTTACTTCTTTTGACTTTTATCTCCGGAATAGCTGTTGGCGTTTGTGGCGCATCTTTTGCTCTTGAATTATTTTCCAGGCGCTGGTTAGGTGATACCCCCATTCGGTATCTACACGGTATTCGGCTTTCTCTCTGGAACCCAGTCTTGGATTACCATTTCCTTTTTGAAACCCAACCTTGAGTGAGGGTTCCATTTCGAGATCAAAGTCAATGAGAGTACCTCATCAAGACAGACTCGATTTGCCCCAATCTTCAGGTACTCCCCGTACCTGATAGGGTAGCTTCCCCGGATACCCTTGTGAACATCGGCACTACCATGTGACATGGTGACCCCCATCACCCGTATATTACGCGATTTGGTATTCGAATATTATCCCTTTTGTCATTATTCTTTTTCTCTGGCCTTTATCGGATGCATACTGTGGCGGATTTTGCTTTTTATTTTAGCCGTGATTTTCTTCAAGTTGGATCTACCCCGGCCTTATTTTCCAAGTCGTCTGTCTTGGCAAGCAAGTGTTTGCCTTTTTCATTTTTTTGTTCTTTCTATCTATTTTGAACTTGGCTCCAAGCGGCTATGCATGTGATGTTTCTCTAAACTCTTCTTACTTTCTTACTACTGGGTCTGTACACTGATCTTGAGCGGCAACTTGATTGAATCTTTCTTTTTCTTTCCACGTCGGGTCTTTAATCTTTCTTTCTTGCATAGACTGGCTTTGGTAAGAACTTGCTTGTGATCTGTTGTCTGGTTCTAACTTGGAGGGGCATGATTTTGCTATTTGGCTCTATGTGTGAGAATTGTTTGGGTATCTCTTACACTGAATTGCTCATTCTTTTCGTTCATCCTGATCCTTTTTAAACGTTATCTCGTACGCCCCATGCCTACTAGGTAACTGGCTGGCCTTTGGAATTGACGAGGATGCATACTAGTAGTAGTACATAGAAAGATGACCCCAGAGAGCTGTCCTTTCTTTGCAGGGCGAATTTCAAGTTCTGTGAATATCTGATAGCATTGCAAGGCAAAGCCTTGATCTATAATTTGAAGAACTTGCAAACCTATCTTCCACACGGGTTCCGCCACCGTTGGATCATGCAACTGAATCACCAAATCTCAAGTAGTTTCAGACACCATGCAACCTCCTAGACATGAACCGAGTTAGCCGTAAGCTGGACAGCCCGGGAGTATCTCCACAAGCAGATCTTCGAACGGCTCATCGGCCAGAGCACACGCCACCTCGTTGGCCATGCATCCAGACAACCCGGAGATCAGCTTGGAGCACAGACAGGTTTCAATCGAGTTCAGGGTAGTCACGGGAGCTAGATCCGGGATGTACCGTCGAGCGATATTTCATTATCCTTCAGACTACCTGAGACTTGCTGACTACCCGGGAAATGCTATAGTGAGGTGTCTCAAGTCACCTGCTACAAGGTCTGGAGCTTGTCGGCTTACGACGCGGGGCGGTTCTTAGTTCGCTGGACTGTAAGCTCAGCGACTGTTCCCACGAGGGGATTCCTTCACCATATCGAAGGATCATCGGTCTATGAGAATAAACAAAAGTAAAAGAAAAAAGAACGCAGCAATAGTTTTGAAAGGCGAGGACCTCGAACTTTCTTGGCCCCAACTCCAGACTCAAAGAAATCAGAGATTCCGGCCCCCCCGCACTGAGCGAGAAGGTTTCGTCGGTGGCTGACGAAGCTGCAGCTAGTTTCCCATTTCATAACGAAGGCGGGGAGACTTTTTGCTGGTTCACGCGTAAGTTCAACTTTGCTCAACTTTTCTCTTTGCATTGAGGGCGGAAAGAGGGGGCCAGCGTGAGCACGGATACAGTAATTGATGATAGTTCGATTATATGCATGGGGAGAGTGTGAATGCGGGGTTTTTGGTTGCGTGTGGGTTTCACCTGGCAAAGCAGAAGGCTGGAACCACGGTGGCCTGATGCAGGAGGATTGTAGGGAGGAGCTGCAAATCAGGGAAGAAGACGTGAGAGGATGGTGAGAGGAGAGCAGGGCATCGGCACGGACAGCTGCAGGCCGTTGTTGGCTCGAGCGTCGATCCCTCCGAGCTGTTTTCCCCACTTTGAGGTATACAGCTAGGCTAGTAGCAGATGCTATGATGTTCGAGCTGGGACGATCCAAATCATCATCGTGGCACTGTAACCATCAATTTTTAAGAGTGGAGACAGAGAGAGAGAAAGAAAGAATGGGCTGATCAGATAGCGTGATAGCAAGTAAAGTCATCATTGGCGCAGTTGAAATGGTTGACCTGCCGGATTGGGCGATGTTCGCTTGGCTGGGTTGTCGCCCGTCGTACCTGCCTTTATGCCTCGTGCCTTCTCTTTTTTGCTTTAAGCCATGCATTTACCAGTCGTACCTTCTGCTTCCCTCTATTTCACTCTTTCCCTCTTTCCCTCTACTCCCTTTCCTGCTGGTCCGCCGTGTTACGCAGGGTCCCCTCTTCTCTTCCCTCTTCTCTCTTCCCCTCCCCAGCTTTGATCTGCTCTTTTTCTTTCCACTTCTCCCCTTCTGTATTCTTCTTCTCTTCCCTTCCCCACTCTACACTCTGAGAGCTTCGATCTCTCTTATCTTTTCCAATTATCATCGGCATTGATCTTGTGAATTCACCATGACCGAGCGCCGTGAACGGAGACCCTCTGTCGGAGCTCCAATTGCGGACCTTCAAGGCCCCGTGGGCCCTGGATTTAGTCGTCCCAAGCATAAGCGCACTTTTACAGGCTTTGGTCCTTCGGAGATCAAAAATGTCGAAGCAAGCATTCCAGAACCACTGCGTGAAGCGTGAGTATTCTTTGTCTCTCAACTCATACCCTAGTATGGCGCCATACCTAATTGCTAATCATTGGTTGTACAGCTGGCGCAAATACGTAGGCCAATTCCAAAAACCAGCAATTAAGCAGCCCCGATGACTAACTTCTAATTCTTGACAGTCCGCTAAAGAGTTCACCAACAAGGATGAATTTGAGGTTTGTTTTATTGCTACATTGCTGTATTGCCGACCTCCGTTCATAGCTAATCATTGACCAGAAAGAGCTAGTTCGACACATTGAAACTACCTTGGCTCGATCTCTCTACAATTGCGATGAACTGTGAGCGAAAATAACCTCTGTTTGAGAGTATCCTCCTGTCCGGATTGAATTGCTGACAATTTCCAGGGCGGCTTACTCGGGCACAGCGCTTGCCTTTCGAGATCGTCTGATTATCGAGTGGAACAGGACCCAACAGCGTCAAACCTTCACCGACCAGAAGAGAGTTTATTGTATGTGACATCGGATAGAAAGAAATAATGCTCACATCTAACACATATTGAATAGATCTCTCTCTTGAGTTTCTGATGGGTCGTGCCCTCGACAATGCCATGCTCAACGTTGATATGAAGGACGCTGCTCGAGGTCAGTATTCTCCGGTCTTTCCATGAAGAGCATATACTAAGGCATTTTTCAGAGGGTCTGAAGGATCTTGGATTCCGAATTGAAGATATCATCGGACAGGAGCATGATGCAGCATTGGGTAACGGTGGTCTCGGTCGCCTGGCTGCTTGCTTCCTTGATAGCATGGCAACACTCAATTATCCGGCATGGGGGTATGGCCTACGCTACCGCTATGGCATCTTCAAGCAGGAGATTGTCAATGGATACCAGGTGGAAGTCCCAGATTACTGGTTGGACCAGAACCCCTGGGAATTCCCACGCCATGAAATCACGGTTGATATTCAGTTCTACGGCCACGTGAAGAAGCACCAAGACGAGAATGGCAAGATTGTTCACTCCTGGGAAGATGGAGAAATCGTCCAAGCCGTGGCATACGATGTTCCTATTCCTGGATATGGCACCAAGACCACTAACAACCTCCGCCTCTGGTCTAGCAAGGCAAGCAGTGGAGAGTTTGACTTCCAGAAGTTCAATGCAGGAGACTACGAGAGCGCAGTCGCCGACCAGCAAAACGCCGAGACCATCTCGGCTGTCTTGTATCCCAATGATAACTTGGAGCGTGGCAAAGAACTCCGACTGAAGCAGCAATACTTCTGGTGCGCTGCTTCTCTCTACGATATCGTGCGTCGTTTCAAGAAGACCAAGAGAGCATGGAGCGAGTTCCCCGACCAAGTGGCAATCCAGCTCAATGACACCCATCCGACTCTCGCAATTGTCGAACTGCAGCGCATTCTGATTGATATTGAGGGACTTGAATGGGATGAGGCCTGGAACATCGTTACCAAGACTTTCGGGTACACTAATCACACCGTCCTGCCGGAAGCCTTAGAGAAGTGGTCAGTTCCTCTGGTGCAGAATCTTCTCCCACGGCACTTGCAGATCATCTACGACATCAACCTGTTTTTCCTACAGTCCGTGGAAAAGCAGTTTCCCAATGACCGTGAGATTCTGGCCCGTGTCTCCATCATTGAGGAATCTCACCCGAAGATGGTGCGCATGGCATACTTGGCCATCATCGGATCACACAAGGTGAATGGTGTTGCCGAGCTTCACTCCGATCTACTCAAAACCACGCTCTTCAAGGACTTTGTAGATATCTATGGTCTTGATCGCTTCACTAATGTTACCAATGGAGTTACACCCCGACGCTGGCTGCACCAGGCCAACCCAGCTCTTTCCAGCCTGATTGCACGGAAACTCGGAGGCCATGAGTTCTTGACTGACCTGACGCTTTTGGATAAGCTCGAAGCGTTTGTCGACGACAAGGAATTCCGACGCGAGTGGGCGGAGATCAAGTCTCACAACAAACTTCGTTTGGCCAAGCTCATCAAGGAGACGACTGGATATTCCGTGAACCCGGAGTCCCTGTTCGATATTCAGGTGAAACGAATTCACGAGTACAAGCGACAGCAACTGAATATTTTCGGAGTGATTCATCGCTACTTGAAGATCAAGGGAATGTCTGCTGAAGAGCGCAAGAAAGTGGTGCCCCGAGTCTCGGTCTTCGGTGGAAAAGCCGCTCCGGGCTACTGGATGGCCAAGACTATCATTCATCTCATCAACAAGGTAGCAGCCGTTGTGAACAATGATACTGATGTAGGTGACCTGCTGAAGGTCATCTTCATCGAGGACTACAATGTTAGCAAGGCCGAAATCATCTGCCCGGCCTCAGACATTAGTGAGCACATTTCTACTGCCGGTACTGAGGGTAGTGGAACGAGCAACATGAAGTTTGTGCTCAACGGTGGCTTAATCATTGGTACATGTGACGGAGCAAACGTAAGTTTTACCACTTATTTTTAATCAACAACAATAGCTAACTTGAAGCTCTACAGATCGAAATCACTCGAGAAATCGGCGACCAGAATATCTTCCTCTTCGGTAACCTCGCAGAGGACGTCGAGGAGCTCCGCCACCGTCACTTCTATGGTGACTTCCAACTCGACCCAGCCCTGGAGAAAGTTTTCAAGGCTATCAAGGACAACATGTTCGGTGATGCTGGTGACTTCTCAGCCCTCACTGCTTCCATCGAGGAGCATGGCGACTACTACCTTGTCTCCGATGACTTCCACTCCTACGTTACCACCCATGAAATGGTCGACGAAGCATTCCTGAATAAGGAGGAGTGGTTGGCCAAATCTATCACGAGTGTCGCTCGTATGGGATTCTTCTCGACTGATCGTGTCATCAACGAATACGCAGATAGTATCTGGAACGTTGAGCCGCTTGCAGTCAAGGATTGAGATGTGGTAGCTAGCGGTGGGCCAAGCTTCACAGCATCGGTAGTGGACTCATGTTTCTTAATCTACAGTCTGCGTTGCGTTCGATAGCACAATTTGATTTTCTCATCCATTTCGACCTGGAAGTCTATCAGTACTACTAGTGGGCAGTGGGTAGTATTGAGTGAACTTACAGTACTATCCCATTTCATTGATCTAAAATTTGTATAACTCGAAGTCTAATAGTATTAAATGCGAGACCCCCAAAGCATCTACCATGGGCACCCACTGTTTTAAGAATCCAAAAAGAAAAAGGAAAAGAGAATAAAAGGCTGAATGCAAAACAGGAAGTGCAGAATCATGACTGGGATATCAAATAATAAGCCCAACTCCAATCCCAAGCACGAATGTTTCAACAGACAAAAGAAGAAAATAGTAGAACTTGAAGACAATAAGAAAGAAAATTGAAATCACCAGGCATAACATCATGCGAGATTGGAAGACTACGCAGCAGCCTCATTACCCTCAGCGATAGTCCCAGGCTGCTTCAAATCCGAAAAGGTCTCCGGCCAAAGAAACATCTTCTCCTCATTCGACGGCGTAGCAGCAGCCATAAGCGTCGGAATAGCCTCCTTACTCGAAATCCGTCTCCACATATTAGCGCGAGGATTATACCGTACCGGTTTACCAACACCACCAGTCTTCTTCTGATCTTCCTTCGAGATCTTCTCGATCTCGCGCTTGATATCGGAGAACGTATCAAAGGGGATAAAGGGGATATTATGTTCCGTGCAGTGTTGTTCGAGACGGAGACCGCGACGCGCGAATAAGACGTCTGCTTCACGGGCAGCGGCGAGGTCGGAGACTCCGTCACCGATGAAGACTATGAGTGGCATTTCGTCGGGTAGACATTCGGCTTGGGCTTGTTTTCGGCCTTCGATTACGGAGACGTCTTTGTCGTGTCCTTGGATTGAGTCGTGGCGCCAGATTGGTTTCCAAACTTGGCCGTCTGTTGTTATTTCGGCGTCGTTGGCGACGATTTCGATTGATGAGGACTGTCCAGGGTTCAAATGTGTCAGTGAGCTCTTGAAGATTGTTGCACTCAGACTGTGTAGTAGTGATAGTATTTGATGCTAACACCGGGACCGGGCCTTTTGAGGTCCCTTTCTCCAACTTGTTTAACGTACCTTTTCCTCGCCTAGGAATGTATCCAAAACCCGACGCAAAACCGGCTTCAATCCGGCACTGATCACGTTAAAGGGAAATCCATTGGCTTCGCAGTACTGGTGGAACTCCTTAAATCCAGGATCTAGCTCGATGCTCTTCTCCATGAGCACGAAGCCATCGTCGAATGGGACGTGCAGAGATGCCCACATTTCTTCGGAGGCGTCGCGGAATGTTCTGGCGCCGGATTTCATTTCTGCTTCGAGTTTTTCTCGTGCGTCTGCGCCGAAGCCGTGGGCGTCGACGAGGATGTGGCCGGTATCTTGCATGCAGATTGTGCCATCGAAGTCTGGTATACTGCCAGTTAGCTTGTGGAATTCTCTCGATTGAGTCGCGTTCAATTGTTGGAATGGGTTAAATTTTTAGACGTTGGAGGGTATGGATTTGAGGAAGAGGCGAGAGAAAAGGAATGTATTCAGAATAAATTGATGCTTACCAGAAAAGATGACAATCTTTCTTTTTTGAGGAGCAATTGATTGTGTAGTAGGCTTCATATTGGAGTTGGTCATATTGGCTAGATGATTTTGTAACCCAAGTCGGCTGCGAGATAATGAAGAATGCAGAAGCGCTGAAGAAACTCAGATTTCGATTGCGAATATTCACTTCTTAAGACAGTCTGAATATGATATAATACTACTACTATCTCCTACAATAAACCAGACATTCGTGGCAAACAAGAACAAGATAGACCAACTCTATGACGTATGAGAGTTGCGATATCATAGTGGGTCGAAAAAGAGTGGAGACTCGATTTGAACAAGACGAAGACAATCACAACGTGCTGAGCCTCGACGATAGTCGCTCGACTCGGAAGACCGGTCGGTGCCACTGCCGAATGTACGAACTACCATTGGTTCATCCGCTGTTTTGCTCAGGGCCTAGCCGAGATGACTGGAGACTAAGGGACGCCGATGCCGAGACTCAACGGGGATTGGCTGGAATTGCATCCGGTGGTGGAGAATGCGATCATTCGTAGTAGAAAACGGTATGTAAATGGAACATGGATGGCATACATTTCAATTGCGCTAAAATACACACGTGGGAGACAATACATGTAAGTAAGTAAGTAGGGCATGGGATTTAATTTGCGCTGAGTTCGGCTACTCGGCGCTCTAATTCAGGCACAGCCCGAAGTTGCAGTTCCAATTCATCCTTCTCGCTGCAGTAAAGTATTTGGGTTAGCATGATCACATTTGGAAACAAGGAGGATGGGTTTAAGGGATCGAACTTACTCTTCCAGTTTCAATCGACGTTCCCAGTCTAGTCCGGTAAAAATATAACTGCCTTGTCCGTCAAATTGCAGAATTTTCTGGTGGTATTTCCAGAGGCTGCGTCGGTGCGAGACGGTCATCAAGGTAATACCAAGCTTCTTTGCTGTTTCGTACATGACCTTCTCAATCTCGAGGGTTACCGAGGATGTGCATTCATCCAAGATAGCGAACTTGGGGCGATGGTAGAAAAGTCGAGCCATGGCGATGCGCTGTTGTAGACCACCCGACAAGACATCGCGCCATTCCTCCTCTGCGTCCCAGCCACCAGGCCGTTCGACAACAGACGCAATTTCTACGACAGAGAGAACCTCGTGGAGATCCGCATCGGTTACACCCTTGGCACGCATTTCCCGCACACCGTCGGGGTAGATGACTTGCTGTCGAAGTGTTCCGCGGGATAGGTAGGGTCGCTGAGGGATGTAGAAAATGTCTTCGAAGCGAGGCTTCTTGACTGAGCCGCCGTAGACTGGCCAAAGTCCGCCCAGAATGCGGAAAAGAGAGGACTTGCCGCAACCATTAGGTCCGACAATAAGAAGATGGTCACCAGGGTTGACGGTGAATGAGAGCTTGCGAACGAGAACATCGCCATTTGGCGAGACAATAGGGACGTCTGTGAATTCAATGAAGTCACTTTCCATGACCTCGCCTCGTCCTGAGAGAACGGCAGCATTCTCTTCGGTGGAAGCCGATGATACTAGCTTCTTCTCGAACCGTCCGGCGACCAAGTCGTCCATGACCTCGAGTAGGGACGAAACGCGAGAGGTGAAGCCAGCAAGTTCAGAAATCTCCTTATATGAGAACATCAGACGACCGAAGGCATCCGATGAGGATAGCAGCATTCGCCGGTTGGTGACAAAGCTTTCTGTGCGGTCGCCCATGGTTTGAGTGACCTGGCCGGGAATCTTAAAAAAGACAGGCAAACTGCAAAGAACCAAGCCCAGGGCTCCCCAGAAGTATTTGATGACAAAGTCTTCCATGAATCCATGGTAAAGCCTGCGTCGCAATATCCGGTTGACATGTTTGATGAGAGTAAAGTAGCCCTTGTCCAAGGTATCCTTCTCGGCTTCGTGGCCATGATAGAGAGCCACCTCTTCACTGTAGTCGATGAGTCTCGAGTGGAGGAAGCGGAATTCACCCTCGAGTCTAGCTTCATCCGCCACATACTTGCCAAATGGCGGCGTAAGCATGCGCATAACGTTGGCTGATAGTTGCACCAGCAGACTCATAATGAATAGACCCTCTCCGCCAACGTTCTTTGAAAGGGAGTAATTGTATATGCACATGTCGAGAATTGGTTTGGCTAGGTTGGAGTAGAGCTCTGCCAGACTGTCCGAAAAGCGCGAAACATCCACTGTAACCAGCTGGTCGGGGTTCTTGATCCGATCGTCCAGAGCGGAGATGGCGTAGAATGTCATGTTTGACAAGTATTTCTCGTGTATATAATCGGTTAAGCGTTTTCGGTAGCTTAATGCAAGCTTGCACTGGTGGTAGGAGAGCTAAAGAGACATTACCGGGTTAGCAAGTTGCTTCAAAATGGTCGCAGAGGCAGAGATTCTTACCATAGAGTTTGTAAAGGTAGCAGGTACAGCGACAATCATCCACCATACAAGACCCAACAAGAAGTCCTTCCCCTTGCCCCGCACGAGGTTGCTCACGAGACGACCATCCAGCTCGGCAACATATAAGCTGAGCAGTGTTCGTAATACGAGGAAGACACTATGACTCGCGAGAAGGCGGAGCTCTTTACTACGCCATCCAGGAATCACGATCTTGAGCAGGCGAAGTAGGTGCTTGAAGAACTCTCGATTGATCTCCACCCGCTTCTTCCGCGGTTGTTCGTCATCCCCGAGACTGCTGGTGCCGGGTTGCTTTCTCCGCAGCTCTACCTGTTGAGTGGCCGCCTTTTGTTCAGAGATAGCATTATGGATGCGCTTAGCGAGAGCAGCAAAGAGGGCGAGGTACACGGCGCGTGAGATGCGAGTTCGGTGTCGGAGATAGAGGGAGGTGAGACTGGAGAGGATCTGCTTGATGGAGCGGTCGGGCGGGAGTAGCTTGGACTGAGCCGCCATGACGATAGGATCTATGAGATCAGCCGAAATCGCGGATGGACATGACCGAAGCGAGAATCAAGTAGAAGGTGGAGGTTGAAAGGTGGAAGAGGAGAGGTGGAGGTGGAGGTGGAGGAGAGGAGTTGAGGTGAAGGGGAGGTTTGGCATGTGAAACCCCCAGAAAACCGGGGAAGTTCAGCCGAGGAACTCCACTCGAGCCAACATTGACCATCACGGTAGATCAATATTGCATCTTATATATGAAAATATGCACACATAGATACAGGCAGAATAATATACTAGTTTATTCTGAATCTGAAAGCGAAATAAAACAGAGCCAGAGCGTTAACTTGCCTAGTATAACTAGTACTTGACGGTAACTACTATGATATCACACCTTTGGACACATGTGCTTAGTAGCCCTAATTGTCCGCTGTAGTAGTACTCCGTACTATATTACTAGATTGCAACTCAAAGTCGTTCATAGATCACCTAGGATAAGAAAATGTATCGTCAAGGCTCGAATCATCGCGCTATTAGAGCTCAAAGTCAAGTATTGTGAAACAAAAGACTTCAACTTTAGTGATAGCCACTGACATTAGAAGTTAGAGGGATAAATCGATGGCAGATTTGACTCCTGCCAGTGCACCTGGGCATCCACATAGTATGTAATGGTACTACCTAGGTACAATTGTAATGCCCTGGATACAGTATTAGTTATTGGTAGTACACCAATTAGTACTAGGTACTACTTAGGTACATAGGTACCTACTGCCCTGGATACAGTAGTATTGGCAGGTACTTAGTACTGCTACCTAGGTACCTACTATTGGTAGACTAAAGATAGTAGATTGATGAGCTCCAGTCCTGGAGGAAACATAGTATTTAGACTAGTAGGCTCTGATCTCTGGTGAGTACAGCATACCTCTCGTTCTGCTTTCGCGTTAAGATTGTGGGGCCGAGGCCGAGGCACGACTGTGGAATTGTGGATCTAAAACCAGCGGGCTCTGGCAAAGCTATAGAAAAGAATAGCGAACTCCGGCCGATCTGCGAGGTAATTTCGAAATAGGTACGGAGTTCGGGATGTGAAGTGATTTGCGAGACTCGAAGGAAATGCCATTACGCGGATTCTGGGCACCTCTTGGTACATTCAGCTTGTTCTGGACTTCCTCACATAACCATGTACTACAACTACTAAAGGTTTTGATACTCAATAATTTCCCACTCCGAGTTTTGAAACAATTCAGATTCCCTGGCGGCAACGGTATACCGATCCCTATATCAAGCATCTATGCATGGTAGTTACACTATACTGTACTCGGGCTACTACTTGGTACTAATGGTAGTATCAGTACTGTTGTACGCCACGCCCCCGTGATAATCTCTGTTCAAGTTTATGAATGGCTCATCCGATGAATAATCTTTCCATTCGCGCCATGGATATCGCCAATAAGTTCGGGATGTTAATTACCCCGATACCGTTTACCTCGAAAACCATACAAATAGAAGTACTTTGATAGACTCTTATTAGTTCTTCCAAGTTGACATTTAATTCAAGAAACTCCATATCTCATCTATGCCAGTGCCTCCCATTTTATCATCATATCAATTTACGACCATCATTTTTATTGAGCTACTATTGCCTCCGCTGATAGAAACCCCCGAAACTTTCACGTCAACAATAAGGAAATTTGTGATATTTCTTAGCAGATCTGAAGCTATCTCCAACGTTTCTCTACTCTGGTGATTGTGGCTGGGGTACATTCATCATGGCCATTTCGAAATCCTTTCCAATGTATGTGACTTGCATAGCTACGCATCTCTTTATGTACTAACACATCACGCCTGTATAGACGCCAAACTGGTTCAACCGTGGAGGTCGAATTTGGTGGACAGAAAGTGAACGTTCCAAAAGGGGGTTACTACGACCGTTACCGGATGAACCCCGATCTGGAAGAAGTAGCACTCGATCCAGATGTCTGGCCAGATATAAGCCTTTTCTGGAAGACCCCTAAAAGGCTTGTTGATTCCAGGGTTGGCCAGACATACGCTCCAAACTTCTATTATCGTACTAGCAGCGTCCAACTTGTCTTTCTCGCTCCTATCGATCAATTGAAGGCTAAGCTCCCATTGCCCTTGGAGCCCATCACAGCATTGCCTGGCTACGGCTTGGTCGCATTGACATTCTACTCATATCTTGTATGTGATAATGACCCCTACAACGAGGTCTCAATTGCCATAATAGTTCGTCAGCCTGGTGTGAATAGCTACAGCACTACTCAGCTATTCAGTTCTATATGGAATAGAACTTTCTACGGCTATGTCCTGGCATTACCAGTCGATACCGAGATTGCGCGAGTGAGGGGTGTATATGGATACCAATTACCGAAGTGGCTGGCCAATATCAATCTAGAGATGAATGATGATGTCCTCAAGGGTGGAGTCACCGCGACTGATGGGACTCCGGATTTGAAGCTGGAACTGCCCATGCCAATTCTGAAGAGCATCCCCTCTCAATCATCCATGGGACTCAACAATGCCATCAATAAGATTGATGGGAAATGGCACCAGGTGACAGTTCAAACGAACCCGTTACTAGCCGCACAGATTCTTCTACCTCGTGGTGTCAAGCTTTCTAGGAACGAAGGGCCGCTAAGTAAACTCCTTGATGAATTGAACGTCTCGACGATTCTCCGGATGGATGTTCTCAAGGACGCGCAGATGATTTTGAACATGCCTGTACCCTTGAAGGGGTTCGATAGTAAAGTCAAGCTTTGAAGATGGTTGTTCAACTCTCCTATCAGCTGGGCTACAAACGGAATTTCCATCATCTTAATGTTGGTACATCAACTACTTAGGTACTACGTTTTACTACCTAGGAATCCAGTGCCCGAATAATATTTTTATTTTATTGTATATTGAAAGCAAAAGACATCCAGAAGGTTGGGATGTACCGATATTAGAACGATTAGTAGTGGATATGCCAACTACTAATGCCACGGTAGATCCCTCCGAGTCGTAACGCCGTGGACTTTGGTCTTCCGAAGTTCATCATGATAATTTATAAATGGCTCAAGTGCTGATCGACTTTCATAAAACGTAAATTAATAGCGCAAAGGCTTTCTCCCATAAACGGCAACTCTGCTCAAACTATTAGTAAAAGTGCTCACTGCTCATATCATTAAAGGGGTAGGGTTGGGACGTACGTTTGAACATAGGCGTGTAAGCCTTTATCACGCAGCTCTCGCTTGACGACAGCATTGTGAATTTGGGCCCTTTCCGGGCTCCAGCCCAGTACCTGCGTGTACAAGCGTAGCGAATAAGAGTCGATAGCTTGCTGCAGTTGGACAGCCTGGTATTTTCCAAGGGCCTTCAGATGAGGATCACGCGGCCAAGGCGAGAACGGTAACGCGTAGACCGACAAGTTGACATCTTCAAACCCGGCTTCAATCATCCAGCCCTTCAACTTATGGTAAATATTCAATTCTCGGCCGCTCATGTCGCCAGCGAGATTGACCGCCTGTTGCCATTCCATGAGCGCGGAGTTCTGCTTTAGAGAGCCATCGTCGCTCCAGGCCCATACGGCGCTCTCGTGTGTTTCAAAGTAACCGCCGGGTTTGACGTGATCAAAGATCCGGTGGATGAAAGAAGGCCAGTCGGCCACGCATCTATTCCATGTGTGTGAGTATCATCCCCATCGGGGTAGGGGTTCATTGGTGAAGACATACCCTGCTAGACATCGTGCATGTATGAAGTCGAAGTGGTTTCTCTCATACTGCCAGTCACTTTCGAAATCTTCCATAATAAACTCGACATTTGGGACCACCCAACTGGGCTGGATAGGACTGATGTCGTTTCCAATGACGTGGGCACTGGGGAACTTTCTATAGCCAAGTGTTAGTTTGGTCGGCGTACAAAGACAACGACGGTGATAAAGATACTCTGCAATATCCATAGCCCAGATCCCTGTTCCAGTTCCAAGATCAAGAATGTTTTGAGGTGATGTTTTGAGAGGAGCATTGTACAGCTCTCCCCCGAGTAACATTAGCCAACTGTGTCGCTTCTGTTAGTTACGTCCGATTGCCGGAACTGAACAGCTTGACGAACATGTGGTGTGTCTAAGATAAGAAATGGTGAGCAAGAATAAACAGTCACCTAGGGATACTGTTGTCTTACAATATCCATTCGATCCTGCTCCTCTTCATCGTTCGGCATCCTAAACATCATGACCGTCAGTGTTTACATTCAGGCGCCTCAGGTGGTTGAATGGAAGTCTCCAGGGCTGGAATTACATATAACCCCCCTAAGTCCATGTCAGTCGGCCATTAAACTCTAAATAAAAGAAATATTGTCCAAGGTATTCACGTAAGACGAGAACTTACCGACCGGGTACTGCAATATCGCCGACCATTTTCATATTCAAACTCAAGCACGCTCGAGGACAGGGATTGGAGATCAGACAGCTCATTCTCGAACTCGCTATTAGTGTCCTAGTACAACAAGCAAATTTTAATATCGTTCTTCCCGCGTCCAAATGAGCCACGTAGCGCGAGTTTACATACGTCGCTAAAATTATCGACCGCGATTGGACCATGAGCCGCGTTGACAGGGGTCTCGGCGTTGACTAGGGGTTGATCGGATGGGTTTGGTCCGAATAACCCCGAAGGGGTTTCGCGGCGGGGGGAAGACATCATGATTGTGATGGACGGGATTGATAGAACAGGAAAACTTTTGGGAGGAACGCGGAGAATGTATAAATCTTTTTCTTCCCTCTTTATGAGAAGTGGGAGGTTCTTTTGTCCACCGGCTCTCGACACGGGTCAAGGAGGGATTTGGGTTTATATCCAGACTGTCGGGTATTTGACGATGGGAATTTTGGATCTATCGTGCAATATTGTCGCTTCTGACTCCCGTAATTGCCAATGAGATCCCTTACAGCATGGCGGAGATCATATCCACTCCACATGCACCGCTGGTGTGTTCCCAGGAAATGGAAGACATTCCGTCCTCTATGGTCTCCATGACCGAAATAGCCCATTCAGTCGGGGTGCAGAAGTAAGCCGCGATCAGACTCTTCATGGAATTTCGTTTTTTTCTTTCTTTCTTTTTCTTGTTCAGCTCGCCTAAACTTGAAGTGGTTTGCATATTAGTTCGCTCATTTGTGTTCGGGTTCTTTTCCCACTTTTACCCACCGCCTGTCTCATCGACGAGTAATATCAATTAGTCAATAGGTGGCATTTTCTGTGATCTCTCCAGGGCTTCTTCGTTACTTCGTAGTGCTCCAAACTCCATCAAACCATCTTCAAGCATCCCGGACATACTCCAGGACTAGTATGTGAACTTGGTACGAACTAATCCATTTTCTGTATAGTATCCACATTTTCCCCAATTATACGACGTTTTTGTTGAGCCCACCGAAGACGCCGTCTTATCCGTAAATTGCACTAAAATCTTATAGTAAATAATTGGAGTTGAATGCCGCGCAGAAGAAAAGGCGAATTCCGGGGTCAACAATGCTAGGCCCCAGGCTCTCGGCCGCAGTCGCATCGCCCGGCGCGTCTAATGTCCTGCATTCCGGTATCCCTAAGAACCCTGAATGAATGAATGGCTAGATAAATTTAACAATTGTGATAAGAGATCCCAGTCCATTGTAAATAATTCCCACTCATAACTGAAATGGCAGAATCATGATGGTGTGTGGTCAAGTTCAAGCTTTGCCTGGCATCAAGCTACTACCAATTGCCATCTAAGTCTCACATAGGGAGTACTGCAAAAAGATGTCACGAACTCACGGTTCGTCAAAAGTACTTTTGGAAAGCCTATATTATGAAAACGGTATGTGATCACCACAGGCGATGCAATGAGTAAATGCTAAGGGCATAAGTACATGGATAGAGAACAGATCATTGGGACTCATGACCTCGCACTGACTTTGAAGGGCTCATTTACATCGAATGACAGAGTGAACAAGATTGGAAAATGAACATGAGGCATGTGGGGTAGAATTTCAAGCGTGATTTAATCCTGTACTCTTGATAATCGCAAGCTCGCCATGATTGGGTATCAGAAGAACTCCATCCTGAACCAACTCGCACAACCCCAGATACTTTGCATTGAGCCAGTCTTTGGGAAGAAAATAGTGCCGCTCTACCTGATCCAAGGTACTAGTTGGATTAAGACTCCAGGAACACATCCAATGCTGTTTATCGAGGAACACGAGGCGTTGTCGTGAAATGATACCAAGTGGGATTTCAATTTGGCACTGTATTTCAGCTGGAATGGTCAAAGGTGTGTCGACCATAGGAGGCTGGCTTTTGGTAGGCAGATTTGAAGATAGCTCGGATGTACGTAAGACAGATGTGACACTTTGTTTAAGATCGTTGTTTAGCATTGTGTGAATGAGGAGGAAGGTCCCATTGTGAGAGTCACAAATCCTCTGAATGGTCGCGTCCTGTGGGTTGAACTGTAGATCTGGCCTCGAAACTAGGGATGAAGGTGAACTCGTCAATTTGATAGTTGCAACTTTGGATAGATCATCCCACTTGTGCACGCAGGCATAGCTAGGACTGAAAGACAGTAATAGCTTTGGATCTTTGGGGTGTTTCTTCCAAGTTGTGTCCGGCGAAGCAATCGCGATTGGGGTTTTCTTGATAGTGGAATTCGATTTCACTGCTTCCACGGTTACCGTGGGACCATTTTTGATTAGAAGAATCGACCCGTCTTCGTTGAGAAGGACTTGTCGAACGCCTTCAGGGCTCGCATCAACCTTGGTATCAAAGACCGACTGAGCACTCCAAGTTTGATTCTTGTCTGGATGAACATGCTTCACGACGACCCTTCCAGCCATTTCAAGGCAAGCTAAATGCTTCCCATCGGATGACCAATCTAGCTGAGCGATTGGTTGCTGAAGAGAAGACTTCCAAAGCTTCGATGTATCATGATTATGACCCGAGGAGTCGGCAACACTGACGACTCCTACATCATTCCCAATTGCATGATAGCGACCTCTGAATTGAACAGCAACTGCGGTGATCTGTGCGCGTGCCTCCACAGATTCTTCAGAAATCCTATCTGTCGGAATACTGGCATTTTCGCTCCCAAGATCACTGTCTTCCCCATTTTCTTCTCCTGCGAGTAGTATGTTTGGCTCCCAGACGTTGCACCAGGAACCACGAAGGTCATACAATCGCTTGCTGTCAGGGCTGAAGCATATGTTCGTAATCATCTCATCGTATGAAAGCTTGTAGATCAAGGAGAAATGACGGAAGTTGTACAGTTTGATCGTGCCTTGACTATCCCCAATTGCAAAGAACTTCCCCTCCGGACTGCATGCTAGGACTGAGCCTTCGGCTTCCAGTTCCTGCTGATCATTGGTATATGGATTCCATCTGAAGACTTGTCCTCCCATGTATAGACCAATGATCTCTTCAGATCTTGGGTGCCAGATTATTTGATCAACAACAGTCCAGGAGTTTCCAGCGTATTCATGGTCTCGCATGCATCGACCTAGGAGTGTCTCATCTTCTAGAGACCAAACACAGAGAGGAGAGCCACGATATGCCACGGCAATACAAGTAGCATCAGAATTGAAAGCCATTCGCCAAGGGACAGTATGAACAGGCCTGTCTAAAGCTTTGTCAGTCCTTAAAAGATCGCGATAAACAATCTTCCAAGTGGGCGTTTGCTCTGTCAGATCGGCAATTCTAAGGTATCGGTCTGCTGAGCCGATTATGAGTTGCGTATCGCGAGCCAGGAACTGTATCGCAAGAGCCGAACTCGCAATCGGATTCTGAATTTGATGTGTTATTTGTCCTGAATCAATTGACCAAACTTTGGTGGTTCGATAGCCATAGGACACGAGACGGTGTGAGTTGTGATTGAACTTCATCGTGGAAACCTCTTCTTTGTGTTGGAGAACTCGCCGGGTCTCAAATGTTGTAGAGTTGTAAATGGTGATGATTCCTCCTCCAGTTAGCACAGCAAAAGAGTCGCCTGAGCAAACAATACTGAGGCCACGAGTCGCACGCTGAAGGGATATCTTTGCCAAACCATCATCCCATGTGGATCTAGACAATCCTTCAACAGTCAAAGAGCTTGATCGCGGGGCGGACTGTTTGAAATGCCGGTATATCATGGAGCTCTTCGGACAAAACGGTGGAATCTCACGATAGATAGAAGTTGGTGACTCCGCCAGGTGCAACCCGAATTTCCCAATCAGTTTCAATAGATCAGTCGCCCATGATTCTACCAAATCGAGTTCTTGAAGTCGATGATTCATTGGATTCGTCGCAGCATAGCGGCTTCTTTTGCGACGGACGTAGATGTTCATGCTCTTTGCGGACCAGACCAGAGCTCGCAGTAATTTCTTTTGGGCTAGAGCCACAATCCAATCCAAGACACCATTTCCTTTCAAGAACCTCGCCAACAGAATAAGTGGCTGGTCGGAATCCGGTGAGATCCTATCAAGATGATATGCCCAGCATGTCATTGCATACTCGAACAATTCTCCTTTCAGACTTGGCTTCCGATCTCTGGGGCGAGAATCCATTTCTCGGGGGAGGTGTCTTTCATCCAAGGCAGCAAAACACTTGGTCAGCAATTTCTGGTGGCCATTGCTTATATTGACTCCCAGTTCTGAGCTTGTTGAAGTAATATGATCTCTCGCAGTCTGATGCACCATCACCAATCGACGAGTTTGATCGTCAATAATGACAAACTGGCCACAAAGACGATTAATAACAAGATCAATATCTACCATTCGTGAGTAATCCCAATCGAGAGCTTGGGCCAACTCTTGAAGAAGTAAAGGCCGCTGTGAGCAGACTGCCCAAGTCAAAATACTATGTCCAAGCTCTCTGTCTTTTGCCTTCTTGTTCTTTGCGAGAATAGTACGCTCCATCCGGTCATACACTTCTTCCATTCCGCTTGGGATGCCGCTCAAAGTTTCGTCAATGTCCTCTTCCGTATTGCATTGCATCACCTCACGCATTGCGAGGCTAGCCCAAAGAAAATTGCCATTGGCTCCCCGAACCATTTTCTCCACGAGACGGATCTTGAATTCAGGAGCTGCGCGCATAATCTCCACTTCTTGTTTGACAAATAGGCCAATATCTTCTCGGGTACTTGCGAGGGGTAGGTATACTATTGGAACCGGGAGAAGTTTCGAAAGACGATCAAAGCTCGTTATCAGACCAGGGGTCTGTTGACTAGCAAGGAGCACCTTGATTTGAACTGAGGAATCGGAAATGCTTTGCATCAAATCGACCAACTGCTCAGGGTTATCAGATTCGTCCAATGCATCAATGACCCAGTAGATAGTTGTTGTGAATCTCAGTTTAAACAAGACTCGGACAAAGATCTTATCCCAAATTGTCTTCGCGTCGGTCTTTTCTAATGTTTTCATAGCAAATGGTAGATTTTTCAGTGCGCGGCGGAATGCAGGTAGTTGCTTTGCAACCTGGAAAGCAATGCTTCGTAGGCAGGTGCTCAGAGAGCGCTTGGAATCGTCGCTGAATCGGAAGAAGAAATATGCACAAACGGACTCATTTTCCAACAGCTTTTGAGTGACAAATGATGACAAGACTGATTTTCCACTGGCTGGCAGTGCATGTAGCCATAGAAGCATCGGTGCATCTCGACGTTCATTTGTCCAACCAGTATAAGAAGGATGAAATAGAATCCATTGACATGTTCCCCGGGCCCACCGGGAACAAAAGAAGTCAAGGTCCTCGTGGAATGCGTCCGAAACGGCAAGTAGTTGCTGTAATTGCTCAAGTTGAGCCTTGCCTTGCTCTCCGAAAAGAGATTCACCTAGTGAAGGTAAGCCAGTGCCTCTTGGTTTTGGTACGTGGTACTTATAGAGCTAGTACTAGTGTCGAAGGACATGGAATCCACGACTCTGGATTTCTTACCGGCCGAACGAAAAGTAGAGACTAAGCTTTTTAGAGCGTTTCTGACATGAATATAATTCGAATCCAGGACACTCTCAAATTTGCAGACTGTGTGGTGGTCGGCGAACAAGGCCTTCGAAATCTCATCCCGATATCCAAGGGTAGCTGAGTCTTTCTCGACGACCATCTGCGACTTTAATGTCAGCTTCAGGTTTTCATAAGAACGCCAAGAATCACACAAACCATCTTTTTGGGCCCTATTACGGTTTGAAGAGTTTCGTAAAAGGAAGGATACTCAAATTCGGAGCAATGTGACGGAATTGCTCATTGAGGTTTGCCACAGTTTGAGACCCTGTCTGGAGCTCAGTGATGTACTGCTTGGGACTATGATTGAATATCGAAGCTGCCAGGATCTTGTTCAATATCTCGGCCAGGTTGGATCCTCGATGAGGAGTTGCCAAGAACAAAATGGCACTGATTGAAGATACGATGTGCGAAAATTGAGGGTCATTTTGGCCAAAGATGTATGCCGACTTGACGACTAAGCCTCCCATGGAGTGAACGATGAAAATGATGGGTCTCTTTTAGGTTTTCCATAAACAGTTAGTGCCTACGTTACTAATATGGATGCCTTGGGAATAGTAGGATCAATGTTTACTCAGAATCCAGACAGGGCTCGGAACTCACCTGTCCTAGCTCAAGCTCTTCCAAGTTCTCGCCTTTGGCGAACTTCATGGAAAACAAAAGTTCTTTGGCAAAGTCTGATATGCCTGTGATTGGGGTTGGGCCAGTGGATTGCCAGTTCGCGTTGTAACCGAAGGACAGAATTCTTGCCAGTCGGATTTCAGGTTCCAAAGGGAGCCATTTCTCGGGCCAGAAATACTGTGGATTTCTATCCCGAGCCCATGTTGCTCGACTAGTGCCCCCTAACCCATGAACAAAGATGATGTCGAGCGACGGCGGTGTTTCTGGCTCATGGATAACCGTTAGACCAAGTGGGTCGGGCCGCCTATTAGTTGAAACAGACGCATGTCGCGTGGGGAGAAAAGTTGAGCCTATGCTGCCAGCTAGGGAAGGCTTTCGATCCAGATCTGTTGAGTTTTCCGATGGGTCCCCAAGCTCGTTGGGAGACCAAATTATCTTATCAGATGTTGTACGATTTGCATGAGTTGAGCTCGACGCCTCGTCGGGGGGATTCTCAGCCGTAGGTCGTTTCGAGTGCTTCAAGTTCAGCGGGTTCTTCAAGGAAAACCGTGACTGTATGAAAATAAATTAGCTTGAATTTTGCTATTGCTTCAACCCCTTAGGACTAGTACCTACCATCTTCCCTCAAGAAATAGTATAAGCCCTTTTGATGAAGGGAAAAGTGTTAGCTCTCGTCACCTGCTCATGGAAGGAGGCAAGCTGGGAGTCCGAGTATGGGACATCCAGGACCAGTTGAGCCTCAATAATATTCTCTGTATGGTCATTCTCAGCTTCGCTATGCATCTTCCAAGTTTATGCCGGGCATATCTCGTATTCTGTGTTTGTCATGTCTTGATACGTCTACATGCAATTGGTGGTGGCTTACTATGCACCAAGGACACCAGTCACACGACAATTCCAACCAGTCCCGAAGCCCTTTCCCGCTGTTCCCGCTTTCATCCCTGTCTATTACATTGCCTGTTATAGCCTACCCCTCACCAGAAACTTCTCATTCGACTTTGGTTGGTCTTCAACTTGAAAAGCAACATGCAGTAATCTGGCAAGGTTGTAAGCCTGCATGTTCAAGATACCCGGGTTCAAGGATTCTCCCTCGTTCATGTTGTGATTTCACATTTGAGAATTCATCACAACAGCCTCAAGTGGTCATTGTTGAAATAGCATGCACCCGAATTGATAAATACCGCGACAAATTCTCATTGTTTAATCATCTCCTTCGATCCAGAAAAAATAGCCTGAGCTAAGTTATAACCCCAACTTAGACGAGGTACTGCCATGGCAACAGAAGTTCATACAGTGGTCCCTCTATGGACACCCCCAACCTTTTCAGCAGGCAAGGTACCTTTGGTTACACCAGCTCAAAGTGGAGGGCAGGATATTGAGGGAGACTTTCCCCTGGATCAGATTGTAGTTGACCGTCAGGCTGACTTTCCTCTACCACTGCGTATATTCCGAAAATCAAGCTAATTACTACATTTCCTTCAGATTTCCCTAAAGGGACGCATGTACACTCATCTGACCGTTACGGAGCCTCGGCTTGGACTGTTACTGCAAGGATCACAACGACACTTCCAGATGGAGAGCCAAAACTGTATTTCCTCAAGGTAAGAAGCCTCAACTTGAAAATCTGCAAAATCCCAGTACAACTACTTAATAATGGACCTCGAAGTGTGCCGAAGAAGAGCAAGGGAAGGCTATGCTGGAAGGGGAATTCAACTCAATGACTGAGCTTCATAAAACAGCACCCGACTTTGTTCCAGAGCCTTACGCTTGGGGAAAGCTTAGCGTTTCCAGTCCTGATACTTACTACTTCTTATGCGATTTTATCGAGATGAGTACCAGAAGCCCTGACCCTATTCAACTTGCAATGAAGCTCGTGAGGCTACACCAGGAAAGTAAGTCACCTACAGGAATGTTCGGCTTCCACATAAATACCTGTCAAGGAAACCTTCCTCAACAGACTGCGTGGAACCCAAGCTGGGTTGACTTCTATATCCAACTCGTTAGGGGGGCAATGGCATTGAATAAAGAGCACAATGGTGATTGGAAAGACCTGGAACAACTTGTTGAGCGACTCATCACCGATGTAGTACCTCAGGTTCTAGGTCCCTTAGAGGCTGAGGGTCGAACTGTGAAGCCGACTTTGATTCATGGTGATATGTGGGATGGCAATATCGGAACTAGTCTAGAAAACGGCCAGCTTTACGTTTTCGATGCTAGTGTCTACTATGCACATAACGAAATGGAGATTGCGATGTGGCGTGCCAGGTTTTGCAAAACTATGAGCGCCAAAACATACCTCAATTCTTACCTCGGCCGGATGGGCATCAGTGAACCCGTCGAGCAATTTGAGGACCGCAACCGAATCTACAGCTGCTACATGACTCTACATGAATCGGCTTGCCATAACGGCTCGAGCTTCCGAGAGGAGTAAGTGTCATCATTTTCAACTTCTGTTAAAAAAGGCTATTGCTAAAAAAAGGCTATTGCTAAATAAATGCGATAATAGATGTTACGAGAATTTGAATTATCTGGTCAACAAGTACGCTCCATTCGTCGACAAATGAGATAAGCCCCCTATAGCAACTCGAAAGGACAATTTATTCACGTAAAAACAACAATGGAATGGAATTTGAAATAGCGATGTAGCATCTGAACCTTGGAATTCGTATCAGCACTCTTACTAGTGCGTGTGCTTCTCATTACTTTCCAATATCACAAGCGCTTTACGGCGAAGTCAAAGATAAGCTTAAATCATATCAATGGGGAGTTTATCATACTGATCATCGTGAAAAACTGAATCTCTTTATCTGAGAAAGCCTCGACTAACTTGGTGAGTTGGACCTATCACAGCGGGCAACTGATCGGGTGTGAACTAATCCTTGCTCAGTTTCAATAAAGGGTTACGCTACCCCTCAAAGTAATGGTACCCAATATCTAGCCTAGAGCCTCCTCCCCACATAGTAATTATTTAAAGTCGCTACGTGGGCAGTTTGCAGACCCTTTCCGCTCCAAGTTTATCTCCGAGAATCATACCATAAATGGGTTCGGTGTCCTCCAAAATCCACCCGGGTCTAAAACCGAGTCTCAACATGATTCAGAAAGAAAATACATCAGGATTCCAATGATATTCTAGTGAGATGTGATCCGCCTGATTACTCCAAGTCTCATTCTTTTACCTCTCCACACCTTGAACAGATTCAACCGGAGGTCATTTTCTCACCCAAAGAGACAACTCAGGATCCTCAACGGCACGCATATTCTGTCTTTTCTAAAAAGGAAAAACACATAGCGGTATTTTTGATAACTTTTGCTGCTACTTTCTCCCCTTTTTCATCATTTATATTTTTTCCCGCAATCAATGCTCTCTCTACTTCACTGGGGGTTTCGGTCGAGAAGGTCAACCTGACCGTGACATCGTATATGATAGTTGCTGGAGTTGCACCAGCAATTATTGGTGATATGGCTGATATGACAGGGAGACGGATAATGTATCTGACAAGTTTGTCTATTTATGTTGTTGCAAATGTAGGACTTGGGATACAGAATAGTTGGATAGCCTTATTTTTGCTGAGAATGATGCAAAGTGCGGGCGGGGCTGGTATGTTTCTTTCACTCTAATTTATCCCAATCCACCGCCCCTTCAATTTTTTTTTCAAGAGAAGTAAGCTCAATCCATCTAACAAGAAGGTAGCAACAATTGCAATGGGTTATGGAGTGATTTCTGATATCGCTTCGCCGTCTGAACGTGGTGGCTATGTTGGTATGGTACTTTTGGGGTAAACTTACCTTCTCAGTCGTTTCGACTTCTTTGAAATTAGATACTAAGTTCCTAACCATACAGTCCGAATTTCGCAACTGCAATCGGTCCGATACTGGGAGGAGGATTGGTCCAAGGGCCTGGCTGGCGCTGGATATTCTGGGTTTCCGCTTTAGCCTCTGGAATTTGCCTCGTCTTCATTGCATTTTTCCTGCCTGAAACATCTCGCTTCATTGTTGGAAATGGGTCAAAAAGGCCTTCAAAAATCCATCGCCCTATAGTTTTCAGTTTAAATTCTGGGACGAAATTGGAAACACCGGTCAATGATGAAGTAGAACATGCCTCGCGCAAATTCCACTTCCCGAACCCTTTGGCAACCCTAAGAATCCTCGCGGCGCGTGACAGCCTCCTCATAACATCCATATACGGCATTTATTACATGAATTTTAGCTGTCTTCAGGGATCACTATCAACACTGTTTATCAAAATCTATGGTCTTTCAGACTTGCAGGCAGGACTGATCTATCTTCCTTTTGGTGTTGGGTCTTGCGTTGGTGCATACTGCTCCGGTATTCAAATTCAAACCCTGACAATGAATGAGAGATGTCTCTAATAACAGAGAAATTAGGGAAAATTATGAACCACGACTACCACAGTACAGCCCGTGCCAATAACTTCACAGTTGATACTATTCGTGGTGACGATCTGACCGTATTTCCAATTGAGAAGGCTCGATTTCGAACCATTTGGTACTATATGTGGGCCACTGGACTTTGTACTACTGGATATGGCTGGTCATTACACTTCAATGCAGTAAGATTTGTTTCACTTCTGAGATTATCAATTATGGCATGCACAAAAGCGAAATTGACAATGCGGAAAACTAGCACCTTGCCATTCCACTGGTTCTACAATTCATCGTAGGATTCGCAATAGCAGTTACATTCAATGTGAGTATAGTACACCTCCCTGATTCTCTATTCATCCTATCATCAAGTTTATGCTAATTTTTAATACTATGGGTCAGTGCTGTGGGACACTTCTTACAGATCTAAATCCCAAGTCTCCAGCGGCTGCACAGGCAGCCAATAACATAGTCCGTTGCTCGCTGGCTGGCGCAGGCCTTGCTTTCCTCCAAGTTTGTTTAGACTCAATGGGGACTGGGTGGGCTTTTACATTGTTTGGCGGACTATGTACGCTTTGTCTAGGATCTGCGTGGTTGGAATGGAGATTTGGAGGAGTCTGGAGGAGGCGCTAGAAAATCAAACATCCCCAACCAAGCCAATCTCAATGGGAAAGAAATTTGGAGGCTGGAGCTGTATCAGTTTGAGAAAGTAGCTTTCATGAGAATGAGACAGGCGTCTGGTTCAAAATTATTCGATGTACGTTGATTCCAGGAGTACTATCTCGCTCTGTGGATTTCATCCAGAGTCTATTATCATTCTAATGATACCTACATGGTGATTCATACCATTCGGGAATTAAAATGCTACAGGTCTAGCCATTCTAGTAGCTGCTATGATTATCGACTGAGGATTTTGAACCAACTTTCCAGATTCGATTGACTGATATTGGCAAGCTGTTCATGCGGGTCTTGATGTGATGAACGAGACACTGGGACCACACTGTGGTGCATGTACCCCGAGTCTGTAGCCAGAACATAGACAAACGAGAGGTTATGAATGAAATTGAAAACATGCCGGAACATTTTGTATATACACCAAAATAAGTACTAGGCAGCTGTGCTGCTACAAGTTACCAGGCAGTACTAACAGATCCGATTTCGATACATGATTATTGTGTCCTCCTGGCCCCAGACAACCTTCTTGGAAAACCTAGTTGCATAGGACTTCACAGACGGAAGCAGCTTGCTGTCCGCACTTGGTCAGGCAAATAGGTGCCTCTGCCGCACATTCATTGGCGCACTCGTAAGCCTGGCCTTGGATGCATGAGCTGTAATCCTTATAGCCCTTACAGGTCGCGTTGCAGAGTGCAACAGAAAGGACGAGCATTTTGAGCTGGATAGAATGAATTAGTAAGTAAAGATGAATGATAGACCGAGGCCATTTCTACTATGAAAGACCCGACATACTGATGTGAGGAATTGCCTGATGGTGTTGAAACACTTTTCAGTTCAGGTGGTCTTTGTGTGATACAGCGAACTCTGTAGGAAATTTTGGAAAGATGATAGTTGAATAACTCTTGAATGGGAAGCTGGCTCTCTTCCAATTGATAGATACTGCCAGCAGTACACATCCATCAACTTGAAGTGGAGAATGCCCGTCAGTTGGGGGCGTGACGTACTATGTAGAATCCAGAGCCCTAAGCTAGTAGTGAGCTACTCCGATACAGTATGTGCATGCAGATCTCCAGGGCGCCTAGTATTTTTTTTTAAAGAAAAGAAGTCCCTCTCTCTAGGCGTGCAGCTCCACGGCTAGTGGCCTTATTTAGGTTCGCGGCAAAATGTCTTAATTCATTTAAGGACGTGGGGGCTAGTAGCTTATGCCTACCACTTTGTATATGGTTCAGTGTACCTTATTCTGAAGTCATGAGATCTTCCGCTAAGAGCCTAGGACTCGGAACTACTAGACAGCTCAGCATTAGGATATTTTCTAAAACCCCCAGGTCGAATCTCACAAACACCCGCAGATCATGCCTTGGCTCATTGATAGTTGGCATAGAAAATTCAACTTTGCTTAGTCTATGGGCAGGTGCACCTAGCGGGAGAGGCTTTGTCAAGACATAGTGGAGAATCTCGGCGATTTAACTGCTTCTGCATCAGCTTGCTGTCATTTTTATGTGGACCGCGACCCAAAACTGTGCGAAATTCTAGAGCTATGGGTATGCGTTCCTACAATAACAGGACAGGATTTTCATTTCCGAAAAGTGGACACAAACTTGCTAGCAGTCAACCTTCATCATGGTGTAGTAGTACCAAAAGCTGTCCTATCAGCTGCAGATCTATAACCGATTAGATGCCGGAAGTACTCCTAATTGCGAGGGACGCCTGTCGATCAAATGAGGAAGTTGTGATCAACTAAAATCGAGATTACTACTCATTGCTAAGTAGTATACCTAGGTAGAAGTTGAAAATAGATGTTTCGGGGAGATCATGCACCATGTAGGAGAGGTGTTCAAGTTGGTGGCTTAGGCTCCAGTATGTGCCTAGCAGGGCTAGTAGGTCTGGCAACTTATAACCTGGTGTAGTGAGTACGGTAGTACTAACATCCCACCCACAACACAGACAACTTCTTATTTGAATGTTTGGAATATGTTTTAAGTTCGAATAGTACTTTGCTTCAATTTTGAATATAGTATTCAGACTATATTGCTTAATACTATATTCAACTTGGAACAACGGGTTATTGAATATGCTTTGAATACGGTGTTCACACCATATCAGCTGAATGCCATATCCAGGCCAACTCAGATTTGAACAACGGATAGTAGTATTATCAGAGTCATAGTATTAAAGCCATATTAAAGCCATATTAGAGCTACTACCTATATTACTAGAAAATTTTATATTTATTGTGATTAAAATACCTTTTACCGGTAGCAGTAGGTCAATTTTACGCGTGGTGGCAGGCCAAAACAATTTGAAGTTGGAATTCGGTGTAAATTTGATGTGAGATGATCGAGACTTTTTTATTGGAACTTGAATTATACTCGCACCATGATCTTTCTAGAATACATGCAACGAACGACTATAATGATCAGCATACCAACAATGGACATTGCTCCCGTATAATAGGCAGCTGGTCGATACGCAGCAATGCCAATATTTTTGTCGGCGATAGAATATAAGCCAGCGGCGATTGGAGAGCCCTGAAAGAGAAGTTGTTAGAGATGTGAAAAATAATAGATAGCCGAGTGAGTTTGTCTTACGAAGAAATAACCGAAGAACCACCCCAGCCACAGAAGAGGGAGAATTCCCAGTGCATTCTGAGCACCAAACATTGAACCAACTGTTGTGGGCATGAGACTGAAAAAGGCACCACATCCAATTCCGTTGATCACAATAAAGACAGACAAAACGGCAATGGAATTGGCGAAGGGCCAAATTGCCAACGAGCTGACACCTGCTAATAGCAATGATATGATAAGACTGTTGAGAGGGCCCAATGTTGAGTCGGCTAAGAATCCAGCTCCTAGTCGGCCAACAGTAGACGCAACATTCCAGAATGCGAGAATTATGATGGCAACACGCTGTGAAGCCACAACTCGAGCAAAAATTGGAATAAAATATGACGGGACAAATAACGGGAAACAACCCAGTCCACTGCCAATAAACAAAATCAAGAACTTTTTCTCTTTGAAACGATACCTGAACAGCCCGGATTAGCTTTTATTTTTTTCACCCTTTAACTTTTAATGAGTTGAGAATTCGAACATACCACTGTGGCTTTGGTACGCTTGCCTTGGTGTTCGCTGGTTGTCGGATCAAAAGACCTGCTGGGATACAGACACCCCATAACAGGAGACCAAAAATTCGAAAAGTCCATGAAGCACCGACTTGATCAACAAGCAGGTTTGTGGCAACACTCATGATTGCTGCTCCAAGACTTCCTCCTCCAAAAACCACACCAGTGGCTAGACCGCGGTGCTTGCGGAACCACAAAAGCGGCACTGTGCAAGAAGGCTAAGTGAATTCAGTTAGCGATCTTCACAACGTTCTTCTCCCCATACAGACATGTAAAGTGTGTCTATATCAATTTCCCCGCTGGATAGAACGATACATACCAGGATAATTAAGCCTCCTCCAATGCCAAATATGACACCATGACAGATAAACAGACCGGCTAGATTTCTGGTCGTCCAACTAGCCAGGAACTCACCCAGTCCCATTAATAGAGCGCCAACACAAGCAGTTCGTCGATAACCAATACGGCGAATCAGCATTCCGACCAAAAATCCAATCGAGACCATGAATGAGGTAGCTAAGGACCCCACGAATGTCATGGTTGTCAATGAAAAAGACCTCGTGCTGACAAGCTCATTTTCCAAAACACCCCAAGAATAGATGATTCCCAAATAAATGAAGAAAATACACGAGGCTGAGGTAACTACAACCCATCCTTGCCAGGTATCAAATTGATCGTCATCTTGATCCTCGCTTTTGTATGGAATTGATGAGCTGTCTGTGTCATCTGCCTGTGTGTCATGGTTTTGTTGTTGTTGCGTGAGATTATTGTCTTGTAAATATTTCTCTTCCATCTTGATCTTGCAGATTTACCAAATGCAAGGAGACCGATAATCAAGATCTAGAGTTATTGAAGATAATAAAAATAAAATAGTATTCGTATCCTAGTATTGAAGCAAATTCAGTCATTAGGCGGGCATGGGATCGGATCTCGGCTTTCAAATTTTTTTTAGATTATTCCAGCCGTCGTAGACAGCATGCCAATACCATTACAAAAACAATTCCAGCAGACCCACTGTGACCCAATAACCAAATCCAAAGAAATAAGTTGTAGCCAGTTCCGTAGAGTTTCGGCTTTGTCGAGCTTTTTTTTTCTTTGGCTTCGTTCCCGAGAAGCTCGGCTTTGAAAAATCAAACCCGACAACCATCAAAGCCGAGACCGCAGAACCATCTCGACTTGTTGAACACCTCTGGAATTCATATACCAACTAAGCCACTTCACTTAATCGTAGTCGTGTAATAAATAAATAAAGGACTTCTCGTAATAAACTTCTCGCCATTCCATTCTCGACCCACGAAATAGACTCCAGTACGAGCCTTTTCAGTTCCTGGAGAAAGCGACACAGTTCCCTCCACTCTTCGAGGTAGATCAATATCCGACACCGCTTCAATCCTTGACAAAAGGACCTGCACCACCGCGAATATCTATTGAATTTAATGTTGACCACCTGGGAAGTGGGCCGAGGCAGGTTTTATCCTTTTTTCACTTTGTACAGTACAACCGACTAGAGACTTGTCACCTGCCCAAGTGGACATGAAGCGACAATAGCTTTAAACTTGAACTAGTTAGATTGTCTTTGTAGTGTAAGTCATTGATTGACACCCTAGTTAATATCTTGAAGAGAAACAGGAAAGAAAGCAAATTGAAAGAGACAATATCGATATTGAGCATTGCGGGTCAGAGTCAGGCTCATTAGGCTGGGAAACAAACTTCAGACGCACCAGTTAGTCTTTTGATATCATCCATCACATCAGAAATCAACGGAAGTACGCCACGCGCCCATGATCGCCAACGCCGAAAACCAACCCTATGACCCGTCCATCCTCAGTACAGATAAGGGACCCAGAGTCTCCTTTCTCCACGAATGGGCGTTTGCCCGAATCGCAGATAGTGTATTCGTGTGTGTGAGAGGATTTGTAGACCCTCGCTTTAGGGTCCCATGCTCGGTTAAGGCAACACTCTGCCAACTCATTGTAAAATCCCTCAGTCCGTTCGGAAGATCTGCCTGTTTTATACAGAATTTGGAGGATCTCTTCTGAGTCCAGGCGGGATCTAGTCGAAACAGGCAGGGGAATAGAGGTGGGGCGGTAGTTGAAGGGACGATTGATGTTCGAGAGTTCTTCTTCAAGTTCAAGTTGGCTCTCGGGGAGTCGCTCAGGCCTGATTTGGATAATGGCCCAATCCATGATTTTCTTGAATCCGTCTCTGCCAGTCACATTGCGAGATAACCCACTCCCACAAAACGTATGTCCGAGTGGAAGCCGGTCATTAACCAACAGATTCAGGAAAGATGTTCTCTGGGCTTCCATGACCTGAGAGGTCTTTCGCAGTTCTTCGGTGATATCGCTCGTCTGGAGGGGATATAAAGTCGTCACTTCCGCCTTCAATCGCTTTGGCTAATTCATCCAAGTGTTGAAATTCAGGAGTTTTTCGGATTTTTATTTGCCGTTCTATCCTTGAGATGGTGCTATGGACATCAAAACTGGAAGGATGTTCAACTCGGAGAAGCCGCTTTGCAGAAGGATCGTTGGGAGCGACTGGATTGGTCTCCCACTTTGAAAAACAATCCTGTGCACCATTGATTCCGATGAGGTTTGATCGGTGTTCTGAAGGAGGACAGACGGAGTGGAAACGGGTTAGTCCGTATGTTTCCCAGACTTCCTCGTTATTTGAATCGAGAAACTTCAGCTTCACGAGTCCCCCGAGAGTGGAAGAGCCAGCAGAGCTGTCTTGGATACCGATGCTAACACCAGGTTTAGGTAGCCTAGTACACACACTGACAAGGAGTTCCGGCCCAATTTCAGTGGTCTCAGTAAAACGAGTGATAGGACAAGCTCTCATGAAAACAACATCTACATCCAGAATCGCTTCTTCACGGCGAATCCTTTTAACCAATTCGGCGGGATGATACCTGGTGTTTACTTCCCATGTTGAGGCAGTCACGACCTTGTTACCTACCTGATTAGGTACAGTAGTACTCAATAACATTCATTCCTTCCTAATGTTCTTTCTCTTGCCTTCCTCAGTCCCCACCTGGGCACCTATTGTATTTGTATTAATCCTTAGGGTCGTTGAAGCCTATCCTAGGGTACCCTAGACCAGGCAATGCATAGTTAAATATTGATACAGCGCCTCTCAATGGCGGGGGCAACTCGATGTTTGGAGTGTTGGAAAATGTACAAGATTGAAAATAGTAAGCCTGAAGTTAAGTATTGCCAATTGGGCGCTAGAATATGTCTAACTTGAATAAAAAAATAAACTGATGGGGAAATTTGCGTAGATATGTGGAGAGTGTACAGTATAGTGTCTAGTTCCATCATTCAGCGATGACGCTGTGCCATAATTAGCTAATCGGGCTCGGCCCCGTAAACAGCCATGTCCGGCTTCCCCCCAGTCGCTCCACCTTCAACTCACCCCCCTCCCCTTTCAGCAACCATGTCAAACAAGAAGATAGAGCAATGGGAAATTGAGCGGTACTGGGAAATCTTCGCTTCCCTCGCGAATGGCCAGGCCCACCTGAACAGCTCCCAGGCCGCCTCCGTACTGCGCAACAGCCGCTTGCGCGATGACCAGCTCGAGAAGGTCTGGGACATTGCGGATGTCGACGGTGATGGAGAGCTCGACTTTGAGGAATTCTGCGTCGCAATGCGCTTAGTGTTCGACCTTGTCAATGGCGTACGCATCTCCCTTCCTTTCCCTTATCCCCCCTATACTGCAGACTCCCCTCCCCCACACCAGCAGAGGTCACCCATCCACGTTTACTGACCCAACAATCACCCTGCGCAGGAACTACAAGAAGTTCCCGCCGTCCTGCCAGACTGGCTTGTCCCAGAATCAAAGTCACACCTCGTACACGCCACGCGGGCCCTAAGCGGCCGCCCCGAACAATTCGAACGGATAGAAGACGAGGACGATAGCTTGGGCCTCAAAGATGGGTTCGAGTGGTACATGAAGCCAGCCGACAAGGCCAAATACGAAGAAATCTACAGCGCAAACCGTAACCCGCGTGGCCAAACAACCTGTCCGTACCCCGTCTCCCACAAATAAACCCCCGCATATACATTGATACCAGATGCAATAATTCAAATCAGAAGCTAACTTGTGGCGGGTCGTGTTTAACAGTCGAATCCCTACAACCCCTATATGACTCTCTCGAGGTTCCCGACACTGATATCCGCTCCGCATGGAACCTGGTGAATCCCTCCGCCGGACCAGCTATTAATAAAGACGCTACCCTTGCCTTTTTGCATATCCTCAACTATCGGCACGAGGGGTACAGGATTCCACGTGCTATCCCCGCATCCCTGCGCGCTTCGTTCGAGAACAACCAGATTGATTACCAGGTTGACAATGCGCCGGCTCAGCGGTGGGGAACTGAAGGCAACGTCGAGACGAAAAGCGGGCGGAAAGCGAAGTTCGGAGATTCATATCTCAGTCGACTCGGGGTTGGCGGCAAGGGATCATACCAGCCCAAGGGCACGGACTTCAGCGAAACGGTTCAAGATGAGGAATGGGAGAAGGTCCGACTTCGTCGAGAGCTGGCTGAGATTGAGGCAAAGCTCAATTCTGCAAACCAGGCTTCTGATACTAGACGCGATCAACCACGTAACGATGGTCGGCCCAATTGGGTATTGGTCAAGAAGGAAGCTCTTCAGTTGCTGGAATACAAGGAGCGAGAGCTTCGGGAGCTGCGCGAAGGTGTGGGTCGGTCTAAGGATGGGCAGGACTTGGAGTCCGCACGGGGAGATGTGCAGGCTGTGGCGGAGCAGGTTGAAGGGCTGAAGAGCCATTTGACTCAGCGTAAGGGAGTTCTGGCTGATATTCGTCAGCAAGTTGAAGAGGAGAGGTCTCGTCGATAGATGGGCGAGGTTTATAGTGCTGAGACCCCCATTTTTTATGCTGGGAAGTTGTATTGGTTGCATCGTTGTCCCTCTTTTCTCTGTACAGCCATATTCCTGGAGAGGAGCTACAGGCGCTCAATGGATTCTTTTTAACATCACTAGCGAAGACTATAGTGAATTAAATACTCAAGTCTAGTCCTTTTAATGTCTGAGTAAACAAGACTTTATCTTAAAACTCTAGTAGTAGGCCACCCCGGATGATAATGCGACCGAGTCCAAAACTTTGTTTAACTCGATCTTGGGAGCATAACTAAGACTCGGACCCGTGGATTCAAACTACTACAACTCGAATAGTAGGATATATGCAGACCGCAGAAAATAGATACACGCATGTGCATAGGTGAAATAAAATTAATAAAGACCCAAACGTAAGGTCGAATCAAGAGTTCGCGAGAAATAACACCATCTAATCGTACAAGACAACATCACCATTAAAGGCGACACAGACACAGCCTTCGAAGGCTCACAAATACACAGCTTGAACAAAAGCACAACTCCCAGTAATCAATCGTGCTGCAAAATTCGCCAGACAAACATCAGACGAGCCCGAAGCTTTCCGTGCAAGTAGGATGGATAACCCTACCGCCAAAAAAAAAATCGTACAAGCTCAAGCTCAAGCTCAAGATCAAGCTCAAGATCAAGCTCAAGACATCAAAGACTCACCACCATCACGCTTAGTCTCAACAGCCACAAAAGCATGTCCAGTCTTATCCAGACCCTTCTCAGCACGGGTATAAGCCTCCTCACTACGATCCGTGAGGATAGCAAGTTCCTCATCAGAAAGAATAGACTGGTCATTAAGTTCAAACCGCTCAAATTCATCCTCACCAAGAGCCTGCCGCAGATCCTCCATTTCCTGCGCACTGGCATTAGTATCCAGCAACGAGCGGAATTTACCCTTCTGGATAACCAGACGCTCAAGTCGACGCTTCGAGTCCGCTTTTTCTAGCAATGTCTGTTCGACGGTGCCCTTTGTTGCTAATCGGTAAACGATCACGGGTTTCTTTTGACCGATGCGGTGTGCGCGATCTTGGGCTTGGAGATCTTGTTGTGGGTTCCAGTCTGAATCGAAGAGGATGACGGTGTCCGCGGCTGTAAGGTTGATACCTTGTCCACCGGCACGAGTACTGAGTAGGAAAATCTTATGGCTTTTGTCGGTGTTGAATGCTTTGATCTGGTCTCGGCGGTCGGATTGGGCCATGGCGCCGTCGATGCGACAGCATGGCCAAGAGCGGAGGTGTGTGGCCCATTCTTGGATGATGTCTAGTTGTGTCTTGAACTGGGAGAAGATGAGGATCTTGTGTCCTCTTTTCAGGAGATGTGGGACCAGTCGATCCAAGAGGAGCATCTTTCCAGAGGCTGATACCAGTGTTTCGTCGACATCGGATGTTTCATCTGTCCAGGGCCAGTAGAAGTTGTGCGGCGAATTGCAAGCTAGACGAGCCTGCAGAACGGGGTTTTGCATCTTCTTCTGACCGATTTCCTTTTCTGTGGGGGTTGTCAGTTGGAAAATCATTTAAATGGGGTGGGATGGGACGAACTGGCAAGCTTCATCGTCTCGGCTCTTTCGATTTCTTCAAGCTCGGTATCGCTTGGTTGGACCTCCTCTTCCTCAATCTCGATTCCCTTGTCAAGCATGCGCAGCTTAGCGTCGAACTCCCTGTCGCCCATCTCCTTATAACTTTGAGGACCGCGGCGTCGGCGACTAGAGGCAGTGCTGGTGCTGCTAGGCGTGGCTGATTTACTTGATCGGACGCTTTTGTTGGGCGTCTCGTCCTCGCTGCTTTCCCGTCGGCGCTTTCGACTTGAAGAGCGAGAGAGGCTTTGACTCTTAGCTGTCAGTCTTTCTAGTGCCTTTGTTTCAAGGTACTGTCGCCCCGTGCCGCTGAGAATCTCTCTGTATAGCTCCTTCTGCTCCGATGTGAGAGGAGCATATAAGATGTACTCGCGTTTCTTCGGAAGATCAGTTTCCACATCGGTCTTGACTCGTCGGAGAAGGAAGGGTTTCAAGATAGAGTGCATGGTAGTCACAAGATTTCGCTTTCGACGTTCAAGAAGTTCCGCTTTCCCACTATCATCGAGGACGGATGAAAAGTCGAACCAGCTCTCGAAACTGTTTAGGTCATCAAACACTTCTGGGAGGAGGAAATGCAACAAGGACCATAGTTCGGAGATGTTGTTTTGCAATGGCGTTCCCGTAATTAATAGCCTATTGGCAGACCGGTAGGCCATCAGTTCCTTGATTAGACGACAATTCATATTTTTCAATCGATGGCCTTCGTCCTATTTCTTTGTTTAGAATCTTCAATATCAAGTACACGGCCAAGGTTAAACTTACCACCACAATGTATCTCCACTGATACTGACCAAGGAATTTACGATCGTTCATACAAATCTCATAAGAAGTACAGACAATAGGGAAATTCATGTCTCCCTGGTTCCGCATCTTCATATGCTTGTCTCGCAGTGTCGCACGCTCGGTTTTGGAACCGTGATAAAGAACAGTATTAATCCCAGGGCACCATCTCTTGAACTCATCTACCCAGTTACTGACTGTACTGAGTGGGGCAGCGATCAAGAAAGGTCCGGAAACGTTGTTTTCCTTCAAGAAAGCAATCATTGAGATGGCTTGAATGGTCTTACCCAGTCCCATCTCGTCAGCTAGAATGCCAGAAAGACCATTCATCCACAAGGTCTTCAGCCACTCAAGACCCTCCAGTTGATACGTCCGCATCTTGCCACCCGTGATAAGTGTCGGCTGTTGGGTTGCAACCAGTTCTTGCTCTCCGATGGCAGTTGGCTTCGACTCATAGTCATCTGCGGCCTGCTCCAGTACTTCCTGTACAGTCGGATTGTCTTCTTTAACCTCCACGTCGGCCTTCTTGAAGTAGCTTGAGATGGTTCCACCTCCACTTTTCCTTGTTAAGCGACCCCTTCTTTGTGTCGGTGCATCATCGGCATTCGGCGTATCTTCAGCGGGCGAGATATTTGAATTGCGATTTCTCGTGGCACGACGGTTGGTAGTTGTGGTTGCTGCAGCCGGTTTCTTTTTCTCCTCCGCAGCCGATTCTTGACGTTTGATTGCTCGCTGCCGAGCTTCCTCTTGTTGTTTTTTCATCTTGTCCGACATAAGAGCGACGAATAACTTGAGGAGATAGCCAATTAGAAAGTGATCACTTCGGTGTTTAGATTGGGTGATCTCGGTGGCTTACTGAACTACTCTGCAACAAGTGCATCAGGCCCTTGGCTTTGGTATCCATGCCTTCAACATCCTCCTCCGTCTTCTCTGCTGATTGGTCCTGCGCACTGTTCGTCTCATTGTCTGACCCAGTTTTGGTCTCGCCATTCGTGAGTTCAGTCATTGGAGACGAGGGCAAAGTTGATTCAGGCTGGTGGGTGCCGGCCCGAGAATCGGTTGGGGTGACCACTGGAGATTCGACAGATGCCATTATTGCGGTAGGTTTGGTGTCGATTGGAGTTGAGGGTCCTCGGATGGGGGAGAAATCACAAGTCGGATAAGGGTCCTATGCTAGGACGTCATTCCCAGGGATGAGAATTCTCACCCAAATCAAGATTTCACCGACTGAGCACACGAAAATGTTACAATATAATCAATCGAGATTGGGAATAATGACACAATGATGCGATCGATCAGTTTCGTCTCGATCCTCGTCGAATGTCTGGGAATAATATGATGAGATTCCTTGTAGATATCGATCTCGAGGGGCAACTAATGGATGGAAGTCGCGCGCGAGACGCGGATTTTCGCGTCGGCGCACAGACCAAGTTTAGATGGACTACAACGAACAACGTCATTTGCTAAAGACATTACTGTACAGTATACAGTAGATCCAACTTGAAGTAGATAAAGAGGATATGTAGTGAGATTATTGCAGTCGTAGGTACAGCTTGAGCTATTGAAACATTCAATCACATAAATCACCCCATTTCCCACTGCGACTTGAATTTTTCTTTGTTGTCGTTGTCATCTTGCATAACTAGATCCCATGAAATTCGCTTGTCACCCGATCTCAACAAGCCCTTCCATACATGCGACGATTGCTCTCGTACATCCTACCTTTCTCTCCAGTCAGCTCGTTGCAGTCATACATCCATTGATCTTCCGCCTGATATGAAGCGGGGATGGTGTTATCGGAGAAGTTGAAGCTGGGCGCCCGCTGGTCCTGGCCACATCCTGCTGTCACTGCTTTGGACTGATGAATGATTGGCGAATGTATGGGAAAGGCCCGGCAGATCAGGTATGTATTCGTCCGAGAATCCATTGTGAGGATGGATGTATGATGTCTCGTCGCAAAAGCCCGCTGGATACCTTGAATGGCTACTGGCTTCCATGAACGGGGTTTCTATTGTCTCGGTCTGGCCCTTCAGCTTCTCCCTTTCATATTCTAGTCGCGCTTCTTCGATTTTTCGCTCGTAGCGAGATTGAGATCCGGATGGATGAACATCATGCAATGACCAGCATCCACCTAGAGAACGTTTCACTGGGTCATCACAAAGTTGAGAGACTTGCTGGGCTCCATCGGCTGTCTTGCAGGGTGTTTCATCGCAGCCAGGCAATGGCACATGGGGTTTTCGCAACTCAGCCTTCTGAAATTCAACCCTTTTTGCCGTCTCCACCAGTCTCTCGAATGGCTGGTCGCGGTAAGCGAATGATAACCGGGCCTCCTGCCTTGACCCAACTTGTACTCGAGTCGACTCAGAAACATCCAAGGGCGAAGACATTTCCTTTCGAGCATGTTCTCGGTTCCTGATTCGAGTGCCTTGAAAACCATCGCGAAGGTAAAATGGGGTATGCTCTTTCCAATAGTTGAAAGGATTAGGATCAACATCGCCTCGGAAAGAATCTCGTGGATTGATGGTCGCATACGGACCTTTCTTGGAACACATATTTTTGACGAAAGAGGGCATTTTTTGAAATGATTTACCAGGGGCGCAATCCCGAAGCATCCCCTGAGAGTTGATGAACTTGTTTTCTGGCAAGGTCCATTCATCACTCCATTGAAATCGCTCAGGTAGTTCATGATTTCCAATGTGATTAGCAGAAGAAGAAAGATCAGCCATAGGACTGCACCATTCCCCTGCAAGGCCCTCATTGAGCTTGCGCTTGCGCAGAAACTTTCTCGCTGCCTGAATATCATCTGGCCGGCAGAACTCGAGTTTTGGATTGGTTGTCTTAAGGATCTCTTTGGTGGTCTCATCCGTTTCCTTCGAAACCTGTTGGAGGACGGACTGATGGGGCACATCGCATTGCTTGACAATGCCTTCGTCAATTTTCATGATGTGGATCAGCTGCTTCTTCCTCATCTGTGCCAGAGCTTTATCCTCCCGGGAAATCTGCTCGTTGCTGGTCTTGAGATAATGTGCCAGTTTGGCTCGGTCTTCGCGGTTAATCTCTAGCCTCGTGCACATATTTTCCCAGCTGTAAAATTTGAGCAGGTTAAAGGCAATCTCGAGCTGAATTGCTGGACTGAGGTTGCTCCAGAGAGGGTCAACCGTCTATTCGAGCATAGTCAGTACCGAAGAATAGAACCGGAAAGTTCAAAAGTTGCTTATTTCACTTACCTTCAGACCAAGAGCCCTTTGATCATCCGTAGACTCATCATCACTGTCAGAAAGACTTAGGTTATCTGTCTCATCGTACTCATCTTCGCATGCAGCTTCCATTGCAACCATATTGCTTTCACAAGTTGGATTAAACCAACGATTACTCGAGGTCCAGTCAACAGCTAACTGAGCCGGGGGTTGTATGGATCTGCTATGGTGTGTTTTTCGACGCTTGGTTCGTGGCTTGGGGAGAGTTGAGAAAGTCGCAGGGGGTAAGGTCGGATCAAATTCAGCAATCTCAGGTTTGGCTACGATCTTGACCGCACGACCAGATGATGGGAGATTTTGAGAACCTGGATTCGCCACATCAGTCGCTGTCGATGATTCTCGCGCTTGGTGCATTGATGTAAAGAGGGCCGAGGTTGCTGTCTCGGGCTCCCATGCACCAAACCTCGCTGGCGCACGGATAGAACAACGTAGTTGTCTTTGAATGGCCATTTTGATTCCCCATGCTTAAAGAAGATGGAATAGAGGGACGTACACCATGTAAGTGAAAGACCATATATGCATGGAGTTTCAGCGCTGGGAATAAGCCAGTAAAGATAATGCGTTGTTTCCGAAGTTTCAGTGAAAAGAAGACAGCCTTCGTATCCGAAATGCGAATATAAAGAATAGGATCGAAGAGAAAAAGGCCCAGGGTGTAATATGAAGGGTCGAGATAGAGTAGTGGCGATGTGAAATGATGGGAGGATAGATTTGATAAAGGAGCGGCACGATTCAGAAAGCAGAAGAATACCTGCGACAAAAAAAGTAAAATAAAAAGACGCTTGTAGGGAGTGTGAGAGAAAAGGTCAAGTCACACGAATGAAGTAAGAAGAGAAGAAGAACAGAAGAGAAAAAGAGGAAGTATGAGGAAGTATGAGAGGTGAACTTGAAGTCACTTGATTTTGGCCGAGAGAGGAAGGCTCTGACCCGTTTAGGAGGGTATTACCTAGGGTAGGCAGACAACACCGATGAAATACAGTGACTTGAACTTGAACTTGCTACTCCCGAGGTCTGGTTTATTAGTAGGCTGAAATTTTTAGTTATTGGAAGAAAGAAATTCTCATATTTTAAGCCCACAAGGTATAAGCCCACAAGGTATAAGCACTGGCATAATCTTGGATGGTTGGAAATTTACCAGATCTACAAGTTTCAAGTGGTATGGGTCGCAGCTATTTCCCACATAGTATTGTTGAAGCGGGTAGTAGTATGTAGTAATGAAGCAGTCGAGAAATACTAGTTGAAGAGTGTAGAAAAGGTGAATTGGATAGAAATTAGTTCATACAATGAACATGTTACCAAAGAATCAAAGGAAGCAAAAAGAAAAGCTGGGTATTTCCGCAAAGAACAAACGGGTACCATTTAGCCATAAGGTTGCGTATCATTGGAAAGTCCATTGAGAAATAGACTCAAAAGAAAATCGAAAGGGAATTTGCGATGAGCTGAATTCCAGATCCAAGCGCCAAACATAACCCTGAGACCGAGTCCCACCCGAAAATAGAAAAGCCCTCCAGTATGCATAGTAGAGAGCAATGAAGCTAAAGATGACGATTGATCCCTACTCTAGGTACTTAAGCCACCCGGTCCTGGAAAGGAGCCATTGGCTTACGATCCAAGAGGGAAGCAACATCATCGTCAACTTCCATTTCACAATCAACCATTTGAGTCTCTTCCAGCTGGCGATCCGCGAAGCTTCGCTTCTTGGCGAGCATGACAGGGGGTACAGGTGGAGGTGCGAGGGTAGCAGCTCCACTTTGAACACTTCCACGCCGAGTTCGCTCCACATCGCGCTTGGCGGCAAGGATAGATTCAAACGAAAGGAGGATGTGTAGCATGGGGTCATCGATCGAGATGCAAAAGCGACGTTGTTGAATCATCCGCATTGCATGTGCTGTATCCATGTTGAGCATGGCCATGATATAGGCGATTACCACACTGGCAGAGCGCTCATTTCCAGACTCGCAGAAAACGAGGACCTTTCTCGGCCGCGACGGATCAATTTGCATGTCAGTAGTGGAATTTGAAGGCATGTCCACACCTGCAAGATGATCATTAATACGACGAATTGCCCTTGGGAGCGTAGATATGAGTTCTTGGTTATCAAGAACATCAATGGTGTCGGTCACGATGCCGAGCTCCGCGGCGGCCCTGTCACCGGAGACTAGACGCGCGTGGGCAGAGTGTGTATTCCGGATTCCAAGAAGCAAGGTAAATCCCTGGGCTCGCAGGGCGTCCCGATCACGCAGAAAGGAAGAAGGACCCAGGGCAAGGAATGGAAAAATGAACTGGGCCTCGCGGCGCATCCCGTAATTCCACTGTGAGAACTTAAAGCGACGGGTAAAGCCATCAAGGTTTGCGAGGTTGAAAAATCCCGGACAGATAAAATCACCTTCTGCAAAGTGATGCGTGCTGGGATTGAAAACCTTGGCGTCAACTACAACGACATCACTGCCATCGTCCTCATCATAAGCATCGGCTAGTGAACCGAACAAGCCATTATGGGGATCACGTCCGTCGGCAAGCTTGGGTACCGTAGCATAATCCTGAGTGCGAACATAATGTGCCTCCCCATTCATGGACATGGGAACCTCGGCGGATAAAGGCATAGTGAGAGTGAGAGGGAGTGAGAATGAGAGTGTGTAGATGCGCAGAGCCGCAAAAAAGAGCCCAATCAAAGTATGAGAAATGGAGTGTAGAGTGAACGAATCAGAGATCGATCGAGATGAGGCGGAATGAAGTGAAGACTTCAGTATTCATGACTTCCAATGCTTCAACTCTAGGGTGCCCCGGTCCCTCTGATCGCTGGGCGCTCTCAAGAAGCTCACGTGCGCAATTGTGGAAAGTGGAAAAGACCGTCAAGTCTATAGAAGGAGTGACCCGTCAAGGGCAAACGGCCATTGCCTGTCGAACTTGGCCCGATCAAGCTGCCTGAAGCTTTCCCTAGGGCTTCTTCGCGCAGTTCAGGCTAAATTGATCTTCTTGAAGCCCAGATCAATGAGCCCTCGGTGTAGTTCGATGCAAGACCTTGGCGGGTAGCGAGGGGAGGTTGGATTTAGGTGGTCAGAGGCTTAGGTAATTCACGTAGATCTCAGCGTCATCCAATGATCCACTTCAGGGACCAGTATGTAAAACAGTGCGAGCATAGATAACGTGTTGAATTTCCTTTTGGAATGGAACTAACCATTGATTGGACCAAATAAGAATTTAAACACTTAGCTTTTGTATGCCCGATAAGGATTGATGATGCAGGGTAGTACGGATGGGATCTGGAGGGAATACCTTAGGGTACGCTAGAGTAATCCTAGTCCCACGTAGTGCAACTCTTGAGCCGCATAGAATAGGAAAGCTGCACCCTATATACCGCTAGCATGATTCTAGGGTTAGTTAGTACCAGAGTATTATAAGTGGTGCTAGTAGACTCTCTTATCAGATTATACAACAAGATATTTTGGTTCTCCAAATGTGATCTTGAAGCTATTCAGTAAATCCCGGCGGTACCATGCAACCAGTTCGAAGTGCTAGTAGTGATTGCTCTAGCATGACTATCAGACCACTACCTAGTTCAATAAGAATTCTTCTGAAGAGCATGAGAAACCGAAATTCCGGTCCCGAGACTTGTAGCAATCATCGAAAACTTGAAGTAATGTTGACAAAAGGGGTAAACCATTCCATCGAATGGGGTAAGGTAAAACTTGAATCCAAGCCAAAATCAACTACTCTTGTCAACTTTTGGGCAACTTTCAAAAAGACTACGACTCGTACCCTACACACGCTAAAACAGGGTATACCTACTATGCGACTCTCGTGCCCTGCACTAGTATGCCCTGACCTCTCGGAGTGACACGGAGTAATAGCATGATTCCAAATCACAGCTTATGCAGAGCCTCCTCCAGCCCAAGCCCCAATGAAGTCGGGACTCACAGCCTTCAATAAGAGCTTGGAGGTTGAGTCAACCCGCTCCGTTTCCATTCACGCTTACACGATCACGAACTGTCCGAGTCCGAGTCCGAGCACGAGCGGGGACTGGATCCAGCGAGTCCCAGTCGTTTACCCCATCAGGTAGTATATCAAATACCGAGTTATCCGCCTAGTACTAGGCATCGTGGGTGTACGCATGCCAGTGCTACCTGCCTTGCCCAGAAGCTAGCCCCATCCGAGTCCCATTTCATCAAATCCCACGCAAGTTCCAGAACCATTCCTATTCGAATCCCCGCGCAAGGCTCAGGCTCCTACTAGCTCCACTCCAGGATAGCAAGTTAGTGTCGATGACCGGACTTGACCCCTAAAGCCGAGCCTGAGTCCATCATCACCCGTAACTCCAACACCAAATGACTCGCGTTTGTCATCAAATTCACGACTCCTCACCGTGACTCATTCGTATCCGAAGGTTGCCGGCTCGTGGATTCTAGGCATAGACCGAGGATAAGGCTTGAGGCTTGAGGCTAGACCTGGGTATGATGGGGCCGGGTCTCCGGTAGGGTCAATATAGTACTAAGTAGTATCTGCGTGCATCATTGGGGGCCGGATCGCACCCCTCCCCCTGGATGCCTGAGGCTGGTTGCCTGGATTTTAGTTCCCACATGGTTGATTCGGCGGGGTGTGGCTGGTGTTTTATGCTTACATAGTTACTAATTTGACAAGGTGAAGGGTTGAGGGCCTAATTTTGCCTGAGTATTTACAGTACCTAGTATGGTATTCAGGTAGTGAAGCAAGGTGTTATTTTGTATTCACTGGAGGCCGAAGCTCGAAGGATGACAGCTTCTAACCCAGTGGGCGAGTGTTATTACAATAGACAGCAGTGGAGTGCAATTTCGAGCCAACGCATGAATTCAATAAACACCAATAATACACTGTACTATCATACAATTTGTAGTTGAAAGGGAGACTATTCATCACAACTTCGCCCAGAGACGAGAGTTTCCATTAAAGAGATATTACAAACAAAAGAAAGGTTGTTGAAGCCCTCCATCGAAGAGACGAAAAGGAAAAAAAGTGTTGAGAAATGAAAATAATATCAGACAAAAGGACTGCGTACACCAGGGTATATGAAGCCACCCAACAAAAAAAAACTGATACCCACTGGGGAAAACGGGGATAACGCCTGACTCTTGAGGGTGTCAAGCAAACATAAAAACGCCATAAAAACCATATCGGTTGCGCTGGTACCATTATGTACCAGACCTCGCAAAGCCGAACCCAGATGCAGGGCAGAAAGCCAAAAGGGGGAAAGTGAAGAAGGAGAAAAGGAAATGTCCCAAAGTCCTAAATTCTTGCTTTGGTGAACGCCCGTAGAATGCGACAGAAAGGGGAAACACGAATTAAGAGAAATGTCTGCCCTCCATGGCTAGACCTGGGGAACGGCGGCCTGAGGAACAGGAGAAATCGCTTGCGAAAGTGATTGAGGCTCCGGGTCGGGTCCTGGAGGCTGAGGGATGGCGTGCTGTAAGCTAACCACGATGCGCTCGAGATCCAGAAGTCTTTGGTCCTTTTCTTGAACCTCGCGACGCAAACGCTTAATCTCGCTGTGTAGGTCGATGGTGTTTTCATCGGTCTCGGGAAGCTCTCCAGTAGGCGACTCGTCATGTCGGCGCTTGACACCAGCAGCTGGGAGAGAGTTGGATCGGACACCGTCCAGATCATTTACGCGATCCCATGGGCTATCGACCATTATGGAAGGACCCTCATCGGTGTGCATATGCCGGCGACGAAGATGTTCTCGAAGGTTCTCCTGGCGTGTAAATCCATTTCCAGTGCTTCGGTTACAGTCGCCGTAGGGACACATCAAAGGCTTCTTGGCATCGGTATTCTTTTTGTGGACTTCGCGCTGATGGCGAAGGAGGCCGCCAGAGTAGGTGAAACCTTGAATCTTATCGCATCCGGGCTCGAAGCACTTGTAGGGACGGTCATGTTTATCCATGTGTTTGCTAGATATGGAGGTTAGCAGATTGAACAAACGCGCCTAGAGTCGGACCAGGGGAGAAGGGAGTTTACTTACTTCCATTCACATGGACGACGGAAGGTCGGAGGCGCATTTTGACAATCAATATGGTCGCAATAAATCTGGCCCTCGGCGTTCTTGGGGGGATCACGGGCGCGTCGAACAGAGAGGCGTGGGCGCGTCCCCTCCACTTGGTGATAGCCGAGGGGATTGGGTGCGGGTTGTTCGTTCATTCTGGCAATTGACGACAGCCCTTCCTGGGCGTGGGCAGAAGCAAGGACAGAAGCAGCGGTCGCGCCGTGCGTAACTTCACTTCGGGGACTAGGATAGTCAGACCCGTCTCCCATTATCCAAATCGCGTTGTTGTGTTGTTGACCCCACACTTAACGGGGATGGGGGGAATTTTGGGGGGAAGAGGAATAGGACGGGCAGATGGAATGAGCAATACCGGCAAGACGCGTCAACCGATGACTTAGAGGAATGATAGAGGATAAAGGAAATGAGCAGGAAGTAGAGGAGTGAACGAAATCCACGAGGAAGTCAAAGGATTCAAATAAAAGGAAGTTGGAGAAGCTGGTAGTTCCAAGGTATTGGGTGATGTAGATGGGAAGATTGCCAAAATTTTCAGGTAGCAATGAAAGTGGGTGCCTTAATGCCTTTTATAACCGGTGCATTAGGCAAGGCCTGCTGAGTTTGCTGAGTATGTTGGTACCGTATGGTATGGTAATTCTTATATAAGCACGCTTGCGGCAAATTCGTGGCGCAGGTGGCGGGTAATGTTGATGTGGCGCGGGGATTGCCGATACAGTGTGGGCTACCAGGGTAAGAGTAGCTGAGATATATGTACACTATATGCACGATGATCGAGCAAAACAAGCAACTTTCGGAGTACGCGAACAGGGGATGAGTTGTCTTTTAAACACCTTCTCCACCACTTCCACTACCATCACCATCCTCATCTCAGCCTGACTGGATTGTGGCGACAAGCCAACAACAACCAATGACTCATACTACGGAACTAGAATTGCTAGCGGGAGTCGCTTTGGGTCAACATCAAGAGTCTACCGGTTATCAGGCAGCCATGCCCCAGTGAAAAACTTGTCTGCAGAGTCGATCGCGCATGAGAGGATCGCCACGGCCCTGACAAATACACAGTACATACTGTACGCATCTGTGTAGAAGCGTCGGGAATCGCGACGGTGAAGACCCGGGGCTAATATCCATCCGTGTGGCGGTGTAGCTGCACGTGACACCTTGCATTAAAAACCATGAGATCGAAAGGCAATCAGGCACCAAAATCGGCCAACGGCCAAATTAAGCGCGCAATAGAATGGCTCCATTTTGCGCACTTCGTTTTTTCCCAGTACAGTTGGGCACCCGACAATTTAGGCTGCCATGAATTTGGTTTTGAATTTGATCTGCCAATACCGATGGATTCATAGTACATCCTATATGGAATTGAAAACACTTACGAATCTCAAAGGGCTATGCAAAACTTGAATCTAAACATAGTGTCTAAGAATGCATTGAATGTCTTGTTCATTGCTGCGCAGTGGATACACATCAAGACTAAGTCTATACACCTAGGCTACCAAATTCATACTTGGTCCAGAGGTCTGAATTCAACATCATTCACTGGCACTACACTGGTTAGTGCCCAGGTGTAGTACAGCGCAGAGAGAGCCCAATGGTTATTCATAGTCACTCTTACTGAAAAATCAGCAGCTCAATTCAGGTCTCATTGGAAATAGTGATTGTGATAGAGGAAACATCAAAGTTTCAGCTCGTCCCGTCCAAGACCCTGCCACTGGCCGAGCTCATCCAACACCCACCGAATTTCCTCCGCCACGATGTCTGGGCGTGTCAAATGAATGTTATGGCCACACTCTGGTCGATATACCAGACGCGTATTCGACGAGAGCTGAAGTTGCTCTTCCTTGAGATCCTGGTCAATAGCTGGCAATCGATCCAACAGCCTTCGAAACGCCTCTCGCTGTTCTCTCGTCCCATTGCCCGCCTCAATTCCCGCCTCGTAGATGCGCTCGTAGTCCCGTGTTCCACAACGAATCACACTCACCGGTTGATCCCGCATTACCCGATTCTGAAACTGCTTCTTTGCCCCTAACGTCTGGCAAACTATATTGAGCGTATCAGCATTAGCCTCTGCCCGTGCAGCAACAGCTCCACGTGAAATTTGAATCGCTCGTTCTCTCCATTCATCTCGCGATAATCGTGCCTCTGCTCGTAACCCTGTCACCTGCGCCACCTTGAAATCCCCCAATACCGCCGTGATATCGGGATCCGGTAGACGAAAATAGTCACATTGACGTTCAGTGGAGCCATCAACGAGGACTATGCCGGCAACGTCACCACTCTCGCCTTCAAGATCACCTTCATTGTATAAACCATATAGGTGGAGATACTCTCGAGCAATAATTGCGCCATATGAGTGGGCAACCAGTACCAGGGGAGGTCTTAGCTGCATTGATTCGAGAAGGCTGTGTAATTCTGCTGCCGCTATCACGGCCGGCGACTTCGATGATCGCCATAGAGAATCCGGGGGATCCGCCGGGTCCGAGGTAATCGGAGCTGATTCACTATGACTGAGACCGGAGCGATCATAAAGCAAGGTCCGACAAAATGACGAAACCAGCGGTGTGAGCGCTATGTAAGAAGCTGTGACATCGCCTGCACCGGCGATAAAGATGACCACCGAATCCCGCGGCTGATTACGCGGTGGTCCGGTGACAGAGACCCATAAACTGTGGGTGCCGATGGAGACTAACGATGAACCTGTCTCAATTAACCAGTTTCGATTTTGGGGCGGTGTTGCTGTCATTGCTGGCTGGGGCCCTGGATTTCTGGTTCTAGCTTCTGGGCTTGATATCGGCTCGGAGCAGCGGGTCGTAAGTCTAGCCCTAAATGTCGCGGGTTGCGATTCGCGCGGGTGGGGGTGTGAGCCTATCTGATTTGTGGCTATTGGGGGCCGCTGATCCCCCTAAGCCACCCCGCATTTGAATGATTTCTAGGCTGCTACAAATGCTATATTAAGAAAGTGCAGAATGGAATCTTATCATCGTTTGGTTCTAGAAGACGTTCTTAATGGAGCTTATGCATGTCTGTTTCTGCTGATCAGGGCCCTGATGTGGAAACTAGTCCTACTGAAGTTGCAACTTGCGCGTATGGCTGTGTAGAAACCTGGCAAGTATAGCGCCTTGGCATACAATTTTCTAGTAGTCTCCCCCCACTCAGATTTGCCCAGGTCGCTTCAGTCCATGTCTACTATCCTAGCAAGTCCTAGTGGGGGGATAGTGGGGGAGCCTGGGCACTGGCAGGAGACGCATTTAGAACTGACCGTCGTACTCGTACTGATAGTATCTACAAAGTACACGTTGAACCGGTGGCATCAGAAGGAGAAAGATAGTGAAGCAAAAGCATACTGGCCTTGATTGCGAAAGACGATAACTAGCTATCTGGATAAAAATAGGGTGCTAGGATAAATCGAGCCAAGGGCCAAGGAAAATCGACAAAAGCCGCTTGCCACTAGCTACTAGCTGCTGAATCCAAGGAGAACCGGGCAACCAGCAAGTTGTGTTCAGGCATGGGTCGTGAATTGATCTTTGAGGGACAATGTCAATCGCCGAAAGTCCACCGACTGTCATGTGGGGATAAAAATTTGGCACAATGACAATAATTGTGAAGTGGTAAGAAACCAAAGAGCACCGTAATCATGAGTAGACAAGAACCTCTGGTCTCCTGTACGAGTACAAAAGAGAGGTTAGCCACCCAAAGAGTAGCGGGCTTTTCTTGGCCTCACTGATATGGAGCCCAGGTCGGCATTAGAGAAACTGGACGGGCAGGACTCTGGTGGAAGTAACGCTGACATGTGCGAGATTCTTCTTTCCCAGGATAATAAGTGAAGGCAGATCTGTTGGAGATCGCCTAGACATCAATATGTTGTGGGTTTCTTCATTCAGTCATAGTTGCCCCCAACCTGGCTAGCAAAGGCAGTCGAGACACTGCGGGCATCGTCATCGTCGTGCACATTGACACCAGGGCGGGTTACGCGAATACTGGCAGAGCTACCGCCGAAGATGCTGCCGTTATCCGGAACGCCAGTACGGTAGGGTTCACGCCCACCGGATTCCACGTAGCGCTTTAGACGGTCGGACTGACTGAGACTAGGTTGCTTGCTCATATCATTGATACTCAAGCCTGCCAGACTCACTCCACCTTGATCAGCACTTCTTCCGTCGACGATACTTCCAGTGACATCAGATTCGGTGGCGGCAACAGATTCTCCAGCAACACTGGGGGCAACCTTTGTTCGTCCACCATTGGCGCGACGACCACCTGAAAGAGATGGCCACTGCTCTCCAAAGTTTTGGAACATTGGGGGATATCCAGAAGAAGGCAGACCAACTCCACCGAGGGCAGAAGAGTGGACCGAAGAAACATCGTCGGGGATGTAACCCACAACAGAGCCAGAATCGTGATATTCATTGCGATGACCGTTGCGACCGTTCATAGCTGCGCTGTTTGCATTGGAGGCTTGGTTGAAGGGCATTTGGAATCGCTGGGGACCCCGATAAGCTTGCTTCGGCCGGCTGAATTGAATCAGCGATTCTTGCAGGTTTGACAAAGGTCCTTCAACAAGGCAGTGCTGCTCCTTGAAATGCTGCAAAAGATTGTTCCACAGGGGGTGCTTCGAGAGAACCTTGGGGTTACCAAGAATGACCAAACCGAATCGGGCTCGAGTAAGGGCAACATTAAGACGACGGGGGTCACTCAAGAAACCGATACCCTGGTGGTCGTTGGAACGCACACAAGAAAGGATGATGTAGTCCTTCTCTCGACCTTGGAATGCATCAACCGAGGCGGCTTCGATTTCCTTGTAGTGCTCCTTCTTGAACGTTCCATTGGCCTGCATGGAGCTGACAATATAGCTTCGTTGACCCTCGTATGGAGTGATGATACCGATATCCCTGGGCTGCACGCCTGCCTTGAAAAATCGGGTGACGATTTTCTCGACATTTGTTGCCTCGGTACGGTTAAGATAAGAAGTGCCCGATGCTGAGATTTCTTCGTTGCCTAGGTTGGACCAGAACATCATCGGATTGTCCATCATAGGCCAGGGGAAGTCAACATCACGACGAAGGCGGTCATGAACAGTGATACCGTTCTGTAGAGAACCCTCGTAGAACATGTTCGAAGGGAACTCCGAAAGGCATGGGTGCATACGGTACTGAACATTGAGTCGGATCGGGGAGCAACCCAAGATGACCAGACGCTCGAAAAGAGATTGGTTCAATCCCGCCTTGGCCGCCTTCTTGTTCATAATAACAGGACCAAGCTGTTGATGATCACCGACCAGAACAACTTGCTTACATCCTAAGACCAGTGGAATCATGCACTCTGGCTCGGCAGATTGAGTCGACTCGTCGATCAAAACAGTTCGGAATTTGAATTTAGCCAGACGGGGATCACCTGCACCAACACAAGTGCAGCAAATCACATCCGCATTGTTCAGAATCTCCCGCTCTGCTGAACGGGTCAGCTGTTTCAAACGTTTCTCATCCTGACTAGACAACTCTCCCAATTCTGACTTCAGCTGATTCAGCTTCACTAATTCAATGTTGCTATCATTCAGCTGGACTTGCTCGTGCAAAGAGAGGAACCCGACAGGGGATTCCACGTCCTCTCGAGACTTGGCCGTCACTCGAACAGTTTTCAACCCGGTGCGGTGGATGCGCTCGCAGAGCTGGTCCACAGCAACGTTAGATGGTGCACACACCAACACTGTGCCTCCGTTGATCTTGGCAAGGTGGTAAATAATCGTGGCGGAAGTAACAGTCTTACCAGTTCCCGGAGGACCCTGAATAAGACTCAAAGGTCGCTGCAGCACACTCTTGACGGCATTGATTTGACTACCGTTAAGATCGGGGAGACCAGGAACACTGAACTTCTTAGGAATCTGTGTCTTCATAGGAGCAGCCGCGACCTCGTGGCCCAGAAGACGGTGGAAGATGTAACCCGAAACACTCATTTCATCCACAGCGAAGGTCTTCATAGCGAGTTGCATGCGATCGAAAGATGTCGACTTCCAGACGTAATCGGCGGTGAAGTTGTGCGTGCATTCAGTGGGCACAGACTTGTGATCGCCCTTGGAGCGCAATTCGATAGTAACTTCGTCGGACTGATTGTTTGGAATTTTGATAACGTAGCCGACACCTTCCCACTTAGAGCGTAATTCCCCAGTATACTTCAAGCGCATCTCATCACCAACTGCCAGCTTCACATCTCCAAGTTCGAGTTTGGGAAGGACAAAACTGGCAAGGTGCTTGTTGTTCAGACCAAGATCCCAACGCACAATCAACCCATCTTGAGACTGCGATTCCTTGAGCTTACGGTCATAATCGGCTTCAATTTTGACGAGAGGGCCGAAAATGTTTTGGTACTGATACGCATCGTCGTAGCGCAATAGGACAGGGGCGGGCTCATCATCCACAGCTGTAGCTTTCTCCAAGTCATCTAGGGTTGCCTGGGAGTTCTCCTTCCACATTTCCTCAAGTTTCGCAATCAGCTGCGGGCTGAGATGGCGGGCGCGGAGTTGCTCTTGATCAGTAGGAGCACCCACGAGCCATGGCAGGAAAGAGCGGTCCTCGATGAGTGGTTGCCAGCGCGAGGTATCCCAGTTCATATCCTTAGAGGAAGGCATGGCGGCACATGGCTGTCGACAGAGGAGAACAACAACGGTATCTGACTTGGCGGGGATGAAACCGAGGAGGAAAACATTCTTAGTGCCGCAATTGTAACATTCAAGGATAGTATCGCCGAGTGAAGAGTCCGCGTGGAGTTGAACTTCCTTGTGACGAGCACGGACAAGATGGTTGACAATATGAGAAGAGGAGGTGTTGCCGCGAGCGCTGCAGAACCATTTGTTGCAAGAAAGACACTTCACAACACTGCTAGGGTTATGAATACCACAGTACCTGATAAGAGAGACTAGAAGTTAGCCTAAAATCCGTGATCACAAATGTACCATGTTATTCGAGTATCTACTAACGCGCATGCGTGAGCCGGGAGCTCTTTCTCTTCCTCCGCATATCCCTGGCCTTTTTGGTTTCCGTTGGCGGGGCCGCCAATGGTGCTCTCCAAGTCATCGTCTTCCAGAATATCAGATCCCTCATCTTCATCATCGTGTCGACGTGGACGAGCTCTACCGAGAGCAGCGGCGTCGTTATGATCATCCACTTGGGACTCATCTGCCAACCCTGGGTGATAGGTATCCATGGCGAGTGCGAGTTGCGAGTACGATCGCGAGTTCTCGGGTTGGCCGTAAGTGGTGAAGGAACAAAGAGCAAGATCACTGTGTGAGCAACATGCGTTTAAATCGAAGACGAAATTTCCGAATCGTAATCAAATGAGCGTGGCAGACAATCCGGTCATCCAGTGCGATTCTTAATGACCCGCTCTGACTGTGTGGTGCCTGAGGGGCAAAATGAACGGGGAGAATCTTAAAAAAGTTCAGGTCAGTCAAAGATAGCAAGGGTACACAAAAGGTCTCAGAGACAACTCACTTCAAGTCCAGCTCTTTGTCATGCAAGGCCCGACAAAAGAAAGTCGAAAAGTCTGGGTGAACAAAAAGCCTCTCCGCATCTTTACAGCGGGATTCTCTCTATCGGTGGGATCCCACTACGGCAGGCAGCACCCACCACTAGTGCAATCTCCGGAGTCTGCAGAAAAAAAAAAGTTTGGCCGCCTTTAAAGATTGAAGATCTTCGTGCTATTCACTCACCTTACATTTTACTGTCTTCACAAATTTCTGACTACACGATGTTGGTATGTATATTTATACCTTATTTATCTCGAGAATTCCTCATTCTCACATTCTGACCTGTACTAACTCTTATTTACAGCGCCGTCAAGCTCGTGAACGTCGCGATTATCTCTATCGGAGAGCGCTGTTACTCCGCGATGCCTCCATTGCTGAGAAGCGAGCCCAGCTCAAGGCTTCTCTGGCCTCCGGAAAACCTCTAGATCCCTCAATCGCAAATGACAAGTCGCTTCGGGAAGATTTCAAGTACGATGAATCTAAGGGACAGGATGGTGAAGTGGATATCGACGACGAGTATGCTCTGACTTCCGGTGTCATTGACCCCCGACCTTTGGTGTCTACATCGCGTTCACCTTCTGCTCGCCTCGGTGCCTTTGCGAAGGAAATTCGACTTTTGCTCCCTACTGCCATTCGCCTCAACCGTGGAAACCTCGTTCTCCCCGACCTCGTATCCAGCGCAACCTCCGCTTCATTGACCGATATGATTCTTCTCCACGAGCATCGTGGTACACCCACCGCCCTTACCGTTTCCCACCTTCCTCACGGTCCGACGGCCAGTTTCTCGCTGCACAATGTGGTTCTTCGTGCGGATATCCCCAATTCCGCCCGCGGCACTGTCTCAGAGAGCTACCCCCACCTGGTCTTCGAGGGCTTCACCACCAAGCTGGGTCTTCGTGTGGTTCAGATCTTGAAGCATCTTTTCCCTCCTCGGGAACCTGGAAAGGTTGGAAATCGAATTGTCACCTTCGTCAACAAAGAGGATAGCATTGAGGTGCGACACCACGTCTTCGTCAAGACTGGATATCGGGACGTCGAGCTTGCCGAGGTTGGACCGCGTATGACAATGCGCTTGTTCGAGATCCGTGGTGGTACTCTTGAGAAGGGCTCCAGTGGCGATATTGAATGGGCTCTTACACAATACACAAGAACCAGCAGGAAGAAGGATTGCCTTTGAAGCGCCCACACGAATTCGCATCACGGTGTCGATTGCAGGCGTGAAAAGTTATGGCATACGGGGTTTTTTTTGGGCAACATATTGGTCAATTGACTGGCGCATCGGTGTTATGGATTATTTAAAGGGCACTTCTACAACCGATTCATGTATTTACACTCCCACATTATCTTGATATCAATACCCTACGAGAATGAGATAGCTTGGTGGTAACAACCTCCAGCCTTTCCAAAATGAGAATCTTAAGAAGCTCAAGTAGTAATGATTTCGCTGTTTTTATTTCTGCTTGTTGCCATAAAACTTCAACTTGTCGAAAATGCCATGCAAAGACCAACTTGAATTTTGAACGCAAACACAGTCAGAGAAAAGCATGATGTTTTAAAGGAACAACTTGAACCTTGTCATGAAAGTGACCCTCTTTTGTGTTAACAGACATGCTAGTACTTGCTTGATTGCTTCTGTCGCCCAAATAATCAAAAGCATCATGAATTCAGAGTGCCGCTCTCCTGTGACAATTCCTCCTTCAGTATCCCCATCATCGAGCGAAGTCATTTTTTGGCGATTTATGCAGCGTCCTCCTCTGTTTCCACCTCTTTTGACTGGTTGCTTGTGGAAATACCCGCCCCCATAGACAAGAGAGATGCCAATAACGCATTATTCTGATTCAATTCTTCACAATAACCATCCAGGTCGGCGTCCCCTTGCACAGCACAACTCGAACCATCGGCATTCTGCTCTTTACTTGAACCAACTTGAACTTGAATCTCGGGATCTGGAATTGCTTCTGGCTCCTGGTAGCTTTTCAAGTAATCCGTGAAAATGTTCTCATGGATCTCCACTGTATACCAGCCCTCATGAACAGGCAAAGGCTTGCCTTCCTCATTACATTTAGGTGGTGGCAACTTTCCATTACCTCGATCAGACCATTCCTTTCCCGTCTTCTCCTTAAAGAATTCCAAGAAGACTTTCATCGCGATTGAGAGGTCTTTATCTGGTGGGCATAGGAGCTCGATCTTTTTGGAGCCGGTTTTGCTATATTTAGCATAGGTGCTGTAAGTCGGGCGTGTGGAAAGCGATTCGATGATCTATATTTCAATCAGGATATTGCTATTCCAAGATTCTTCAATTTCTTTCCAAACTTACTGCCAGTTGATATCTTTCTCGATTTCGTGGCGGGTTGCAAGTTCGCACGATGGTTGCTTTCCAGATATCCCCATTATCAGGTTCCTGGTAAGGGTGGCCTGATTGATTTTGAAATCAGTAAAAAGACTCCGTTGAAAAATTACGAATTCGATGCCTCTAAGCGAATTACCTCGATTGGCTCCTTTAGCTTTTCTAGCGCCTTTTCGCGGCGCGAAGGGATCCCCTGTATGAGATATTCCACCGAGTTAGCAATGTGCCCTAGTTAATGCTTGCTAGCCACCACTGAACAGTGAACATTCACATACAAAGTCTTTTGGGTTGAATTGACACCGGCGCAGTCTGGACTGGTGCATCTTTCATCACTGGATTTAGCAGATTTTCCCAGAGAAACGAAGTCTCCTTTAGAGGCCGCCGAGTTTTCGAAAGCAGCGACTCTTCCAGCCAGTCGAACGATACGATCTTGACGGTTTTCAAAGCTTTGGCTGCTTTGACTATCCTCAGTTAGCTGCTGGTCTCGCCGTATTTTGTAAGAGATATTTAATAAAACAACTTACCAAGTTCGACATTCTGCTTGTATGCCTCTTTTGTAGTGATGAGATGTGTTGTTCTGCTGTTGACGTCCCTGGTATACTCGCCGCCATTGGCTCGTACCCATTGAGGAATCTTGTCTGCGCTTTCAAATTTGCCGACTGAGCAAAGTCTGATTCTCTCGAAGGTCTTTCCCATTTTGCTTGCAGGTATTGTGAGATGATGGTGTTGTGGGTAGAAAAGGGAGGCGAGTACAGCAGACTTCGAGGTAGATGTAGAAGCTGGGGTTGATGTGAGGTTCGAGAAGATGATACTGGTACCTACTAGGTACTAGGTGATGGATAAGGAAGAGGTGAGGGGAAAGGTAAATGAGAATAGATGTAGTTTTAGTACGATATTGGCCAATTCAAAAAAGGGAACCCCCGAAAAGTTGAAATTTCTATGAACACTGGAGAATCGAAAGTGAGGTGAGAAGAGAAGTCACCTTCCGAGATACTAACTCATGCAAATGTAAGCTCTATTAAATATCAATCATGAACGAACGCTTTTGGCTGCCTTCACAAAGGCACGAATCTTGTCCAGATCCTGCGAGCCATTTGTTTCAACCCCAGAGCTAACATCCAGTCCCACAACCTTAGATCCAGCCTTGCCGAGCTTCGTAACGGTGTCGACGACATTATCGGGGTTCAGACCACCTGCCAGAATGACTCGCAGACCCTCATCACTCTCAAGGACCTTCTGGACACCCGCCTCTTCAAGTAACTGTCCTGATCCACCTGCGCCGGAATCCAACAACGGAAGTGTGTGATAGGCACGGCGCGCAATACCAATATCACCAGGGGCGAATTTGCGAATAACAGGGACAGGAATCAAGCTTGCCCATTCCAATGGCTCGGAGCCATGTAGTTGAACAATATCAAGGCCCAATTTTTGTTGTTGAGACAGCACGTATGACAGAGGCTGGTTCATGAAAACACCAACAAGCTGGGCGCGAGAAGGATGACGGAGTACATTGACCGAGTTTTCAAACCACTCTGTGGCAGTCGTTTTCGATCCTTGCTCTGAATGGGACGCTGGCCGAGGAGTAGACTTGACAACTTGAGAAATACGTAGAGCTACGTCATCGGGAACTAGTCTTGAGCGGCCCTGGACCATGATAATACCGATCAAATCAGCGCCGGCCTCGATGGCAGCCTTGGCAGCCTCCTCAGACCGGGTGCCACAAATTTTAACCAAGGGCGAGCTTGATGATACTGAAGACTTATCGGTGGATCCACCAAGCAGTTGAGCAACGAAAGCAGATGTGTCTGGAGCACGCATCAAAGCTTCTCCCACAAGAATAGCCTTGACACCCTCATTCTTGTAAGCTTCAACATCCTTGGGGCCCGTAATTCCGCTGAGAGCACACACAATGGTGCTTTCCGGTACTTGGTCCATCAGACGACTTGTGGTACCAAGATCAACTTCAAAGCTAGTCAAATCCCGGTTGTTGACACCAATTACTTGAGAACCCAAGTCGACTGCAATCTTCATCTCCTCGGGGGTGTTGACTTCGACAAGAGGTTCCATTCCCAGGCTGCGAGAGTAGTGATACAATCGAGTGAGAAGCTCAGTGCTAAGCATCTTCACAATCAGCAGCACAGTGTCGGCACCGGCAAGGCGCGCTTCCAGAATTTGGTATTCATCAAAAACAAACTCTTTGCGCAGAACTGCAGGTCGGTTCGTGAATCCCTCCAAACTCTGGCGGACGGCACGAAGATCATCGATAGTGCCCTTGAACCACTCAGGCTCAGTCAGCACAGAGATGACACTAGCACCAGCTTTGGCATATTGGCGTGCTTGGGCAGGAGCGCACACGTCCTCTGAGATAATACCCTTGGAAGGAGATGCACGTTTAATCTCAGCCATCAGGGACAGGGGATAGTCTGATTGTCTCAAGCGGTCGGGGAAAGAAATCTGCGGGGGTGCAATGTTCATATCATAAGCAGCCTGAAGGGCCTCGGGACGCGAAGCATGGATTTTCTTCTGCTCTTCAACAGCATTTCGGCGATGAGCATAGATTCTCTCAAGGATGGAAATCTTCTTGTCAGCGGGGGCAGCGGGTTTGGCTGCGCTCGTGGTTGTGCCAGCCGAGCCCTTATCATTCTCAGCCCAAGTACCAGCGGTGAGCCTAAGGAAGTTCTTGAACATCGTGCGTCCATACTCGGTAAGGATACTCTCGGGGTGGAACTGCACCCCCTCCACTGCAAGTTCCTTGTGTCGTACTCCCATGATGACACTGTTTCCACTGCCATTCTCGAGGTCGGCCCACGAAGAGACTTCCATGCAGTCCGGGATGGTCGAATGAGTTCCAGCAAGCGAGTGGTAGCGAGTGATGGAGAGCTTAGCTGGTAGATCCCGGTAGACTCCTTTGGCATCATGCTTCAACACGGACGTCTTACCGTGAAGAATCTCGCCTGTCACATCGACTTTGCCTCCAAAAGATTGAATGATACATTGTTGACCCATACACACACCAAAGATGGGAACCTTCCCACTAAAGTGTTTAATCGCGGCATTGCTGATTCCAGCATCGGTGGAGGGGTGGCCGGGTCCGGGGCTGATCACCAGCTGGGTGGGCTTCTTCGCAACCAAATCCTCCACAGTTACTTCGTCGTTTCGGAAAACCGTCACCGTAGCACCCTCGAGGACCAGGTATTGGTAGACATTCCAAGTGAAGGAGTCATAGTTGTCGATCAGAATAACATTCGAAGCGCTATCCAAGCGGGCAACTCTAGTGGGATGGTGGGGGGAGTGGTCGACGAGATCCGCCATGTTTGTGTTTGTTGCTGTTTTTGCCGTTGTCGGTGCTGATAATAAGATATTCTATGAGATGGTGAATTGAGGACAGAACCCAATGGTCTGATAATAGGAACTGTCAGCTCGTAAGCACGGCGCAATGTAGTACAGCACAGCACAAGCACAGCACAAGTACAAGTCGATCTGACTCAAAAAGATGCCGCCGTCCCACCTTCACCGCCTTCTGTTGGGCTCCAAGCTCACCGCCCAACACTAGTCCCAGATAGGCAATGCGGATTGTTTGACTGAAGGCGCGCGGTGAAAGATTGTTTTCTGCTCGCCAGTTAGCTTCCCCGAAAGCTATATCTGAAGCTAGTGGTTGACTCTGTTGTCACTTACCACACACTTCTCTTCTTTCCCATTTTATTCGGAGATCTGATAATGATCTAATTGTCTTGCCAAATGGCCCCCATTCCGGAAGCCTATTTTCCGTCCCTGGACAAGTGCTTCTCTGGGGACGCTCAGCTCCTGTATGGAAACCCTTCGTCGTCGTCGGCGTCGTCGTTGTTGTCGTCTTGGTCGTTGTTGTTCATGATAGAGCTGGCCATAGATACTAATATATTTTAGGTCCTGGAAGAACGCATTTCTCTGCGCCAATGCGACTCAAGATCCTACGGATAATACAACAGACAATGTCGTCGCCTTCCTTACGCACCCCGATACGATCCAGCAACTGTCTCAAAGTTTGAGCCCTTTCCCACGTCCCTCCGCCAAATCCAAATCCGATTTTGAGTCGAAGACCGCCGCCATCAATGTCGAGACAAATTCGAAAAGCTCATTCGATTTGAAGGAGATCAAGGCGGATGCGCAATGGCTCAGTCAGACAGCGAAGATTGATGAAATCACCGCTCTACGAATTACTATTCTTGAATGGCAGGATCGCCCGGCCGCAAGACTTACAACCAACTTTTCCAATGAAGAGGTCACGAGTCTGCAGAGCGCGGCTGGTGCCGACAGCCTTCGCATGTCAGTGACTGGCCCGAATCTAGCCAGCATTTTGGGACAAGTGGCTAGCAGCGATGATGATAAAACCTCTTTCGACACGGAAAATAAGCGCCGCTTGCGACTACGAAATCTTTACATCTCGGAGCGTGGACACATTCTAAAGACTTTCCGCAAACTACTAGTCTTGTCTCTTCATGATCTCCGTGGCGAGACTGCTGGTTCTAGTGTGTCTAGCGACGCGCGAAAGCTTGCCTTGGGTCAACTAGGCGCGAGTCTTTTCAAGGAGAAGAACTCCGGTGATGGGCTCAAGCAATTTCTGGAAGAATGCATTGCTGGAATCCGCAATCGCTTGGAGAGCGTGACCGCAGATGGAGGCTGGCTAGGAGCCTCGGATAGTAACATGGAAACAGAAGCTACCTGGAAGACGACATTGGTAGAGGAGATTGTGCATATACTCCAGTTGATGTTTCATCAGCTTCAGGCCTCGGCGGAAGTCTCCTCTGGAGTCCTCTTGGAGTCTTGGCTTGAACTAATGGATGAATATGAGTTTCTGACACATTTGCAAGTGGTAAGTGAGAACATGGTGGTGACTTCGGGATATTATGTACTGACTCGCAATGCAGCCTTGCGAGCAGCCCGCAGAGCTGCTTTTACCACTTCAAACATTTGTCTCTCTGACGACCCTGGCCTTTTTCAACGTTCCAAACGTCATGCAATGCATAAACCAGAGGAAACAGCCCAAGTCCTTCTCTTCTGGCCAGGAGGCATATTTCCTTTCCAAGGAGAAAATATTTAAAATCACAGAAATCTTGGTGAATGCGTGCGAGATAAAGAATCTCAACACTAGCCCGGCTAGTCCGGCTGCTTACTCCTGGGGTTTGATTCTTTTCACGTTGCAACAATTGGCTTCGGTTGATAAGAACACTCGCGAGTTAGAGCAGCTGAACAATGCTGTAGAGTCCTTCCAGACGGATACACGAAATGCAGGATCGTCTCGAGGATCAGAGCCATCTCTTTATGAAGATCTCATCGATTGTGCTCTACCAACACATGTTAATGAGGGACAAGATCCTCTCAATGTGCTGACATCCGATCAAGTCAAAGATTCAGCCTTGGGTATAATCATCACGCTCTCAACGAGAGTGGGCTCTATGTCAGCAATCGATGACGGTTTGACATATCGCTGGACACGTTTGGCCATGCTTGACATTCTTCGTGCGACAGTCTCATGCCTGCCATATGCAACTGAAATTGTTGAATCGCTTCTAGCAATCCTCAGTGGCACGCCGGAGCCCTTGGTCTGGAAGTCAATAGATTCACTCGGCCCTACCAGCGACCCAAGGTCGGTTTTCGCCAACGATCCTGATCTGATGAACAATGTCTTTCATGAATCCCTTTCTCGCTTCCCGTACGAGACGATTCCCTTCCTGAAACTATGTCGTGCGATGATCAGTCCGTACTTGGTCAATGAGGACGGCCTGCCCCAAATAGTTGAGGAGCTCGAGGGCATCAGCACCTTCACACAGGTGGTCTCTCCAGAGTTTCAGGGCTATGAGACTATCCGAGAAGATGAAAATGCCAACTTGGTGTCTTTGACGCAGGCTCTTCCAATGTTTGGATCTCTCCCTTACAATCGTCTCCTGGAAGCTGAACCAAGCAATGCACTGGTTGTGCATGGTTCATCGGAGATTCCTGTCACTACCATTGGTCAAGTAATTTCCGAGGCCAGGCCACCCGTCATCATGTGGCAGCATAACTATTCGTGCTTAAGCTATCTAGGAAGCTGGTTAGAGGAGTGGAGCGAGAATGGCGGCCACTCAGCTGGTTGGGATCCCGAGTGTGGCACCGAAATCATCGGACTCCTAGCGGACCTTGTTCTCAACTCCCAAGATGTCCGAACCCATGACTCGCCCGGGACAAGTGCGAAAAGGGTTTTGGAAATGGCCAGCGACGGGCTTTCGCGCCAAGGCGACATTATTTCGGTGGTGTTGGATATTTTCGAGCGCAACCTACAGAATGTCGGCTCCCAGGGAAGTGCACTAGAGACATTGGATCTACTCATGGCTTGTATGCGTTTCCTTCAAGAGATTCTCAAGGTCCTTCCCAACAGAGTCTGGCCATTTTTAAGCCGCAGCAGCTTCATTGGGTCTGATGGAAAGGGTGGGGTATTGGCTGCAGTCATCTCGGCAGTGGAGATGCCCGCTGGCGAGTATCCATTCCTTCTTAGCTGCCTTGACTTGTTCGAGGCTGTTGTCAATGACGCCGTTTCACGCGCAGTGCTACGCAAATGCCCGGGTAGCGTGACGGGTAAATCAACAATTGCATCGGACTGGAGTGCGGGCATTCCCTCCCACGTCATGAGAACTATTTTACTGAATTTCACCCGCACAATGGTCGAGGTATTCAACAGCAACGGCAATTGGAGATTCAATTTCATCGAGCAAAAGTTCAGAATCAGCGCCAAGCTCGCCTGGACATTTGACCAAATTCTTTATTATGTTTACGGAGTTAGCGATTCAACAAAACAGGAATCGAAGATCACTGGGGTATTTTCGGATTCTGCGGCATATATTCTGGATATGCTTCGACCTCGCTCTACCAGCGATCTGCCTTTCAATGCGATTCTTCGACTGATCACTGATGGCCTCCAAACCCCTCCCACCCTCCATCTTCGCTACTTCGATCTGTTTGTTAGCCAGGTTAAATCCACTCTCAGGCTGAGCGATAGGCTCGTTCAAGCCGCACGACTTGCAGGGAAACCTGAATCTCTCCTGGAGGAGCAACTTTTCAAAGCTACACCGGTCTTGACGAAACTTTACGCCCTCAATGATGCTTACAGGCTGCCTGTTGTATCACTCTTGGATACCCTGGTGACAAGTGCGTCTTCGGACTCTGACAAAGAGCCCCCGTCTCTTGTTGGCCATCTTGGAGCAGAGTCGGCTTGTCTTTTCCTTGACGTGCTTGCACAGCTCGACAGGTCACTGAATGACCAGCCTTTGCTTCTTGCGATCTGGAATCTACTGTCGACCTTTGTGAGCAAGCGTCAGCAATGGCTGGCTGTTTTCATTCTCACGGGTGCCTCGCCGCGTCAAACTCTGAAGAAGTCTGACTCTGCCGGCGGACCCAAAATGAGAGGCGTGCCGTTCTTGCAAATTGCCCTTGATAAGCTATCTCGTATTGAGAAGGAAGAGCCTCGGGTGGCCCTGTCATTGCTTCAATTTGTTTCCAGGGCCCAGGAAAACTGGCCATGGGCGACGCCACACTTACAAAAACACACTCAATTCTTCGACGGCATCTTGCAATATGTTTCAAAGTTGAACATTTCTAGTCTACCTGTCCCTGATCAGATATTTGCAACACGGATCGCAGCTGTTGTGACGGATATCTGCGCTGTTTACCTTTTCCCGTTTAAGGAGCTGATTAGGGGAGCAAAATCAGACAAAGCAACTCTCGAACGAGGCAGGAAATTCTTTACCGACTTGATCCCATTAGTGCAATGGCTTTCTAAAGATGCCGTCGAAGTTTCTGCATACAACGCCTCTTTGCACGCAAACTTGAAGAAGAACTTCGAGATGCGCTATTCCGGCTGCAAGATCACGGACTTTAAAAAGTCGGCACTGGAACCCCGTCATCTGGGACGCGACTATTATTACAACCTGAACATGGGACATCTCCTGTTGTCATATGATTTCGCCTGGGCAGGAAGCCGCAAACAAGGCTTCTCTGAGGAGTTTGAGCGGGCCAACACTAATCTGTCCCTTGTTGAAGCGCAAGTGGTAAGTTCCATGTTTTCCATTCTCTCTAAAAAAAGTGACATAGATAGAAACTTCTAACATTTACATCCCTGCAGAGTCTTCTCAACAGCTGGAAATTCTTCGCAGTTGAGCATTGTCAGGACTTCATGAGGGCCGGCCCAATGGTGCCAGTTTTGATGGCGGAGGTAGCACAGAAATGCTTAGAAGCCAATAGCCGAACTGTCCCACCGGAGGCTATCTTTGCACGGATTCAGCAAGTACGAGTCGACTTTTCCCAGTCATTGACCCAATGCTTGGTTGAAGAGGGAACCAGAGGAGCCGAGGTGTTCCACTTACTAGAGGTGGTTTGGAAAGCCCTGCGCTCTCGTTACGCAACTTACGAGGAGGCTCTCATTGGCGATGACACCGAGTACTATCGATCCCTTCTCAACGTGCTGTTCTTGGCTCTCCAATTCCATGTGGACGTGCCCCGGCTGCAGAATCAGCCCGAGGTCCTCACCAAGGCGGCCAAGGTATCATCCAACATTCCTGTTATCGTGGAGGTTGTCAAGGTTGTCGTCGCGCAGGGCTTCCGGTCCCTCACATCATATTTGCATGACGAGCCTGATAAATGCACACCGAAGGACTTTGCTATCATCATCGCCATTCTTCAGACTTGCCTGCAAGTCAAGGATGCAGACCGATTGTTTGAGTATATCACATACCACATTCAAGACAACGATACTGTTCGTCATGCGACAACACTATTCTCCTGGGCGGATCAGCTCGCAATCGGTGGAGACCCTGTTTACGGCGAAGTCGGCCTCTCCTTCCTGGTCAAGTTGTCCACTCTCCCCATGTTGGCCGAGCATCTCGCTGTCGAGGGTGTGCTAGGCAAACTCTCGACTTGCCGTCTTACCCACATCCTCCAACAGCCAAAGGGTTTCGGTCCATTCGATACTGTCTCCCGCCTATACACCATTTGGACCGGCGGGTTCCTCGCCTTGTGCCTGAACCTGCTCTTCAATGTTGTCCGCGCAGCACCCGAGGTGTCCGCTTTCCTCAACCAATTCGAAGGCCAACTTAACCGTGCTGCCGAGGCCTTTTCTCATGGCCATTCCAGCCCCCAGTCCCAATGGATCAGCCTAAGCATGGCATCAGAAGCCTACTCACTGGCCCTTATCTCCGTCGCTCTGGACCGCTTCCGTCAAGCCGGCCCCAGCGCAGGTCTCGACCCACAGTCCATTCAAGAACTCAAGTGGGACAAGTCACACGTCAAGGATGATATCGAGGAACTCCTTACTCGCCGCCCGTACCTGCGTGGACGTATCGTTGCGACCAATGAAAAGGAGGCCGAGATGTCTCGACAGCCACCGCTGGATAAGAAGCGGGACGCCGAGAACCGGTTGGAAGAAAAGATTGTGGTTGAACTGGAAGAGGTGTTGGCCTGTCTCAATGGTGGGGAGGAATGATGATACTCATGTTTTTATAGCCTTGATTTCTAATTTCTTTTTCTCTATCTCTCGCACATTCCTGTTTGTTTTGTACTGTGTTCCTGGGTTAGGTTTGGGGTGTAGCAAATCGATGCATGGGGAGGGAGCCCTGGAGATAACCAGATCTTTTTTTTCTGCATTCAGCCATTTTCTGTATTAGCTAGAATACTAGTAACTACTGTCATATGGAGTCTTCCATCGGAGTTTCTGATATTATTATTTTCACGCCTGTATTGCGTAGGCTAAGTAGACGTATTCAAAGTAGGGTAACTAGCATTAAGGTAGCGAACACGGCGATAGGCTACTATCTTAGCGTTCCTCCTAATCCTACAACCTTGAAACAACTACACTGGTATGACTTGATAGAGGGACTAGTATGTGTGCACAAATCTATAATGAGCATAAGAATACGCTATCTCAAAGCTTGAGAAGGTCATTTAACCATCATTTAACCGACCTGGCTATCTGAATGGCCGAATTCACCTTATAGAAGTATGGTCCTCGGTCTAAGGTTGAATGCACCTCGGATCCCCCGCACGGATAGCCGGTTTATGCGGGGAACCCCCAAACTATGACCCAATGGACTGCACTGATTGGAAACAAGCCCATGAATTCCCTTTTTAGGTCCAATTGTGCGATTCCTGGTTTAATTTCTGGGCAACTATTATTGCTTTCGTCTTTCTCTATTCCATTTCGAATTGCTTGTCCCGATACTTCGAGTTTCAAGTTGTTCATCTTCCAAAAGACTCACTTCATCCTGCTCTATTGCTAGTACTATCCATCTATCCATCCACGCCTAGGTACTGCCACTACTACATCAAGTACCATCATCATGCCGTATAAATCCCGCTGGACCATCGATATACCAAACGCCAACCTCGCCTCAGTCCTCCTCACCTCCCCAACAGCCCCATTATCCAAGACAAACCGCTGCTATCTCGATGCCGGCCGCCCAGAAACACACTACTTCTCCACTCATGACCTCCGTCTATGGAGCCAGCGGTTCGCCGCAGGCCTCCGAAAATCAGGCCTAAAGCCCGGTGATCGCGTGCTTCTTTTTTCCGGAAACGACCTCTTCTACCCAGTCGTCTTTCTCGGAATCATCATGGCAGGCGGCATCTTCACTGGCGCCAACCCAACCTACGTAGCCCGAGAACTGGCATTCCAGCTCCAAGACAGTGGCTCCACGTACCTGATTTGTGCAGCCGGTAGTCTCGACACGGGTATTGAAGCAGCCCAACAAGCCGGACTAAGCCGTGACCAGGTCTTCGTCTTCGATAACAAGATCTACGACGGCGCAGGCGCAGGTCAAAAGGGATGTCGGTATTGGGGAGATCTTCTCGCAACGCCAGAAGAAGGTCAAGCATTCGCCTGGGAAGAACTAGACACGCCCGAAAAAGCCGATGCAACGCTCGCGCTAAATTACTCCAGCGGCACAACAGGACGACCCAAGGGCGTAGAAATAACGCACAAGAACTACGTCGCGAATATGTTGCAGTATGTGCATAATGCCACACTAAATGAAGATTACGAAGGTGTCCTGTCTCGAGCGCGCTGGTTGTGTTTCTTGCCGCTTTATCATGCCATGGCGCAGAATATCTTTATTGCTGCGGCGTTGTATCGGAAAACTCCGGTCTATATCATGCCTAAGTTTGATTTCTTGCAGGTTCTGGAGAATACGCAGAAGTTCCGGATTACGGATTTCATTTTTGTGCCGCCTGTTATGGTTTTGTTGGCGAAGCATCCTGCGGTGAAGAAGTATGATCTTAGTAGTGTGGAATGGGTGGGCAGTGGTGCGGCGCCATTGGGACGAGAGGTTTGTGCGGAGGTGGAGAAGTTATGGCCAGAGGGGAAGATTAATGTCAAGCAGGGGTGGGGGATGACTGAGTAAGTTTCAAGATATGAGATATGATCTTGTTGATCTTTCTGGAAAGGGAAAGAAGGTGTATTGTCTGCATTGATGTTGCGCAGTTGGTGGAGGTCCCATCAGTTGCCTTTGCGAACAACTTTGACAACCAGTTCTACATATGCTAATATTTGGTGTCTGTATAGGGCCACCTGCTCCCTACTTGGCTGGAGCCCGAGAGAAAAGAGCAACTCAGCCTCGGTTGGAGAACCAAATGCCAACTGTGAAGTTAAGATCATGGAGATGGATGGTGTTACTGAAATCCTTGAACGGAATCAGCGTGGTGAGATGTGGGTTCGCGGACAAAATGTCATGAAGGGATACTGGCGTAATCCCAAGGCAACCGAAGAAACCAAGACACCAGATGGATGGCTTCGGACAGGCGACATCGCTTATGTGGATGATCAGGGCAAATTCCACGTTGTGGACCGACTGAAGGTAGGTCACGTCATTGCACACGAGAGAATTGGAGGATCACAAGGATATCACATCCGAAGAAAGAGGGGCAAATGACATAGAAGTGAACTGGACTGACATGAACACCCCCCGCAGGAATTGATCAAAGTCAAGGGCAACCAAGTGGCCCCAGCGGAGTTGGAGGCTTTGCTGTTGGAGCATCCGGCGATTGTAGATGTGGCCGTCGTAGGTGCTGTGATGTGAGTGGACATTTTCTATTTCCAGTTGGATGATTTCTTTTTCTCTCCTTTAGCCTGCCCACTCTGGCTCCGTTTTGGATCTTTCCTTGTGTTTTAAGTTTTTTTTTTTTTTTTTAACCATTTTTTATCATTTTTGTGGTCAAGCTAACAGGGAATTTGGAATACTATAGTAACGGGGAAGAGAGACCTCGTGCATATGTCGTCCTGGCACCTGGACAATCTCTCACAGCAGACGAGGTAATCCACTTCATGGACGGCAAGGTTGCTGCAGTAAAGCGGATCACTGGCGGGGTCGTGTTCCTCGAGGCGATCCCCAAGAACCCATCGGGGAAGATCCTGCGCAAAGTGCTGCGCGAGCAAGCGCAGGCGGAGCTGAAGCAAGGTGCCACAGCGAAACTTTAGGTACATGTTGTTGTTCTACAGCATTGCTTTTATTCAAGCGCAAGATGTATATATTGCAGAATTGAATTCGTTTATACTTTTTTTTTTCATGTTTTCTTGTTGTTTGGTGTCAGTGCATTTGCTTTTTATTAGCGGCCCGGGGGAGGGGGGAGACTTTCTCCCACCATCCACCATCCTTCAAGTTTGATGATCGCCTCAAAGCCCTGTGAGAAACAGGGCGATCACTCGCGGGGATCCGTGGCCCCGGAAACGCGGGCCAAAAAAATCAAGAGAAAAAGCATAGCCGAGCGAGTGGATGGAGACGCTGATTCGTTAGAACATTTTCAAGGTGCGCTAGGTTAGACTGTCTGAGCCAATATTAGCGCGAATGTCCAGCTGCAGCTGAGTGCGCCCCTCCCAGATAAACGATCAGATCGAAGATCGCGTATTCTCGGAGTGTATCATTGGATTGATCGAATATCAGTTAACTTCTTGGTCAGATCGACAGAACAGGTACAGCTGTAGCATTTCTTATCTCCGCAACCATGACCATGGACATGGGTCGAGTATCCCTGTCGCGTAAATATCACAAAAGAGGCAAAAAGAAAGAAAAAAAAAGAAGAGACAAAGAAAAGGAATTTGGAAGAGAGGGTGGGGATGGCACTAAGACGGGCAGATCCCGGTTTAGCCTGCGTGGCGCTTGATGGCTGCAGCTGAAAATCCGAAAACCCGAAGAGTCTTTGGCACGATGGAGACTCTGGGACTCTTAGATGGTTTGTGGCTGACTGGTCGACGGCTGGTCAATAAGGTCTAGTGTTTTCTTTTGAAATCCACCTGTCAAAGACACGGGAAATGAGAAATGGACCAAATTTACACAGCAGGTGAGCGAATTGAGCATGTCAAATGCTCATAATTCTGCATTATAGTCGGTATTCTTGTTAATTATTGTTGTCATTCTCTCAAATCCTCTCAAATCATGGCGGATTTGACTTTCTGATGGATCACTTATCAATCATCGTACCTTCAAATATGATCTTATACTGTAGGTAAATAGTACTATTAGTATACACTGAGATCCAATTATCCCACCGCTCCTTTTTCCAATTCTCGAATACATCCTGATACTAAAGTGCTCCATAGTGCTCCGAGTCCTTAGATCCATACCCATGTAAATCACCCTACCACCACTGGCACAATGTAGTACTAACTACTACTCGTACTAGTATGACCCTCGCGGCGAACTGGGGTCATCCCTCGATGTCAAACCCTAACAATTTCGTTCTGTTTTACTCTATTTGATTTAATTTGATTTATTTTAATTTGATTTTTATTTTTATAGATCCAACTTGAACCGAGATGTGCCAGCCCCGCCATCTCTACCACTGCTGCTTCTCTTTTGTAATGACTTGTCGATCTCTTTTAATCCTCAGGCCACCCGGTCAACTTGCTTATAATCCTGGCAAGAGCCCCTCTTTGATCATCAACTTGAATGCTGCTCGATCTCTCTTTCTGCCCCGCCGTGATAGTGTGATAGAGGTGCTTTCGGGCTTCATCCTGGACAGTCCAGACCCCACCTCCACCCCGAAGCTAAACCCCGAGCCTCATGGTTTCTTATTGCTGTACATGAGCCTCCCTCCATTTATGAGCGTCTTTAAAGTTGTCGATCCCTCATTTATTCCCGGTTATACATATTAAAAGCATTACTTTTACCTCCCCGCAATGGTTGAAGCGAAAGAAGAACTTGAAGTATACACGCGACCCGGGTTTCTATCATCACTCGTGTCTACTACTCCTCCATCAACACTATACTCCAGCTTGTTCCTGATCAGCACGATCGTCGCCAGTCTACTTCTACTATTATCCCTGTTCATTCGCTATCTCAAACGAACGGGCAAATCTCAGAATTTGAACCCGTGGTCTCAACTTTCCAACATGGAAAAGGCAACATCCAAATCTTCCCCTGCCGGCGTTGTCTCACCATCGCCACCACTCGCCTCTGCATGCGACGTGTTGAAACCTCTTTCGCAAACCTGCAATTTTCCCAACAGCGGGGCAGTGGCGGCCAGAGCCCGAGAAGAAATGCAATCTCCCGGGAATTCATCTCCCGCTACCTCCGCTGTCGCCACGCAGTCTCGATGCGGATCAGAGACGAAAGATTCGCCGGCGGGATCTGTACAAAGACGCAGTGAGTCGGTACAGCAGATGTCTGAGACTGATGCCGATGGTGTGCGGACGTGGCGTCGCTTGGTGGTTGAATATAGTTAGTGGAAATTGACCTTGGACATCAAATTCCTTGTTTCCGGTGTCATTGTCCTCTTCAAGTTGTTTTTTTCTTTTTTTTTTTTTGTTTAGCCTGGTGGCCCTTTGGTTTTTTTGATTCACCCATTCACGACTTGTGTCACTGTGATTATGCATCAGTTATCGTTTTTGTATTTTCTGGGTTTCTTTTTTGGACATTTTTTTTCTTTTCGTTTCGTTTTCACCTTCATTTTATGTCATGTCATCACATTGGGAGGTTGGCGATCTCTTTTTTTTTTCCGAGTTTATATGTCTAGGAACTACAAAGTAGTTACTTGTTTGGTTCTCACATTTAAAGCTGAAAGTAAGCGGAATCCGATGAGTAAGCGGCGATCTTCACGTCTACTTGGCCATTCCATTCCAACTGGCACTTTCTCGTATCCTATGCATACCCCATATCCCAACCCTCATAATATATAATATCCAAGATGGCCGTGTCTGCATTTCCATCGGGGGAAACACCCGATACTATCCTGCTCAATGTAACCCATCTCTTCACACGTCTCGAGCATAACCTGCTCTCACCGGGTACAGAGCTCCGCAGCCTGCGCCGGTCCGAGTTCCAGCGAATGCGAGTAACCAAGGTAAGAACTGAGCTAATACCCTACCCTGGCTTGTATATCTACACTATCTGCTCTTTAGAGAGAAAGGGACCAGTCTGTATTGAATATGGAATTAATCAATGCTAACGAACCAATGAATCCAGAACGTCGAATACGCCCGAACCCTCCTCTCCCAACTTGAGCGCTCCCTCCCACAATTAAAGCACCTAGACCGTCGACACGAAGCACAGGCGGAAATCGCGCGGGACAGACAGCTGCTGAAACGCATGCAAAGCGTTCTAGACGAAGACGCCCTTGCGGACGAGAATGACGAAGACGACGCAGACGCAGACGCAGATGACGAGTGGAAGGAGCTCTTTTCTAAACCCATTGTGGAGGTTTCGCCTACGCCGGAAGATCAAGTGCAACCCGCTAGCATAACAGCTTCATTGAGATCAACGAGTACACCCGCAGCTACAGCTACGGCGACAGAGACTACATCTACAGCTACATCTACCCCCGCACAACCATCCCAACCAACCTCAACCCTCCGTAACCGCCACACCCCATCTCCATACCCACCCACTGAGTCCGCAGCCAAAACAACAGGCAGCAGCACGACACTCACAGACCCGAAAATCGCAGCAGAAAAAGCCCTAGACGATGACCGCAACGAACAAGAAGATCTAACCAGCTCTCTAATCGCAATGGCCACACAACTCAAGACCCAGTCCCAATCGTTCCAGGAGACGTTGGAGACGGAGAAAGATGCGCTGGAGCGAGCTGCGCTGGGGATGGATAAGTCTTCGTCGACTATGGAGGCGGCTGGGAAGAGGATGGGCATGTTGAGGCGAATGACGGAGGGGAAAGGGTGGTGGGGTCGAATGATGCTTTATGCGTGGATCTTTGGGTTGTGGGTTGTTGCTATCTTGATTGTTTTTGTGGGACCTAAGTTGAGGTTTTGAGAGTTTGGACTTGTTGGAGAGGTTCAGGTGTGGAAGGAAGCGTTTGGTTTGAGTTAAGATACCCAGGACTTCAATGATCCTTATGTTAAGATGAACATGAGTCAATTCATTCAATTCAATTCACTTCAGTTCTGCTCGGCTTTGTGATGGTAGGTAGACCAACGCAACGAGACTGGGGATGTGTTTCAGGAGTCAAGGATGACATACATAGTAAATGCTGGAACTGCCGACTACACTAACTGTACTACTTTCGAGCGAAGCTTGATTTTGATCCCTGTCTCATCCATAGATACTATTTTTATAGCTTACAAGACCTGTTGAAGTCGGAAACCCGATGATTGAATTCCTGTCTGACTATAACCCAACGACCGAGGCATGACACATGAGAAGAGACATGATAATTCCGTGTATCCTGTCATTTCCCCGTGCCCATTGCCCGGCTGGTGGCTCGATGCTCCCAACGGACGCGAGACGAAGGAAACGATGGGGGAGACGGTATGTTTACATACAGAAAAATAACAAAAAAGATAATAGGGAAGGGTGGCAACCACAAGAGATGATAGGATATCCAGCATTCAAATCAAGACAAAAGGGGAAAAAATGAAAGGAGAAAAAGGAGAAACAGAAAGATGGAGACAATAGGAGAGGTTGGTTCGCAAAATAATTTAGGACTCCGCCGATTAGGCGGGGGCCATGGAGATCAGAAATAGGATCCTGTTCCGCATCGTCGAGAGCAGGAAGAAAATGGAGAATAAAGAGCCGGCTAGAGATCGTGTCAGGGGGGAAAAGGCGAGCGCAATTAGGAAACGACACATGGAAGAAAGAAAATAGAACAAGAGAAGAAATGTTCAACGCCGGAATCTGGAGACGAGGCTTTTGATCACAATCCCGGCGAGATTCGATTACAAGCCGAAAGGAAAAAAGACATGCGATCTAGTCAACACACTGCGACACCCTGGGATTGGTAGTTCATTAGATCAAACCGCAGAGTCGGAGGTTCTCTTGGATGATGATATCTAAAGTAGGCGATTATGTTAGTAAAGAAACAAACAGGTGCCCGAGCACATTTTTTATCGATGTGATTGCATTGTATCAAGACTTACCGTTGACAGCGGCCATGACGAACCGGATCTGGGTGGTGTCCGTGGCGCAGGTGAAGTGTGTGTAGATCTGTTTCTGTTCGGCCTGGTTCAGAGAGACGAATCGGTTGAGGATGTAGTCGCACGCGGCAGAGTAGTCGGCACCGCCCTCGTAGTCGGGGAAGTAGTTCTTCATCGGGCTGACGGGCAGCTTCTCCTTGAATCGATCGATCTTGTTGAGGAAGAGAATGATGGAGGTCTTGACGAACCAACGCGAGTTGCAGATGGAGTCGAACAGAGTGAGAGCTTCTTGCATACGGTTGACGGTCTCGTCCTCGAACAGGAGCTGGTCGTACTCGGAGATGGCGACCAGGAAGAGAATAGTGGTGACATTCTCGAAGCAGTGAATCCACTTCTTACGCTCGGATCTTTGACCACCAACGTCGAACATACGGTATGTCAGATCGCCAATGATGAAGGTGGTTTCGGTGATACCGGTGGTCTTGACACGGGAACGCAAAACATCCTGATCAGTAGGGAGATAGTCGGGTTGGGCGATGCGGTCAATTGCGTCGAAGTAGCTAATGAAAGGTTAGACATCATGGGACCAAAAAAATCACTCCTATTCCCTGATGGGATGGAAATAAGACCGAAAGAACTTACTATTTGGCGGAGTCATTCAGCTGGTATTCACGCGAGCGCTTGAAGCACTCCTGAACACCAGTGTCACGCCACAGGGCACCGATGGCATTGCCAACCTCGGGAGGGATGCTGTCACCCTCAATCTGGGCGGGCTGCATGAAAATGGTCTGGACGTGATATTCGTGGCGCGCATCCTCCAGGGGAAGCTCGAGAGACTCCATAGCCTCAAGGATCACTCGCATGGACTGAACGGTGTTGCTGTAGATGATTTCTTTGAAGGATTCGCGTTCATCGCGTGAATATCCGCCCTCGTGGATAAGCTTCATCTGCTTCAGAATGGTCGACTTGCCAGACTCTCCAGCACCTGTTGGGGGGGAAGAAATTCCATTGTTAGCCAGTCATTCAAAACATTGGGCTTTGTTGATATGGCAAGGTCGAATTCATACCGAGAAGCAGCATCTTGATCTCATTCCGTTGCATCATCTTGTCGCGCTTGAGTTGGTTCTCGATCTCCTCGTTACGGGCCTTCCCTTCCTTGTCCTCGGTACTCATGCCACAACCCATTATGGCGGTGTTTGGTGAAACGTGTTTGTGTGTGCGAGTGTGTGCGAGTGTGTTGGTTCAACGATTGTGCGGTATGGAGCCGGAAGATTGGGACAGGGCTCGTTCAATTACGGGTGACTGGAGAAAGCGTGCGCGCGCAATGTCAGCGAAAAAAATTGGTCATTGAAAGAAATGCAGCAAGTGAGAGATATCGACTGGTCATCGGGGACTTGGCGAAGGTGGTACAAGCCGCAGAAAACCGACGTTTCAGGATAGGAATCGTGTCGATGCAAGGGTGAAACCAAACAGGATCGGGAGCACGAGAAGTAGAAAAAGGGGGCATTGCCATACCTTAGTTAGACCCGAAGCTCAATGAGAAAAGGAGCGATAGGTAAAAGGTTATAGAAAGAGAGAGGGAGGGGGGTGGATGATGAGGATGGTATACAGAGAAGTTTGAAAAAGGAAATAAAAAAAAGAACAGAACAGACGCCCGAACCAGCTGAGAGAGGAAAGAGAGAGGTTTAAGGTAAGGGGGGGGGAGGAACGATGGAGGAGGGGGGAAATTGGAAGTTTCAGCAGTGAAAGAACTGATACATGTGTAATACACACGCGCCGGCCCTGTTTTAGTATGTGTTTGGGGGTGTGCCGGGGGGGGTCCCGGGGTGGATGTAACACTGCAATTACGGTATTCTATTACCCGCAGGCGATTTTAGCATCGCTGGGACAGACAAAAGCTGTGATTGGCTGGAGCCAAGTGGATCTGTATTTAGTGCCAACCAATCACAGCCAGAGACCAGGGAGCCCCTTTTACGGTCTTTGTGTTTTGTGTACCTCCGTAGTATAACTTGAAGCGGTTTACTCCGTACAATGGATTCAACATATGATACAATTACAGATGTCTAGATCTTACTTGGTGGTCTACGACTGAAAGAATATTCTGAATGAAAAATATTCATGGCTTTAAATGCTTCTTTCCATTTGACGAGATGTCTGATGGAAAGTGCAGTGGTTTTCCTCTCTCTCGCACACATACCTAGACCATCACTAGCATCTCGTGGATTCAGGAGACGATCTACATGTGGGGGGGCACAAAGACACTAATGGTTATTGTCCGACAACCGTCTCCATTTTTGAGGGCATGATACGGGGGTGCTCGAGTCCCTGGAATTCTCTTCCTGCCAAAAAGCTGTCCTGTCATTGATGGCATCAATTGTACACTACTCATCTCGGGCCTCTGTCCGAGCTCCTGACCGTTATTGTATGGAGTATCAAACTTGCTTTCTGCTGCTGACTTGGAGAGGGGGCGGGTCTGTCTTCTTCCTTTTTTTGTTCTATCTTTCCTTTCTTTTTTCGGCCTTGTCGGTCCCGACTTACCAGAAACTGCGGCTGCCTCAGCCTGGAACACCTCAAATCCTAGCCAAAACTATCTTACCGTCACACCTGAATCAGCAGGCCACTTCCCCCTCTCAGTCTGGGCTGGGTTTTGTTTCCCGTCTCTATAGATGGGACTCATACCACCCCCACATGGTGGCGCCAGGTCGGCCGTTGCAAAGAAAGAAAGAAAGAGGAAAAACCTGCTATTGTGTAGTATGTCCTCCGTCGGTGGACCAGCAATGGACGGACGTTCAATCGTCAATCGTTGGAAACAGTCCTACACCATCACACTCCATTCACACAAGTAGTTATCCACCTTAGGGGGTATGTAGTGCACATTTTGTACTCCGTACTTACGTAGTGATACTCCATCTGTCCTCTATCTCCGGTACCATCGTGCCGATCCGTCGGGGAGGGCGCAGGACAAAGTCCTCTGATCCCCGTAGATCGGCTCTTCATGCACGGGATTTCAAAGCAAAGCGGGTCGGACGAAAGGTGTGGGAATACTGTACAAAAACAAGAGAATTGCAATTGCGCACATGGGTCTCACATGGCCCGCCCCTGAGCTCATGGAATTTCTGGAATTTCTACCACTGGGGCACGCTATAAGGCCTGACCCACCATCTAGTGCTTCTAGCTCTTTATTTGCCGCGCGCCACCCTTCTCCCTAGTACAACTTCCTCTTTCTAGTACTAGTTATACTATGACGGAGGACGCAGCGTCGGGGATGGAAATAGGAGTACGGAGTATAGAGGACAAAGAATGGTGTCGAAATAAATACATGCCGTAGCCAGAGGCTTAAGGATAGTAGCACGCTATGGAGACTTCGTTGAAACATTGAAGTCGCGTCTAGCTTTGAGCACTAGAACCGTCCACGCTGCCACCTCTCTTCCCTTGACATAATCTGAGATTTGCTATTTAGCCGGCACTTGAATAAGCCAATCCTACTGGTCTGTATGTCGATTGTGCCATCATCTGACTCTAGTGCCATACACATCACTTACTATGTACTCCGTACTTCATGAAGAGTTCACAAGTGAACCAGTTCCCCGATGTAGTAAAAGGTTCCAGGTCCTGAGAGCAATCTCATTTCGATGGCGTTTAAATCGTACTACATCTCTTTCTTTTTCATGCGCATCCAAACGATTTTTGCCTCTGAGTCCAATAGACCGCAAAATGAAGTGACTTCCGGCTCCTGATCTGCCACTCCTGGTCTACTACTCCTGGTCTCACGACTGGCAACTAACTCACGAATTCGCAATAATAGATACAAGATACTCTACACTTATCTCCGCGGAAGTATGATTTGCGATCCAAAAGCTTCTCAAGACATTAGCTGCCCCCCCTGTGCATAAAGTCATCCAAGTCAACTGCCAGTGATTCACGTGTTTTTTTTTGGATCAAGTATACAGCAACCATACCCACTTCAGTCATCCCATGGAGTTTCTCTTCTGCCACCATTGTATCCGATTCCATGGTTCTTGGAAGCACAGGATCATCAAGCGTTTCTTTTGTCTTTTTCACTAGACTCGCCCGTTTATCCACTCATGTCAATATGCCAGTGTCAATACCGTGATATTTTCCGTGACAGATCTGTCTGAACAGAGTTATAGGCAGTAGGATATTGCGGTATTCTAGAGGATCTTCCTCATTCTGCATAGTACTACTAGAACTCGAAAGCCTCAAGTGAAGTATGACCAAGTTTTTTTTGTTAATTATAGTAGCGGACTGTCAATTATCAATTCAAGACCATTGACCGGGGCCTCAACGTACTCCCTCGAGCTCCCAATTGACACTAATCCCACACACCCCATGCGCGTACTCCATACAAGTACGGATTACAGTAGATTGTTTATTGTAGATCTATCGAGCTGAGGTAGATGAATATGGCCCGTGTGTATTCTAGATTTCATAAACTTTGGATTTATTTACGGAGAAAAGGATGGGCAAAGTATCGACCCCACTAGTTCAATAGCGTAAAGACTATTGCGGCGTCCGTCCGGAGGAGAGTTCGCGACCATCTCGGCGTGAGATGAAGAGAAATGAAATTGGAATTCCTCAAGAGCTGAGTATTGGTAATTTTCTAGAAGTACTACATGAGAATACCATTGGGTATTCCAGTTCCATCTGATCGATTGCTGGATCCTCAATTGCATGCTTGGCTGGGGCTGGTAGTATGTACTATCTGCATTTCATTCAGCTGAGTATCGCTAGTAGCAGTGACTATGGCAGTATTCACTATGGAGTACTCCGTACATAGTATGTACTACATACTATTCAATCGGCCAACTTATTTACATAGTAAATGTATCATTATTAACTTTTGTGAAACAGTAATTTATACTCTGTACTCCGTAGAATACCATGGCAATTCCCTATACTTGGAAATCTTGGAATCATCATCTCATCTCAACCTCGATCCATGGAACGCCTCGATCCAAATCCGAATTTTCGGGTTCCTGAGTTTCCCCACTCCCACGACTTAGACCTGAGACTGAGACCCTGATAGTGGACTCTACCTCCCCGACTCCGACTCTCCCCTGCAAGTCCCAACTTCCTCATAACTCCCACAGACACACCATGTCCTACCAAATGTCCCACCTGGGCCCGCGGGGTATGTACAGTGCCAATCTCACCCCCTGAACACCCACATGAAACAACCCCCTCTCTCCTAACTAACTAACTGACTCCCTCCAGCCTTCAACCACGACCAGAGCGGTGACGCCGAAGCCGAGTACGATCGCCTCCGCGATCTCGCCCGCCAGGAGGCCTCCAAACGCGGCGATTGCTTTCACCGGGTATGTCGCGCATTCCGAACCTCCCCAATTCGCACTCGACATACGTCGCAATTGAATCGCGACAAATCGATATAACCTTTTTTTTTCCTTCGCTAGCCCTTCCGGCGCAATTGACATCTAACTTCGCCCTATTACAGTCCAAGGAAGCGTACTCTAGCGGTGATGGCGCCGGCGCCAAACAACTTTCCGAGGAGGGCAAGGCCCACGGTCGCAAGATGGAACAATATAACAAGCAGGCGTCTGAGTTCATCTTCCGCGAAAATAACTCGAATGGACGTGTAGCGGCCGATACCATTGATCTGCATGGCCAGTTCGTCGAGGAGGCGGAGGAGATCCTCGAGGAACGCATTAAGTATGCCAAGGCGCATGGGCAGAATCACCTTCATGTGTACGTTACGACTGCCCTTTTTGTCACCTTCTACGATCTCCTCGTCCCCTACCGGAGTTGTTGTCTGGAAATAGAGCAAAAGGGAATATACGAGACGAGAAGAGAAACATTACTAACCACAGTCTGCTGCTCTAGTATCGTCGGAAAGGGTAACCACTCCGCCGGCCACGTCCAGAAGATCAAACCTCGCGTCGAGCAGGTTTGCCAGGAACTCGGCTTGCAGTATGCCACCGAGGAAAACGCCGGCCGCATGTACATCAACCTCAGTGGTGGTGAGGCCGTCATGCCGGAATACCCTTCGCACCAGGCACCGCACCACGGTGGGTACCCGGGTCAGCAACAGGGACACCAACAGCAGGGACACCAGCAACACCAGCAGCAGCCGCAGCAACAGGACGAGCTCGAGCAGGTCGTCAACTCGTTGCTGCCCAAGGTCATGCGCAAGCTGGAGAAGGCCTGCTGTGTTGTCATGTAAAAAAGGGATTTTCTATACATTTGCGTTTAGCTGGGGTATGTTTAGGGACTGCTTTTTTTTCTCTTTTCTTGATCTGGTGTTAGAGGCTTTTATAGATGCATCTCGTTGCATTGCCATTTGGCCATACCCATTTGCCATTTCTCATATATAGTATGTGACTTGGATATGCGTGATGGTGGTGACGTGACCTAATAATCTTTTGGCTAAGAATTTACGACTCGTTATGAGGGTTGGTGTTGGATTGTTGGAACACCTTTCTTTCTATGAAGACAATGGCTGTCCAGATCTCTCCTACTTCAAGTTACTACTACTTTGGATAGTAGTCTCCGCGTATCAGACATGGTGAATGTGCGCTTGACCTATGGTGGTTTCGTCCTCATGCTAGGACGTACCTGTGGTAACAGCCGGACAATCTGCATGTAGACCCCACAGTAGTGTATACTACTACATACTTCAAGATTGACATTTTGACTCGGAGACAAGGATAGACATTATCGGATTGAATACGATGAATAGAGTGTTCCTAAGAACTCTACTCACCCCGGCAACCTGTTAACCGCCAACCTTCAGGCAGGTACCCGCCTAGTATGCCGTACTACTGCATCACATCACATCACATCACACTGCTGCAAATGACCAGATCAAGCCATACACTAGCATTTGTACTGCCTGACAATGTCTCAACTTGATGCGCTCTACAGACTATTATTAGCTTGTCGACAGCACACCAGTATCCATGAATACTATCACATTCAGATTCATATTGTCGTAATATCGTGATCATGCACCTCACTATACATCGCCAATCATATCAAACTTGAGATGGGTATATACTAGTATCAAAAGCCAAAACTCCCACAACAAAAAAGCGAGCAAAGAGCAGAAAAGCCAAAAAAAAAAAGCCAAAGCATATGCAGTTCTCCGCAGTAACCTCCCCAACCCTACATGTGTAAAAACCATTCACAACACACCCTATTGGGCACCTTCATCCGATAGCGTGGAGTCCACAATCTTGTGCAACACGGCCCGCACCATTTCTCCATCCCCGGCACCATTAATGAGGGGCGCAGCATCGATCGCCTCGATGAGTGATAATGCCCGATCCCGTAGATCCCGGACAACCTGCCGCGTATGGGTGAAGCTACCGGTACTTTGCATATACTGCACGGCATAGCGCTTGACCTCTTCATCCTGGGTTTTCTGCTTAAGGATACTGACGAGCTGGTGGTTTCCCGGATTCGAGCGAATACTGTGAATGATCGGGAAAGAGAATTTGCCCTCCGTGAGATCCTCACATAGACCCTTGTTATGCGTATATGTTGTATTAGAGAGATTCAGGTAATCGTCGCAGATTTGAAAGATCAGGCCCATGACGTTCACTAGGCTGACGCAGTCTTTGCCTGTACTGCTCTCTGCTTGCATCAGTTTGACGGCTAGTCGGAAGAGACCGCCTGTTTTGTTGCCGACCATTTCGAGGTATTCGTCTTCGGTGGGGCAGGTGAGGGTGTCGCGCCAGAATAGATCCATGCCTTGGCCGCGGTGGAGGTTGAGGAGTTCTTTCACGTAGATGTCTATTGCGGCGGGGTTCTTCAGCTGTTGGATTTCTTGCAAGGCGAGGAAGTAGACGTAGTTTGCCGAGTTGATGGTTTGCGCTGTGCCGAAGATGTTGTGAGCGACGGGGACGCCGCGGCGGAGGACGGAGTTGTCTTCGACATCGTCGATTCTGGAGGGAGATGGTGATGAGCACGATATACCTTCTGGAGATATTATTTCAACAGAGGAGATATGATGTAGCCAGATACTTACAGTAGCGATGCTGTGTGCAGCATAGTGACCACCTTGCTAATAATGGCCAGACTCTCTGGTGGAACTTGGAGCCAAGAGTTAAATGCCTGGATAAGCTGGGTACGCACATCCTTGCCAGGATGCTGGTGCATATAGTCATATGGGCCCATCAGGATTTTCTCATTTTTCGACGACCAGGTGCCATCCTTGTATTTTGTGCCATCGACACTCGATTTATTGCGCTTATGTTTCAGCCTTGCGGAGAGGCCGTTAGTGGTGGGTTCATCGGTAACGGATTTTCGGTGACGATGGGATGGTGGACTGGCTGGGCCACTTGCAGCTCCGGCGGAGCTTGTCCTTGGTGGAATCGGACTGGGTGGTTGAAAGGAAGAACTCATGGTGGGAGGGAGGGACAAGGTGGTGGATGAGGGGAACTTGAAGGTTGGAGGGGGATGCGGAGAATGACATCAAATAGTGCAGTGCCGCTGGCAGTACAGAACTGTACTAGTACCTGCAGTAACTCCGCAGCCTGGTAGTCAAAGAGGTAGTCAGTACATTAGTAAATACGTACTATATGAATAAATGATTATAGTTCTACTATATTCTTTATTTCGTATATACAGCCATAATATCAAAATATTAAATATTGCATTCTAGAAGCTATTCTTAGGAACAGCTAAGTATCAACCATCCAATATCCCATTCTGGTATGGTACGGTTCTAGTCACGTGGATGATGACTCACCACGGAAAGGGCTGGGAAAATGCCGCCAAGGGATGCTTCAAGGACTCAAGGGCAAGATGTGATGTGATATGAAAGACGACCCGTGCAGATATACTAACTAGTATTATTCGAGGGGTAGAAGTTAGAGCACAAGGGATAATCCTAGAAGTCTGAGAGTGCAATAGTTCTGCCAATGCACTGGCAGTCCTGGAGAACAGCTGAAAATGCTGCCATAGAGACCTTTGTTTACTTTCAGTTCTCGTAGTACATCACACCATAGACACGCACACATCTAGACCGCTGGAAATCTTCAGCCACCACGATGACATCGTCTCCACCAGATAAAGAGCCTCTGGGGGAGTGCATTTGAAACCGGTTTTCTGACAACCTTGACAATGGTTTTCCCCAAGCTTAGCTGAATTAGCTTGCAGAAGATGGCACTAGCCACCAAGTACCCAGCAAGGTTGTTGGCGGGTCGTCCGGGGCAACGGATCTTTATTTACATTTACACTGATTTTCCGGGCTAAAAGGGCTAAGAGAGCTGAACAGATCCAAAGGTTAGGCATCTGACCTCATTCTAAAAGGCACGGACCATCCCAGCCATTCCCCATTTTCATGATATAAGACCATGCGCTTCAGCTGAACCTCTGTGGGCGGAGCTTTTAGTAGAGCTTTTTTGGCCGGCTCCAACTCGGCTTCCTCATTTATTTCTTTTTATCTGGGTTCAAAGGTTCTCATCATTCTCATTATCCTCTCTTATCATTCTTCCACGGTTGTATCATCATTTATTTACACCCGATGGAGACTCTACTGGCGCATTCCTTTGACTATCTTTCCTCCTACGAGCCCAGCAAGGTCCGCAAAGGCCTACGCCAGGTTGAGGGCCTTCTCGCACAAATATGTCTCTCAAAATCGGCAGCAAAATCCCCTCCAGACCGTCGGAAGTCTTATATGGCCGCTGAAGCCCAACCGGTGCCTAAGGCGTTGACCGAACTGCACGATGATCCGGCGTTTAGGGAATTTTTCAAACTCCAGGAGGGTTTCCAATGGAACGGTACGTGCTGAGATCTGTCACATTTGATATTTCACATTTTGCGAACACCTGGAGTGTTTCACATTAAAGTGTTTGAAATATATATATATATTTATAAAATATCATAATAAAATATACTAATGTGAATTTTAGTCGCCATGCGCCTTGTCACTTGCCTGGAGCATCTCCTCGGCCGCGGCAGCAATGGCACCAACGACATGCTTATCGTCTGTACCCTCGACCTGATCCAAGGCGCACTCCTCCTCCACCCACCCTCTCGCACCCTCTTCGCACGTGAAATATACATGAATCTCCTACTCGACCTCCTCGACCCAATCAACTGCCCAGCCATACAATCCGCGACCCTCCTCACCCTCGTCACAGCCCTTCTCGACTGTCCCGCCAATACCCGCACATTTGAAGATCTCGACGGCCTACTCACCGTCACATCACTTTTCAAGCAAAGAGCTACATCTCGCGAAGTCAAACTGAAATTGGTCGAATTTCTCTATTTCTATCTTATGCCAGAAACGCCCATCCTCGGCCCCGGTGCCGCGGCCGGTATCCCCAGTCCGCCAGGTCTGCAGCGCAGTCCAAGCAAATTATCTTCACGTCCCATGTCACAACATTCTCATTCTCCTGCTGGTGCGGGCAAGTTGGCCCGTGATACGCGCACGACAGACGAGAAACAAGCCCTGCTGGGGAGATATTTGAATAATGTTGAAGATTTGGTGGAAGATCTCAAGGAAACGGCTCCGTTCGGGGCCACGGTATATTAAATAACCTTTGCCTTTTTTTCTTTCCTTCTTTGTTTGTTTCCCACGGCGATGGTCTGGTTTTGTTGCCCTGACGAAATGTCTGAAATGACCGCATAGATGTGGTTGAGCTGGTGTTTTCTCTTCTTTTCTTTCTCTCTTCTTCTCTTCTTTTTCCTTGTGACCGTTTTTTCTTAGCCTTGCTGCGCTTTTCTTCTCGCTTCCTTTCTATTCCCTCCCTCTCCCTCTTCCACCATACAACTTGAATCCTCCCTTTCACATTCGATTTTCACGAGCTGATATGTTCCGTCTGGCACGGCCTTCCAGATTATGTGGTCAAGACTGATGCTTTCCCCCAAAGTTTTGTTCCCGACTTCCCTCTACCTCTTCTTCTCTCCGTCTCTTGCGTGATCATTTCTTCTCCGGTCTCTTTTCTCCCATATGGGATCCTCTTCCCGTTTTCTTTACCTGTCTCTTAATGGCGACATGATCGTGTGACGATTCTGAATATAGTCTTTTTCTTAGAAAAAAAATCCTTTGTCCACACTCTCTTTGTTTGAAACCACGTAGTCCTATCTTAAGACTCAAATCCCCCTATCTAGTCTGTCACAGACCTGAATTATGTCCAAATTGAAACAATAATTCAACAACTACTAGTAAAGACCCTCGATTCCTTCTTTCTAATATTTCTATCTCAAAAATGGGTGACAAGCGAGCAAAAGCCACCGCGAAAGCCGGACGCAGAAAGAGAGTACGCAGCCCCGAAGCCAGAAACCAACCAAAGCCTACACCCGAAAAGAAAAGAAATATCCAAAAGCAACCCGCCGAGAAACCCTCTACTCAAAAGAGCAAATCCAAAAAAGGCCACCGAGGAAAGACGCGCAGTTCCGAGACTGAGGCTCAATCATCTATCTCATGGTCTACGGGCTCATCTCTTCTTTCTCGAAGTATCTCGAAGTCGACGGGGAGGTTTGAACATCCTACGCCTCCTCAATGGATTGTTGGTGTTGGACCCAAGTATGATCCTCCCATTACGGATCTTGATGATGTTCCGGCAGATTGGGACTGTAATGATATCGATATTAGTGAAAGGTGTGTTCTTCGCATTCTCTCTATCCTCTACAAGCTGTCACATACCGATCTAGACTCGATGATTAACAAAAAGTTCCTTTTGGGATTTAGTGATATCCATGCTCAAATCGCAAGAGCACAGGCACGAATAGAGGAGGGCATCATGCCTGACATGTTCCGCGCTAGACTCGAGAAATATGAGGCTCTAAGGGCGGAAGAAGAGTAAGCTGAATACCGTATCCCACATATGGCACAGAGCACTATTTGAGTATACTAATGTACAATTCCTTCACAAAAGAAAAACCATCGCAAAATACCCCAAGAAACTAGATCCCGTTACGATTGCACGTCTAGAGGAACTGAAAGCCATGCAAAAGCATGCTAAGAAGGCCGAAGGCCAGGAAAAGCAGCTCGTCAACATAAAAGCCATCATCAAAGCGTACCTCTCGGGCAAAGTCAAGTACGAGGAAGGAAAAATAACTTGCTGGTCTCAAGGTCGCATGGTTCGTGGGCCTATGGAGGGTAGCTATGCGGATATTTTCAAAGCTCAGGAGGAACATGGAGAGCAGTATGGATTTTGGGTAGAAGGAGTATGAGATTATCCCCTGCCAATGTTGTGTGGCATAAGTGCTAGTTGTACCAGTCGTACTAGTATACTGGTAGTATGTATCTGGCATTCAAGTTCTGAACATTCTATTCTTTACAGATTGATCCGCCCAAGCCTGTTCCTATGTTTTTGTGCATAGAGCTTCCTGCCCTTAATCTATCAAACGGGCACCACAAGGTACGCCAGCCCCCTTCAATGCCTCCGAATCCGAGTACACTGTTCAACCGAAGTCTCCAAAACTTGAAAGAGAGAGACTCGAAGAGAACTTGGAAGAAAACAGCCGTGAAGACAAATTTGAACTAACACTATCCAACTTGATTCAAACCTCAAGATCAAAGTCGCAATGCGAATCCCGGGATCCCTCTACCCAGAACGAGCCCTCGTCTTCGAAACAATGGACGACACAGGCTGCAGCAAACTCTCAATCCACAGACCAGACCTAATCGCCCTGCAAAAACATTTCAAGAAATACGCCCCATTCCTTGGCTACTCCCGACTAATCAATGCTAACGGGTCCGTCAGTACTGATGAGATGTACGGATTAGAAGTTGCGGTCGTGGATCCCGTCACGAATCTCCGAACGCCGTACATAGAACTAGAAGCTACTATTTTCGGGAATCATGCTACTAGTGCTACTACTGGCTCTAATCCTAATCCGCAGACTACTCTCGTACCTAGACTTTGCGGTCGCTGGCTTCGTTGGGTATTGTATCAGGGGACTGCTCCAGATAGATCAGAACGCATGTTTCTTAGTGACACTAAGGAAGGGTTGATGAAGGCTTTGCCGGCTGTTGATATCCATAGGGGAGTGAGAGGGCCTCCGATGAATTTTGATCCTAGTAAGGTTGTGTTTAATTCGGATACGCCGCCGGACTGTTCACCTGTATCGATGGAAAGATGGGAGGCTGCACAGGGTGATGCTATGAGCAGCACTGCTACCACGCCTTCTACTAGTAGTTTTGATTCAGATTATTCAGACATGGAGGAAGGATGAATAGGGACTCGGGGGCTTCAAGTTCCTCAAGCTTCAAGTTCCAGTTGTGAATGAGAGTTTGGGGAAACGCTGGATTGGCTTTTCTTTTGGTTATTTGTTTTCTGATATTAGTACTTTGAATTAACGAAGACCTCGCATTGAGTGTAGGGCTGCAAACATCTTATTGTCTACTACTATAGTTAACTACTAGGTAGTACTAGTAAGTAGTAGTATCTACTATCTATAGTAGGACAGCCCTGGAGGCTTCCAAGGTTGTCGTTGCGCGGCCGAGTCGGATTTTAGTTTTATTCCTAGTACCTTAGATGGAGTATACCCTATTGGTTCTAAGGCCTGTTATCAACGTGTCAGTGTGGGGTTCTGCATAAGTTAAAACCAACACTAAATATCAGGCGTTGACTCATTCGTAAACTTCAAGTAGTCTTGGTAGAAGTGTGAGTCAACAATTGTCTCGGATGTCCCAAGGTAGCATACGAGGTGGGACGCACCATGTTCATTCCAATGCAAGTGGAGGAGACACAATCGACCAAAGCGCAGGAACTATAACACTCCACTTTCCCCTCTTCTTCAATGTCTACAAAGGACTTCACGTTGGATAGTGATAAAAACGACCCTTCGTCCAAGCTGGCCTGATCAAACTTGAAGAACCCTTGGAACTCCCCGAAATGGCGAAGACTATTCAAGAAATGCTAGCTGGGAAAGCTACGGAGGATCCACAGCCTGTTCAATACATCGACACGATTGAGGCATACGATAAGTGGGCCGAGGTGCGTTCTACTATTTCATTCAATTTCACTTTCAAATAATCAACCAATATCAGATCCTCATGTTTCTCGTGCCTCTTGATTCTATCATCGGCACCGACACGAAATACAATTGTAATGGATCATTGTTAACTGACTGGCTAACGCACCTCTTCAGGTCTATGATACCGATGGAAACTTCCTGCAACGCCTCGACAGCATCGAGATGCGAGCCCTACTCCCCAAATTTCTCAACCGGGTAGCCAAAAACTCCTCGACCACCGAGCAAAATTCAGCGCAAACACTCGTGGACCTGGGGTGCGGCACAGGTCGAAATATGATAAACCTCCTAGATGCAGTATCAGCATACAAAAAAAGTCAACCAGATCACCAGCTCACAATCAAAGAGGTGGTCGGCCTTGATGCTTCACCCGGTATGCTAGAGGTAGCGCGGACAGCGATCAAACCTGCAATGACAGCCAGTGGACTGGAGAATAATCTTCAGATCACATTGGGGATTTTCGATCTTTTGAATTCTCACACCTCCATGGCCAATTTACCCTCTTCGCTTCGGAGTAGGGGTGCGGCTGGTGTTATCTCGACTCTTGTGCTTGAGCATATTCCATTGAAAGAGTTCTTTGAGGCTGCTTCTGCCATTATGAGGTCGGGCGCGTATCTACTTGTCACGAACATGCATGCCGATATGGGAATGCGTAGCCAGGCTGGATTTACGGATCCGCAGACTGGGGTGAAGGTTCGGCCGACGAGTTATTGCCATGATATTCCCGATGTTTTAGCTGCTGCAGAAAACGAAGGGTTCCGGCTGGAGAATCTAGTTGCAGAAGGTGAGGAAGCGGTGTTGACGAGGAGCGTGGATGAACAGTTGGCCGAGGGATTAGGTTCTCGGGCGAAGAAATGGGTTGGGGTCAAAGTATGGTTTGGAATTTGTTTCAGAAAAGTCTAGCATTCATACTGTGAATAGAATTGTTTGAAATTTCATTGATATTTGGCCAATTGATAAGATTCAAAATCTGAAACCTTGGAACAAACTAAATTGATTTTGATATAACGAAAACTTTCAGTAGAGTAGAGATTTGTCTAGAGGGGTATCATCATTCGTCATAATGCGTAAATGGGGTGGGAGTAGTATGGTGCTGGTATCTGTATCGAGATTCATGACCGGCTCGAAGTCTTTGAGATGCATAATGAACTCCGCAGGTGCAATAATGAAGAGGGGGGCAACGAAAGGGGAAAGAATCGTGAATATGAGACGAAAGATGAAAGACGATAGATCGCTTTTTTTATGTAAAAACGTCAGAAGACATTTTTGAACGTTGCATAGCGCCGGCAAACTCAAGGAACGACTGGGGATAACTAGTGAGAGAATCTGGTGTAGAGAAGTGTGTTATGATATACATCCATGAAACCTCATCTGGATCCAGATGGTTCCCGAGCCTAGGAGCAAGATTGTGGAGTGTCGGATACGTTGTATCCAACGACCTATCCTGAACTTATCCGTCACATTGTTGGCATCTTTTCACGCCTCCAGGGCAGAACGGACGGGAGTTTGGGAATGCGCTTCTTCAAGTCCCAGGCTTGAGGCCCAGTTTCCAATAGGGCATGCGGCAATCGCAACGTCATATCACGAGATGGATCCCTTGCAGCCAACTGAAGTGGCCAAGCAGGTCGTGCAAGCGGCCAAATAGCCCTGTTGCTAGACTAGCAGAACGGTGGGCGAAGGCAGTCACGGAAACTTGCATTCCAAACGCCCAGAAGATGAACAGTGGAAGTTCGTATAACGTGATTGTTGCGGTCCAACAGCAACGAATAGCTGTTGTGCGAGGCCTCGTGTCGCTACGATTCCCCATTCCAAAAAAAAATTGTCAAGAGAATTCAAATCATCGACGTCTCGAGCGTCCGAGGACTTAAGCACGGCACAGATATATTCTCAAGTACCGGGATTCGAGAAGTTTGTATGCTAGCACTGGTCGGATGAACTTGCTCATTAGACGAAACGAGATGATCCGGGCTGTGATGAGTGGTGAATGCAGGCTCTTGCAACGGAGTTTCCAAAGGCATCCCGTTGTGGCCGCTATGAGTTAGGCAGCCCACGCAACTGCAATCGTTGCCACACTGACAGCTACCGGTCACGTCGGAGCAGGCGGAAGGAATTCCGACCGGATACTCCAGAGTGTAATATTCAGAGGGGTGCATCAACTGCTGATTCAGAACCGGGCCAACCGGAACATGCGAAGAGTATGCACCCGTGAAATTGGCATTCGAAGTCGCATGGGACTGATCTGAGTACGGATCGAAGGTGTTCTGTTGTTGAATACCATGCTCCAACCTCTGCGGCACATAATTAAACTGTTCCCAGTTCTGAGTTCCCCGGAAGGTGGGGGACTGGAACGTATCGAATGATGGCTTGTCACCACCAATGGTCATCATTTCACCCATTTCCTGAACGTGCTGGCGCGTCGTGTTGTTGAATGGATGAGACGCACAGCCTAAGCATTGGCACTCTTCTCCGCATTGACAATCATGAGATGCATCGCCACCCATATGAGTGGGAGAGTAAACCGAGTTCTGAGATGGGGTAGAGGTGTAGGACGACATAGAGCTCTGTGCGATTCCAAGCCCATTTATCGGATGGGAGTAAGATTGCGAATTGCCATGTTGTGAGTAATTTTGCATATAGGCAGGCGTCATATGCCCTTCCTGTAGCCCATACGGTCTCATAAATTGTCCGTTGGAAGGTGGTTGAGCCGAAGGAGAAGTAATCGAATTTGACCAAGCCATTTGGTTTGGCGTGAAGTTTCCGTAAGACGCGTTATTCCAAGCAGAGGTTTGTTGCTGCTGATGCTGCTGATGCACCGCTGGCAGATTAGAAACAAGAGGAGCTGTTGGTTGAGAGGCGGCTTTTCCACTGCAACAAGAGCCTCCGCCTTTAGGGACTGCGGGGGGAGGGGAAGGTTTCTTGGAACAACAACTAGATCCATTTGCTTTTTGCGGGTTATGAGGCACCTCTGATAGACTCTGCATGGGCTTATAGGAATTGGCGACATTCGCATCCATATTGGCGCCATTATATTCCAATGGATAAGACAAAAGCTGATGTTGTTTGTCGGTCACATTGTCTTCGATTTTGAGGTTGGCCGGCATGGAATCCAGGGCTCGCGCAATGTTTTCAGGTACTGCTTGGATGCTCCCTTGCCTCCTGCCGGATTTTTGAATCTTGCAGGAGACTGGCGACGATGCCATTGAAGACAGCGGGGTATGCGCAGACTGCGCAAGCCTGGTGGAGTTGGAATTGGCCGCGGAGGGGGTCGTCGAGCTGGCGGCCGAATTCGCAGTCTGAGAAGGCGACTGGTCTCGCGAGCTATTGTCATAACCAACGGGACGACAGACACAACCAGTGCCTTTAGACAAATCAGTGAGGTCCGGACAAGGCAATCAAGATGAACCGCAAGATTTTTCACCTTACCTTTTGGTATGCGAATCATCATCGAAAACGTTCTTTGGCAGCTGCAGGAGCCCTTTGGATGTGGACATTTTGCCAGAGGGCGGCCGGCTTTGGGGACTTTCATCATCAGTCTGTCGAAATGCTGACATTTTGAAGATCGGTGGCCGCGAATACATGGCTCACTATACCGGACGACACAGTTAGTTCATGAGCGAAAGGCCAGACGGAGATTTGAACGGGAGCCACCATACCAAGACCATTTCGCACCCTCTTCATCAAGAGGCATAGTGGTAGAGAAGAAGAAATAAAAGAATGTAAGACCGGGGGAGGACTTTGATATAACGGAAGTGATCGTCGAATGACGAGATCAGGCAAGGTCGCGGCGCTAACAGTGGTGTGCGGGGGCAACAGCCAGAACGTAGTTGATAATCGTCCCCTGCAGCGAGGGATACTTCTTGGTTGAGTATAACCGAGTTAAGTTTGTCTTTGAAGGTTTATGGCTCGGGTGGCTTCACTTCGGCTTGTGACTTTTGCGACAGAACGGACAGCGTAATTTGAAGATCAGCGGGGCCGAACGGAAGGCCGGGGTTAGGAATGAAGGGAACCACCGACGAATGGAACTTCGAACAGGAGGTTCATGGAGAGAATGACGACAAAGCGACGAAGCGGAAGACCACCTAAGAAAAGTCGTAAGACACACGAACCAGAGAGGAAGAGATAGAGGAACAGCAGTGGAAGAGCGGAAAGGAAAGGCCAATTGCGGGGAGTCGTGAAGGGCTTAGTCAGAGGGCTTGGCGGGTTCCTGAATACTCCGAAACAGCTTGACCTTCTCCGATTTGCTTTCCCTTTAGACTTGATAACTCCCATATCAAGCTCGCTTTTCTCTTCTCCCAATGCCTCCCAAGGCTAGTGAGGGCCCGTCGCAGCCCACTCCTGCCTCGTCATTCTTTACCGTTCCTCCTCCCATCAAGAAATTGTTCGACAAATTCCCCTTGGCCACGTATCCAGCGAACGATCTACCACAGCGATCTTCAACTCCGACTCGCCGACAAGGAAACCAGTTGTTTGTTTTCACCGACGCGACAGGTGCGCGTCATGGTCGACCTTCATTTAACCCACAGTGTCTCAAATGGCAGGTAAGTAGGGGAACAGGGGAGCGCAAGATGAAGAAGAGAAGGAGGCCCAGACAGGTCAAGCTGTTTGCATTGCATTAGTCCCAGTACTGACCAGGCTAGGCATATCTGAAATTTGTCGGAATCGACTTCGAAATCACATCTTCCAATAACCACGCTTCACCAACCGGCATTCTCCCTTTCCTGATCCCCTCTCAACCCATCGAAGCCGCGAGTGCGATTCCTTCTCATAAACTGCAGAAATGGGCAATTGAGCAAGTCCACTGTGAAGAAGAGCAACAATTGAATCTGCGATTCGAAGTATATGCGTCACTGCTGGACAGCAGGGTGCGCAGCGCATGGGTAAGTGGTCAAGTGAATTAGAGGAGCGGAGGGGAATGAGGGGAGAAGTTACACCAACGATAGGCTAACATGCGTGACCATAGTTATACATGCTGTACCTTGACAGCCAAAATTTTGAGGCTGTTGCGCAAAAACTGTACGTCGACCCAGCAACATCGAATGTGCTCGTGCGAACCGCCCTTGCCATGCAATTACAACAAGCTGCTCGGGATGAGCTTCTCAAAACATCAAAATACATCGATGTCGCAGAATTGGAAGGGGACGCTGGAAATGCATTCGAAGCACTCTCCTCCTTGCTAGGAGACGATGAATATTTCTTTGGACGACCAAACCCTGGCCTCTTCGATGCGAGCGTTTTCGCTTACACCCACCTCATCTTGGATGAGGGTATGGGATGGAAGCAAAATCGTTTAGGAAAGCTCCTACGCGAGCATCAAAATCTTGTACAACACCGAAACAAACTACTGCAATTTTTCGCGTGAGTTGATCGCGCCGACTACTTAATAGAGAGAAATAATGCAATATTCGTCAATGCATTGAGGGATATCATGTCTAGAATAAAGAAGTAATTGTACATAACCATAGCACCGAAGTATGCAACTTGAACAAAAAAAAAATAGAAAGAAAGACAGTAACAAGGCCGGTGATGTGATGCATAAGATACATAGGATCACGCCTGATTCCACTTTCCGAACTTGACATAGTCGTCGTAGAGACCTTTGAAGACAGCACGACTAGACGCATCCAGACCAGCATTGAGGGATCGCAGAGTCTCCTTCGACATCACGTCCAAAACAGCGTACAGTCCTGGCATCAGTGCAGCCTTAACATCAGGCAACAAGGCGCCGCGCAAGGAGCACTGGGCGTACTCCATGACAACGTACTTGAGGTACTGACCAGCGATGCTCTTTGCCTTTTTAGTTTCGTCAATCAGAGCCTCACGTGAAGCACCAGGCTGTGGGCGGAGAACAGCAGACAGGGTTGGATCACAAAGAGTAGTGAGAAGACGAGTGTAGTGCGTGGCATGGGAAACTTCGAGCGGAGCAAGCCAGAAAGGCTGCGAAAAGCTGGACTGGGAGCGGGCAGATCGAGACCGCTTGCGAGACCGGGCGAAGAGGCAGCCCAGCAGTCGGAACATGGCGGCGTTCACCATGTGATAACGGCCACCGATCTTGATACGCTGAAGACCGAGGACGGTACCTAAAAGCCGACAAAGACGGGTGAAGATGGTAGGTGCATATTTGGGCGAAATGTGCGGGCCAGATTTCGAGGCAGAGGCCGCAATAGAGGTGAGTAGCATATCAATGTTAGATTGAGTGAGACTGCGAGCATGAACACGTAGAAGCAGCGTCACGCCCTCCGTTGCGAAGCAGAACTGGTCGATAGATGTACTGTTGCTAATGGTTTTGGCTAGATCTGTGCACAGTAAAGATAGCTCGCGCGCCACAGCGTTCTCCCTGTCTTCGACAGGTGGAAGAGTGATGATGGCGAGATAGATGACCAGCAATCTATATGCAGAATCCTCCCCAAGCAGGCCCATACCTCGGATTTCACTAATAGCCTGGCAAATCTGCTCAGCCGGCATGGAGCGGAATCGTTCGGTTGTGGCCCGGATGAAGAGTTGCTGGTCCTCGGCGTAGAGCGACTGCAAGGTAAGGGTCTCGGCGCATCGGAGCACTGGGTCGGTAATGCTCTTCTCCGGTCCCTTCGTTGCGAGAAGACGACGACGAATCAAACGAGATGGTCCTGAGTCGATCGACATCTCCATGTAATGCTCAATCTTGTTCAAAAACTTCTCCACTTCGATATTGTTCAATGCCATATCTTCGAAGTCCTCAAGCGCATCGATCGTCTTGATAAGGGTGATTGTTTCTTCCAACTTATGTTTTCTGCATTGATCTTTGACAGATTTCATTTCCGCCAGGACCAGGGCAAACACTCGTTCACGGCAAGAACCCAGCTCCTCTGCAGAAAATGCTTTGTGAAGTCTTTTGCGGTGCACCCAAAGCTCTGAAAGAGACAGACGTAAAAGGAAACAAGCCATCGAATCACGATCAATCTGACGCAGCTTAGAAGACTGCTTGGAGATCCTTGCGAACAGTTTCTTGAACGATTCGATTCGGTCATCCTCAGACTGTACAAGCAGCTTCGCGATAATTGCGCGGTACAGAGAACGGAAGGACTTCATAATTTGCAGATCCAGCTCAGTGCCACCCAGAGTGATAGCACGAGCAGCAGTCCAAATCGGCTCCCAGTGACCAGTTACGGCAGCGTCGCATTTGGGCATTGCTGCCAATTTGGCCATCATAGTCAGCAGCCCGACCATGATTTCGGATGCGCTATCTTGCTGAAGAATCACATTATGTAACTTGTCCAGAAGGACAGTTCGAAGACCACGAGTGATTGAAGATGCTGGAATGCGCTGCAAGCTTTCCACGTAGAGACGGCGATGGGGTGACTCGTTCTCAATGCTCTTGTTGAGAAGAAGCGCCAGATCAGGAACAATTACCTGAACGCTGAGCAGGTACTCATGGCAGACCATGCTGGCCCATGCTTGAAGGAACCTCGCGTTGTCCGAGACTGCCTCCAGGGGCAAGGATGAAGACTGATACTGAGCTGCAGCCAGGGAAAGAAGATGTTCAAACATACGTGAACGTGTATCAGACTCGACCTGTTTCCAGATCTCTGGAACCCTGAGGTTCGCCAGTATGTAAGCCAACGCCAGATTTGCCGGAGAATTCAGATCCTCCACTCGCCCATTCCACGGCGTCTTCATCGATTCATTTGCATCGTCAGGCGACACCGACACGATGAAGTCGGTTACTTTTTCTGAAATAGTGGTGAAAGTGTCCAGCTGGGCTTTGCTGGGTTTACCCTTTGCAATCACTAGAACGAAACGATATGCCTCCCAGGACTCTGATGCGACATGGGGTGTTTTCTTGAGATGTCTGTGGTTGCGCTGAATAGTCTTCAAGGCGATGTTGCTAAGAGGCTCGAATTGCTCCCTAAGAGCGCTTTCCGTTGATTGCAGGTCAACCCGAAGAATATTGCGCAAGAATCGCCACAACCGCCAACGCCAGTGAATGGTCTGCTTTGAAGATAAAGTGGCAGTCAATGTTTCCAGAAACGACGAAAGTATTTTCTCCGAGTCCGTGAAAGTCAGAGCTTTTCCTCGTAGGCTAGCCTCCACCACCACAAGGTTCGCATATGCCTCAGGTGTTTCAGAGGTTTTGCCGTCAGAAGCCTTGAGCTCATTCGCCGCAGCCTGCATCTGAGCTGAAATTGTGGATGGCGTTAGTGAGGATCTCATCAGCTCGCTGTAAAGGTCACATAGGTCATCGTCTTCCCACACTGAAAAACAGGGGAGGCTGCTGTCTTGAAGACGAGCCTGTTCCAAAAGAATCAGCTGACCCTGCCACACCTCGATAAAGGCGGTAAGATCTCTGGC